>OY755242.1:56824437-57332279 GCA_963576725.1 Azorinus chamasolen | reverse complement strand
CACCATATAGCTGTTCTATAAGGCTTTGTCCCGGTCTGATAGCATGAATGAATATCGTGTTATCATAATTTCTTCAAATACCATTTTCTAAAAATCCCTCTACAAGCTTAATATTGATATCGGCGAAAGTCACAACTTTCGGTTTGTAAGTCTTTCATGGATATGAATATCAAGCTTGTAGAGATTTTTATAAAATAGAGAGGTTGGTTGTCACTTTGGCGACTCGTTGAAAAAGCGTGCTAATATTCTGAGAAAACATAGATGATTTCTCATCAAGAGTGATGATTTATTTGATAAATAAGACACGGTTTATGGAAATCGGTTGTCAATTAAACTTTCAAGGACGATCGAAGTGAATGAACCCATCGATTTTTGAGCAGATTTCGACCGGAGTTGAATACCTTTTACTTATTAAATAGAGCAGGGGTGTTCGCGAATTTTTTTTAAATGTTTTTTTTTATCATTTGTTTTGGTTGGGTCAGAAAACTATATTTTGGTATGTTTGAGATACTTATGACATGTAATTAAACAAATAATGTATCTATTTGTGATGGGAGTTGTTGTTGTTGTTGTTGTAGTTGTTGTTGCGAAAGGCACATGTGCTCCGAACGTGCTTCTGACATTTTCCGGCGGCCATCCACAGACATCTTAGCAGTGCTGTTATGGTTGTTTTGCATTTCATGTACAAGTTAATAGTGATTATCTATAAAAGGTACTTGAAATTTTTCAATAATTGTTTCTTCTACTCCACGTTCACTTATTCTTTTCAAACATTATACTCGCCTTAAAAACAAATATGCAGTCAGACCAGGGCTCCAACTCATTGCAGTATATTTAAATATTTTAATAGCATCGCCTCCGAATTCACTAACAAACAGACATAACCATAAAGTATATTGAATGAAATAGTTGATCTAACTTTTGTTTAAGTCATTTCCGTTGCACGCCTGTCTGCTAGTATAATAATAACCAACCTTCATAGATCTAGTTCCCTGTACTATAAAATCTCCAAACATTGAATTTAATATGGCAGAAATTTAATACCATTATTGTTTTGTACATTATGTCAATATTTGAATGCCGCTGAATATCTTTTTTAAAGATATTTCTTGTTAATAATATAAAGGATACATACTAGAATATACATCTACCACCCAACGTACTTAAACAATAGAGGTTGGCAAAGTGGGACACACTGTTTGGATTCAAATCTGATACCAAGTAACTGTCTGACCAAAATCTAAACTGTTTACAACTTGTGACAATTTTGCCTTAGGTCAAAATGCCTTAAACTGATCTTTTAGAAATTCAAGTGATGCCAAACCTGAAGCAGACGATATTACAGATCTCTACAGCTTGTTTAATCCTTACAATGCTGAGTAATTTTTCGTCTGCAAAAAATGCCGTCTGCTTCAATTCTTAAATAAACTTTCTTTCATTTTATGCAAAAAAAGGGTCAAGATGACAAACAGTTTGGATCCTGATGAGACGCAGACTTATGTGGCCTCTCATCTGGATCCAAACTGTTTGCATATGTAATCACAGTTTCTCCGCTAGCGTGCAAAGAGTTAAGCGTATGACCTCGAGAGATGTTAGCATGATGTAACAGTTGCCTTGCACTACTGACCACCAGTGCTGTAACCTTTATACTGTAGTTTCTGATGTGGAGAAATCTATTTAACCCTTAATTTCCCTCATATAAACTTGTTTTCATGCATCTGCAAACAGAATAGACCCAGATAAGACAGCTCCCATAGGATCAGGGTCTGCTCTGTTTGCTAATGGATCCACCTTCCATATTTCATTATAAATACTTTGTAAGATTCCGGAACCGGATTGTAAGCCAAGCACTGCACATGCGCGTATTCTCTTAGGGGGGTTCCCGCTAGGTAGAGCTCGTGCAATAGGGTTTTCCGTGAAAGTTTGAGTCGCAATCCATTTTTTAAGGATTTCGGCAAAGCCGAAACCCTAAAAAATAGTAGTACATGTAGTAGTGGAAGTACTAATTGTAGTAATAGAGATAGTAGCTAGTATAGTAGTAGCAGCAGGTGTAGTGGTAGGTAGTGATAGTAGTAGCAGAAGTAGTAGTAATACTAATAGTAGGTAGGTAGGTAGGTAGGTAGGTGAGTGGGTAGGTAGGTAGGGTGGTAGGGTAGGGTAGGGTTGGGTAGGGTAGGGTTGGGTAGGTGGGTAGGTAGGTAGTAGTATAAGTAGTAGTATAGGTAGTAGTAGTATATGTAGTAGTAGTAGTATAGGTAGTAGTAGTAGTAGGTAGTAGCAGAAGTAGTAGTAGGGAGTAGGAATAGTAGTAGTAGCAGCGCCAGTAGTAGGTGGGTGGGCTTGTGGGTGGTTGGGTTTTGTACTTGGGTGGGTGGGTGGATGGATGGGTAGGTAGGTAATAGTAGTAGTAGGAGGAGGAGTAGTATGTGTAGTAGTGGGATTAGTAGTAGTAGTAGTAGTGGCAGTAATTATAGTAGTAGTAGTGACGGTGATGGTGGTGGCAGACGAAGCAAACAACAACAACAACAACAAATATTATTTCCCCACTTCGCTAAAATAATTCAAAAGGCATGATGTCGAACCCCTATGTTGCCTCACTTCGATGAGATTTATTTCAATTAATTTCAATAGGTGATAAATTACAATTGTATTCAAAATATGGGTATGATATATGGCATTGCACACAGCATTGACCATACGAAAATCCACTGCCAAATGAAGGTTTTTTTTAGTTTTACAGTGACTGACACAATTTTCCATCCACGAAAGTTTAAGTTAGAACTTAGATTATTGAAATTTTAACAGCTATTTACATTTTGTAAAGCGTCAGATAGAAGTCAATACAACATTTTACAATTCATTAAGTGATATCTTTATACATGCATGCTGGTACGTGTACTCCTACGTGCGCGTGAGTGCGTGCGTGAGTGTTTAAGTGTCTCTATGTATGCGAGTGTTTCTAAGTGTATGTGTAAGCATCGGTATATGTGCGTGCGTGCGTGCGTGCATATGTGTACCGGTATGTGTGCGTGCATGCGTGCGTGTGTGTAATTGTGTATGTACATGTGTGTGTGCGTGCGTGTACATGCGTGTTGTGTGTGCGGGTGTATGTTTTGTTTAAACAAAGACAGGGAGTCACTATTCTATGGGGGTCACAATTATTCTTCGTAAGGGGCCAGTTTTCTTCGTGTGCAGGGGTCGTAATATTATGACCGGGGGTCAAAATACTATGACCGGGGGCCACTATTTTTTAAAAAATACTGACCGGGGGTCAGTATTCTATGGGAGTCACTTTACTTCGTTACACCGGTCTGAACCATTACGAACGCATTTAACCCTTTCCCTGTTTCATATTTAGTCCAAATTTCAATTCACGGAGAAATGGTTATAATGAAATAGGAAAGGATGCACATTGTAGCCATTTTAGAAACTAAAGAAACATATCTATCAAATTTAATTAGAAACAAAGCAGACCCTGGCCAGACGGTTCCTATAGGAACCGTCTGATGTGGGTCTACTCTGTTTGCGAATGGCGTATATATGAAGGTACGAGTATGTGTGAACCCTTTACTCGATGAATATTCATGTAAAACTAATGACATCATGAATATTGATTAGATTAGTTGTTATATTGGTACATGGATACAGGAAGGTATGCTCATGGCAGAAACTGCAGAATCATATCTATATTATAGCATAAGCAAACAGAGCAGACCCTAATCAGATGGTTCCTATAGGAGTCGTCTGATCTGGGTCTACTCTGTTTGCAAAGGCGGAGAAAGGCGTATTTATGGAGGAATGGGTTATATTTTTTCACTATATCCGCTTCAAATAGTTTGGATCCAGATAAGACGCAATGTAATTTGGCGTCTCATCGGGATCATAGCTCTTCGACACTCTGAAGATATCTCGGAAAGGGTTGGTTTGTTTGTATCGAGTTTTATGTCGCTTTAGATAACAGTATTTAGATAACAGTATTTCAGTCATATTGCGACGTCCAGCGAACTAACAGTTGGAGGAAGACCCCAGAGATCGTTCCGTGCACAGAACAAATTAAATTGATTCGTGCACAGGAGGTCACTCGAGTAGAACCACCGCAAGTCAACCGGAAGGCACATGGTAAATCTAAATGTCTAGACCGGAAGGCACGTGGTAAATCTAAATGTCTAGATCGGAAGGCACATGGTAAATCTAAATGTCTAGTCACATGGTAAATCTAAATGTCTAGACCGGAAGGCACATGGTAAATCTAAATGTCTAGACCGGAAGGCACATGATAAATCTAAATGTCTAGACCGGCATTCGAACCACAGCGGTGAGGAATTTGTGAAGGGGCTCCGCAAACTACTGAATAATTCATGTTGTGGTTTAAAGATCTCCCAGCGTTTTCCCCATACAGACGACTGCATGCAGTACATTTGCAAACAGAGTAGACCTGGTCAGACAGCTCCTGTAGGAGCTGTTGGATCTGAGTCTGTTCTGTTTGCTAACAGAGTAATATAGATCTGATTCTGAAGTTTCTGGCACAGCCGAAATTTCTATGTTAAAGTGTAATTATAAAAAAATAATTCATGAATATCCATGCAGTAATAATTCTTAAATCAATGTTCATGGGAGAAAGGGTTTGAATCCTTCACTCCATAAATACGCATTTCTACACCTTTGTAAATAGAGTAGACCCAGATCAGACGGCTCATGCTTAAAGGACGAAAACATGATCCATCGACAAAAAAATCCGATATGTCCCTTTAACTGGATTGATTTTTTTAATTGTAAATTACAAGATCTGACCTTTAATATATAACAATCATGTTGTCTTTATGCATGTTTTATGGGAGGTATAATCCGACGGAATTCCTGACAGTTACGTCATAATTAGTTTACTTGAATATTCGTATGGCATGCTGTTACTTCGGACTGTGACTGTTCGATTATGATGACTTGCTTGTGAAGGCTGTAGCCGAGTTGATAAAGGCGTTCTCGTCCGAATCAAAATGTACAAGACAAGAACAGAAACACAGATAAAAAGAGATAAAAAATAAGATATTTAAAAAAATATATATACATGTCGGTGATTTTCGAACCCGGATCGTGCACACACGAAGCCGCATACTCGTCCTTTTTGGCTTTAGACCACGGTATCGGATATCACATCGTGTAATGTTTGTCCTATTTTTAGGTTTCGGACTACTTTCCGAAACCTAATAGTAATGCATCCCCAGGGCATGCCTCAAGCAAATTTATAAAGAAATTCATATCCCATAATGCGCAATCAGACCACTGTTATACTACGAAAAATCAATTTATGCTTACAATGCATACATTCATTAACCCAAATGCAGACATTTTGAATGGTTTAACGTTGACAGAATGTTTATCACGTAGCGCCGATTAAGCGATTTAGTTATCTACGGGCGTATTTCATCCGTATTTCTACTTTCATTTTGCCAAAAATGTGATTTTGATAACACCCCTTGACAAAAAATATAGTTCCAAGTGCAATGCATTTGATAAACGATATCGATAATTCTTCATTTTGTATTTCAGTCAATTATTAAAATGCGGATGCAACTGTTTCAATTACCAATAATTTTGCCGTTAAAATGCTACGTTATATGATAAATTTGGTCGCGTACGAATATATACCACAGAGCGCCGGTAAAAATGGCCCAGAAAGTAATCGACTTCTAAAAGTCGGGCCTTTATTTGAAATCTACAAGCATTTCTTGAATTTGTCGGATTGGTACAGACAACGTTACGGAGAAAACAGTAATGAAAAATGGTCGGAACATCGTCAATCTCTACATATTACACACGAACTATGGGAATGAAGATAACGACTGGAAATTGCAGGATACAGTATAAACACCCGATATGACGGGTATGACTCATATCCGCGGATATGAATTTCGCAGCCTAAAATCGGCCACAATTTAAGCATTATTTTTCTTATTAGAAAAAACTTTCATCGAGCTTATTGGCTAATATTGTCCATATTTATTATTTGAAATACGTAAATTTAATTTTCAGTGCATAATAAGTAGTAACAGCCTGGAAAATTCTACTCGTCCGCTCGCTATGACGAGTAAATTATAAAAAGATAATAAATATAAAATAAAATGAATTATTATTTAATTTACTGTAATTTAGTTAATAAATAAATAAAATTTAATAATTCAATTTATTTATTATTATTTTTATTATTATTAATAATTTATTATTATAATAAAAATAAATAAATAAATAAAATAAAATAATAAATATATTTAACATAATTTAATTTATTTAATTTAATTAACTGTAGTTATAGTTGAAGTTGAAGAAAGCTAAAAAAAATCATAATATTCGGCACCGATCCTTCTGCACGAAGGAGCACGGACCGTAGTGAAACGTTCCGGAGATATATGAATAACCTTGAGCCTCAAAAGCAATCTGTATTCTGAATGCATCAGAAGTATTTATATTGAGTTTAGAAGATCATAATTATATTTTTACATAATGTGTGACAAGCATCGTAAACATTGATCATAGACTTTTCTGTTCTATAGGACCCATGTTTATAATGTATGTAATGTCTTGGGAGACTTGGTACCAGGTTGTAAGCATTTTTAGGATAATTACTCCAATTATAGAGAGTTAGTAGTTATAAAAAAAGATAAAGTGGACTTATTTTATTGTATGTGTTACATAATGTTAATTATAACATATGCTGAACGTATATAATTCTTGACATTTTTTTGTTTGTAGTGTGTGTTTAAGCTTTTTCCCCAGCATTAATCTGTGTTAACATACAAGCATACTGTTATTTTCACCCCTGGTATATAATAATGTCCCAAAATGAAGTAGAGGGACATATTGTGTTTGCTCCGTTTCTTATTATTCTTTCTTCCGATTCTGATTCTTCCAATTGTTCATCTTCCGTCATGAACTTGTCCAGAGCATTTCTCAGTAAGACTAAGTAATTGTCTGATCCTAATGAAACTTCATATGAATATTGCTTGATACATGCAGATGTACATCCCACTTTTTATTTTTTGAAAATCACCATAACTAAATGGTTGGCTATAATTGGTCGAAATTTAGATAGTGTTTGGCGAAGTTATATATCATTCGATTTTTTGCTGAAAATTGGTATCATGGGATATTTGAGTACTCCAAATCAAATGGTTTGTGTTTCGAAAGTACATATATTGGTTGATTTTGCTAAAAATTGGTATTACGGTATATTTTGGCACTCGGGACTAATTTATAGTTCTTTTTAAAGAATTGATTGCCATAGTAACTGAGTGGTGGCTCTGATTGGTCGAAAATTTAGATATTTTTCGACAAATTTAGATATTGTTCGATTTTGCCGAAAATTGGTATGTCGGGATATTTTGACACTCAGAATTGATAGGTATGTCTTTCGAAATGATTTGTTGGTATGGAAACTGAATGGTGAGATCTGATTGGTCAAAAGTTTAGATATTCAAATTTGCTGAAAATTGGCATTTAGGGGTATTTGGGTATCCCAAACTCAGTCAAGTTGTTTTGAAATACTTGGTTGCCATGGTAATGGAGTAGTGTCCTCTGAATGGGTCACAATTTACATATTAGATTTTTCGGAAACTTTGGTCAGTAGGGATATATATGCAGTTGTTTCAAAAGTGCTGGTTGCCATGTAACCAAGTGCTCACTAATGGCCTGTTATTGGTTGAAATTTAGATATAATGCTCACCAATAACAGTTGTAAGTTCCGTTTAGGGGACATTCTGCAACATATTCTGTTACAATTAGATCTTGTTAACTGTATGATATTTAGATTCACATGGCATATATAATTTATCCAAACGTGGTTGTAGTGTATAGATGGATAGGTGATTGATGCACGCCAAATACTGTTACAATCCACCAGTTAGTAGCAGAAATATGACCCTTTGTTGCTTTCAGATAGCCATATAGGAAATGTGACTGTTAGAAGTCATATCTTGGAACAGCTTGCTCAGATTTCATTTAAATTTGACGGGGTATTTACATGGATAGGTGCATGAGGCACAATATATGACGCCAACGTCGGCCAAATAATAATAGAGTAATGGCCCTTTACTAAATTCAAATATAACTTTAAGTAAACTTCAGGCAAATTGAACTATTGGAACTGCACTGTGTGCTACTAGTCATCAATTTATTTCTTTAAACAATATCTTAAACACTGACAGGATTTTCAGAAAAGTTCACAGAAATTATGTTCAGATGACCTGTCAATTTTAACAAACAGTTCCATTAAACACCATTTTAGTTCAGGAAATAATGCTTTAGAGGTCATCTTACTATGTATCAATGGTACCAGTCCTTCCCTACCATGCTTTTTCGTATTGTATAGTCACAATCGACATATATATGGTCCGAAACCTTCAGTACTGTCAGTACTTTGATTTAATTATCCAATGAACAGCATATATTAGGGAACCCCTGTCTATTTCTAGTTTTGTTAATGTTTTAACGTTATTGCCAGACCTAGTTTGTTTATCTGTAACTCCCATAATACATGCATCAATGACAACATGCATGTGACATGTTAAAGGTCTGATCTTGTACTTAACGATTGAAAAAAACCCAACACTTTGCCTGTGTCTGTTTGCTGAGAAGTCCAGTTAAAGGGGCACAATGGGAATGTTTTTCGTCCATTAATAATCAATAACTTTTTGATCTGATGTGATAACTCAAATCTGAAATCAGAATACCAAAAATACATGAAATAAGCTTCTACATGAGCCGTCTGATCAGGATCTGTTCTGTTTGCTTATGCAATTTGACATTTAATATATCTTGGCCTGCTATAGTTTAAACCAGTGCCGTTACAGAAGCATATATAGCTTTGTTCATTCTGTATCTATGTAAATGTGATGTATTTACGGGATAATGTTATTGCGGATATAGATGATATAATTTATATAGGAACTGTGTAACTCGCATAACGCTTTTTCAATCATCTTCAAATAGAGTAGGCCCAGATAACGCGGCTTCTACGTGAATTGTTTTATTTTCAATCCATAGAGTAGACCTAGATTTACTCTTTCACTCCTATTTATAAATGCCTTTTCACGCATTTGCAGAAAGAGTATACCCAGATCAGACAGATCCTGTAGGAGTAATCTGATCAAGGTATTCGCGGTTTGCTAATGGAATCTGATACAACTGTCGCTTTACTTTCTAAAATGGCTACACCGTTTCATTATAACTGTTTTTTCCATGACTATCCAGTAGGTATTGAACATATTGAAATACACTATGAAATAAACACAGAACGAAAGGGTTAAGGACTGTGTTAAGAGCTTTATGATCCAGGTCTACAATATTTGCTAGAGCAGATATTTTGCATGTAATCACTGAACACATCTGCTTGGTAGAATGTACATTCTGCAAAAAGAAATGATACAGGAATTATAAATAAAATAATGAAATTTCGATCAGTGTCTACACTGTGAATCAATAGTTATAAATACGAAGTTTCAACTATTGATAAAACACTGATATTTAGGTAGAACTAGAATTGTTTTTATACAACAAGAGGGCCAGAATGGCCCTGACATCGCTCACCAGACAATCAGGAGAGAAGATTTTCAAAGATTTCACTATATGTTTCTATAGTAAACTAGCCGGCCCTGGGGTGGGGCAAATTTTAATTCAGAAAGAATAAATTAATCTATACTTATGTTCAAAATTTCAGATATTTTCATTACATCTTCATGAGTTCGTATTATTATTCATATCTTATCTTAAGATTGGTGTACTTTTAACCCTTCCCCTGTTCTATGTTTATTCAAAATTTCAATACCTAGTGAATATTCATGGACAAAATAGTTGTAATGAAATATGGAAAGTGGGACAGTATAGCCATTTTAGAAAGTAAAGAAACATATTTCAAATTCCATTGACAAACAGATCAGACCCTGATCAGACAGCTGCTATAGGAGCCGTCTGATTTGGGTCTGTTCTGTTTGCAAATGCATGAAAAGTCATTTATATGAGGGAAAGGCTTAAGTAAACATATTATAAGTGCATGTATATTGTACACAAAATAAAAATAATTTAATGCAATTTGCACTATATTATATCATAAGCAAATACAGCAGATTGATCAGATGGCTACTACATGAGGCATCTGATCTGGGTCTACTCTGTTTGCAAAGGTGTAGAAATGCATATTTATGGAGTAAAGGGTTAATTGTTCTATTTACAGGTCAGATCAAATTTGCAACTGCCATTATCCAGAAGGGAGGCAATCCAGTTGTAATCAAAAAGTGTGAAAGGGAGATGTATGCTTAAAATAGCCAGCTAAAAATAGACACTGCTCTCCAAGATGCAATAGAACACTTGAATTTGTATTAAGCTGAACTTCACAGCAGATACAGTTATAGGATATATATTGATAGCTGGCAGTTTAATGCAGGGCATAGATATGGAAAAAAGCTTTAAGAGCTTTCTGCATTTTGAGTATTATCCACAAAGTTTTCTCAATCTAAAATGAGTGTGTGTAATTGTCTAAACACAATTTCTACTCTACTGATCAGGCTAAGGGTGATTACCAATACACTCTGGCCAGCTAGTCCTATCTGGCTTATCTCTGAATATTAGAAAACTTTAACCTGTAGAACCTTTAGACTGTAGATGTGAAAAAGTCTATATACACAGGGCAGGGCCAATTTTAACCTCAGAACTATGACATTAACAAAACTCATAAAGGTATGCTAAGTTAATATATACAACAAATATCTAAGCTCTGGGACATGTAGTTTTGACAAGAAGAGTTTCAAAGTTTTTCCTATGCATATATAGTGATCCCATGGGCTGTTTAAGCAGTCAGCTACAAAAAACTGTCAATCCCTGGGGTGGGGCCAACTTTGACCCTAGGGGCATAATTTATATAACTTTTGTAGAAGACCTGAAGTTGAAGCTATGTGCCAAATATGAAAGCTGAGAACCTTCTAGTTTGAGAGGAGAAGAATTTCAAAGTTTTCACTATATGTTTCTATTGAAAACTGAAAACCCCTGGGGCAGGGCCAATTTTGACCCCAGGGGCATAATTTATATAACTTTTGTAGATGATGCTATGTACCAAATATGAAATCTGAGAACCCTGTAGATTCAGAGGAGAAGATTTTTAAAGGTTGAAATTGTTGACGCCCGACGCCGGACATCAGGCGATCACAAAAGCTCACCCTGAGCACAAAAGTGCTCTGGTGAGCTACAAACTGATGTATCCTCCAGCGCGTGATCAAATTTTTCCAGTCCTAAAACTCTGCAGAAAATCATCAAATCGGAAAAGGGATAAACTGTATACACAATTAGGCATGGTGCTGATCAATCAATCCTATGAAGTTTCATGAAAATCTGATAAAAGATTTTTGGGAAAACCATGTGTACCAAATTATTTGTAACATATAGTTGAGACTGTCTGAACTATTTCCTTCATATAAACTTGTTTTCACGCATTTGCAGAGCAGACCAAGATCAGACAGCTCCTGAAAGCCTAGAGCTAGAGTCTGCTCTATTTAATGGAATTTGAAAAATCTGCTCATTTACATTCTAAATGGCTATGTACAATGTTTCATTATTATAACTATTTTGTCCTTGAATATTCAATAGGTATTGAAATTTGGAATATATATATAGAACAGGGAAAGGGTTATGGGACCATTATTCATGGGTGGTGTAAAAATCAGCTGGTTGCTTAATGCAAGGCAAAAGTAATGCAGAAAGCTCCCATAGGAGTTTTAGTGTATATACCAAAGTAAGTTTTGATAAGCAAATTTTTTGGCAGCCAGAGTTTCAATTCTTTCAAAGACAATAGTAGAGTATACCTGAGGAATGTCTGTGCAAGGTTTTATCAAGTATTAGGGCCTCCTCCTTGGCCGAGCGGATATGACATTTGGATTTTTCATGTAAAGAAACCTTCCAGCTGGCATCTGGTAAGTTGGTGGGTCCAGCCTTGTATTCTGAGCACTGAACAATGCGGGGGGTGGGGGGGGGGTGTTCTTCCTCCACCTGTAACTGGTTGGAACTTTGCGATATGTCTTAAACACTATTAAAGCGAATTTTAAACCTTCCCTTCGTATAAACACTTTTTCATGCCTTTGCAAACAGTAGACCCAGATCAGATGGCTCCTATAGGAGCCACCTGATCAGGCTCTGCTGTTTGCTAATAGATATTGAAAGATAAGTTGCTTTACTTTCTAAAATATACCACCTTCCATATTTCATTAGAACTATTTTATCCATTAATATGGTATTGAAAATTTGAATAAACGTAGAACAGGGACAGGATTAAATCCTGTTACAAAAAACATACAACAATCATCAAAGTTTTATCCAGTGGTCATTTGTACAACCGCTACTGGTGTTTACAATAGTACACCCAGAGCATCTGCTCATTTGACAACCAACTAGTGCACCAATAATGAAGTAGTCATTGGATGGAACTATTTAATCCATTCCCTTATACAGACACCTTTAATAATGACGACTCTGTAAAAGTCATTTCATGAAACCATTGTGATAAATAGAGCATTTGCTCCTATGGAGCAAACTCTCTATTTATCACAAAGATTTCAATATTGAATTCTAAAATTTTTGGTTAAGGTTTTTGTTAAAGTCCACTTATTTACATAACCCTTGGAGATAAAGCTTTGAAATGCTCTATTTATCACAATGGTTTCTAAATGTGACTTTTACAGAAGCGCCAAAATGTGTCACTAGGAGGGAATGTGTTAACATGCATCTTCACATCAACATTGTTAATCTGTGAAGGTTTGAAGTAAATCCTCCCATTGGTGTATGAGGAGTTAGGACACACAATATTTGTTGGATGTACATATGGACGTATGTATGGATGGACAAGAGTAAGGCTATTTGCCTCCCACCTCTTGGAAGGGCATAAAAAGGTAAGAAAGTTATACCTTTGTAAAGATAAGAAAGGGCCTAGGGCCAATAAAATTTCATATTTTATTTACTCATTTCATTGCAAGTTGTGTATGTACATATAACATTTACATAGCCGAGAATGAAAATGTGTTCATATGATGTATATATACACTCTATGTGTTCATATGATGTATATATATATATACATGTATACTCTATGTGTTCATATGATGTATATATACACTCTATGTGTTCATATGATGTATATATACTCTATGTGTTCCTATGATATATATATACACTCTATGTGTTCATATGATGTATATATACACTCTATGTGTTCCTATGATATCTATATACACTCTATGGCTGATGGAGAAAGACTATATTGTAGGTGGTGGTGGTCTAGTGGTAACGCGGTTGACTGTCAGTCCGGAGGTCCGGGGTTCAAATCCCGGTCCCACCCGGAAATTTCAGAGACGCTTTTCCGTGTCTCCCACCCACATATACTCTCCACCCAGGGGTTAAAATGGGTACCTGTAAGGGTCACTCGCCGGTACTGCGGCTGCATGATTGCGCCATATGTTAGCAGTGCTCAATATTGTAGGCCAATGACTCGATGATCAGGGGAGTAAATGTACAGTCGGCTGAACGGTCATTCGGACTGAAAGTAGACTATAACTAGGTACTTTATACGACTTCCTTGTAATGTAATATCCTGCCACAGTGAAACACAGATCCAGATCGGATCAGAAATCACAATACGATCAATCAGGATCCTGTCTCTAGCATATTTGATTAATTTGTTCCTTATCGAAATATTCAAATTCAATTAGAAAAAATAATTTCAGAATTACAGTTGAATCTTGTTAAGACAAAAACACACGGACCACTACAATCATTTTAATTAACCCTTTACTCCATGAATATTCATGCAAGAAAAAAACAATCATGAATATTAATTACATGTACATTAATTTTTATAATGGCACATGAGCACAGGCCACAGCAGAAACTGTAGAAGCAAATTTACATTGTTTCATAAGCAAACAGAGCAGACCCTACAGGAGCTGTCTGATCTGGATCTACACTGTTTGCATAGGTGTTAAAAGGTGTATCTATGGAGTAAAGCGTTAAATCCTTTGAATGCTAAGTATTCAAAGTGGAATGGTCCATTACATTAGAGTCCATTCTGTATATACGTAGGGCTTAACTTTGATAGGGTTCTTGAATGACAAACAGTGACGACCCTGATCAGAGGGCTCCTCTAGGAGTCATCTAATCTGGGTCTACACTAATTACAAATGACATTATTCATTTCTTGCAAGAGTTAACCACCAAGGTTGCATTAAAAATGACTAATAGGGCTGCAGAATCAGAAACATTTTATCCTAGAAGCATACAGAGCAGACCCTGATCAGAGAGCTCCCAACAGGAACTGTCTCATCAGGGTCTCCTTTGTTTGCAAAGGCATGAAAAGGTGGTATGATTAAGTACAGGGGTGAGACAATATATCGAAAGTCTTGACATCATAATTAATAAACAAGCAAATATATACTAAGCATTCAAAATAAGTTTAATATTTAATATGTGTAAAATATGAAAACAAACTAATATTTCTATGTGCCAGCACTTCCAATGTTAGTAAACAACAATGCATCGAAGAATCCTACCCCATCAAACTGGAAAATTAAAAAAAGTTTATAAAAAGAAATATATCTAAATGTGACGAAACATTCTACAAGAAAAGGTACCTCTATGGCTTTGCAAATACATGTAGTGTACACCCACATCAGTCACATTGGCAATCAGAAGCAAAGAAAACCTTTTCTAATGGACTGATTTATGTACTAAACTACAAAGCTCCAGATAAGATGCATAAATTAAAACATTTTCAAGAAAAACTTCTTTATTTCTCCACCAAACCCTATACCGTGACACTCTTTAGAGGCGATTCTAAAGAGTGGATATAGTATAGGGTTTGGTGAAGAAATGACTATTTTAGTATTTGGATACACACCATTATCTGTAGCACTGAAACTACCATAAAACTGTGGCATGGATAAGATACTTCAATTCAACCTTTTTGTAAGAATAACTATTGTACCAATCCCTGTAGTATGACCACTCTTTGAAATCATCTGGAAGAGATGATTCTAAAGAGTGGTCACAACATTGGGTTTGATTAGGAAATTGATGATTTTAGTATTTGAAAAACGCCTCTTTATCTAGGGCTGATCAAAAGAATAATTTACACCATTGAAGAAACAATGACAATTTGAATACATACAGTAAAATGTCTCTACAAGTCATTTAACCCTTTACTCCATACACTTTTGCAAACATAGTAAACCCAGATCGGACAGCTCCTATAGGAGCCTCTCATCAGGGTCTGCTGTCGGGCAGCTCCTATAGGAGCCTCTCATCAGGGTCTGCTGTCGGACAGCTCCCATAGGAGCCTCTCATCAGGGTCTGCTGTCGGACAGCTCCTATAGGAGCCTCTCATCAGGGTCTGCTGTCGGACAGCTCCCATAGGAGCCTCTAATCAGGGTCTGCTGTCGGACAGCTCCCATAGGAGCCTCTCATCAGGGTCTGCTGTCGGACAGCTCCCATAGGAGCCTCTCATCAGGGTCTGCTGTCGGACAGCTCCCATAGGAGCCTCTCATCAGGGTCTGCTGTCGGACAGCTCCCATAGGAGCCTCTAATCAGGGTCTGCTGTCGGACAGCTCCCATAGGAGCCTCTCATCAGGGTCTGCTGTATTTTCTTATGAAATAATACAGAGGACTCTACAGATTTTGCCATGGCCAAATTTCCAGTATTCGTGAATCATTATAAAAAAATAATCTAATTAATATTCGTAATGTCTTATTTCTTACATGAATATTCATGGAGTAAAGGGTTAATAAACCTAGCTGCCTTTAACCCTTTACTCCATGAATGTTCATGTAAATGATAATGACGTTATCAATATTGCGACACATGAACAATGGAAGTTTGGACCATAACACAAACTCTTGAATCATGTATATATGATCTGTATCCTGCAGGAGCCGTCTCATCTGGGTCAACTCTGTTTGCAAAGACATAGAAAGGCGTATTTATGGAGTAAAGGGTTAAAAGCAGCTGGTTGCAAAAGTAATGTGCAGAAGGATCCTGTAAACTTCTCACTGCATTTACCTCCATAGGAGTAAACACTATTTATCACAATGGTTTCAAAACTAGACAACTTTATTTTTTTCCTTTTCTCTAGAAAATGATCCTTTTCAGTACATGTATATTTATTCAGAGGTTCGGTCTAAAAATAGATTATGAGGGAATGGGCTAACTACACTATGGGTTGGGATGGGTGAACAATATGTATTATATGTAATGAAAATAAATATAATCATTTACAACCATATCTTTATATGAAAGAAATTCAAAGTCAGAAAGCATAAGCAAGATGAGTATATGACACCTCTTTTCAAGAACAGCTCCTTTATTTCTACAACAAAATCTAGGTTGTGACCACTGTGTAGAATCGTCTCTTTGAGAGTGGTCACAATGTAGTATTTAGTGGAGCAAAGATGATGATTTTGGTATTTGAATATACACCTTGTGCCATGACTCCACAAAGTACAGTTATGTATGTCTGACAGTAGATAAATGAATATTATACATTGGGATTTTACATATTGCCATACACAGAACACAAGTTTAAATGTTGGCTTATATAGAACACAAGTTTATCACAATTGGTGATCATACATACACATATTAAGTTAAGACAAATTTATGAGTAATTAACCCTTTCCCTGTTGAATATTCATGTAGGAAATAATCACGAATTTTCACGAATTAGCTGCATTTTATACACACAGGACCTTTTTGTACTGGTAGAAATTGCAGTCAATTCAGTACAATTCATAAGCAAAAAGAGTAGACCCTGACCAGATGGCTCCTACAGGAGCGGTCTGATCTGGGTCTACTCTGTTTGCAAAGGCATTAAAAAGTTTTATATGAGGGAAAGGGTAAAGTAATTTATAGCATACATAATTTAATAAAATAAATATGTGAACATCATTACTTGTACTTATTTGGTTGGTTTTAGTGTTTTCTGTATTCAAGCCATTTTCAGTGTGTGTGGGGAAAAGGATTACCGTTAAATGTGAAACAATAGCTTAAGATTTATTGATTAAAAAACGGATTAAATACTAAAATATCTATCTTGAAATACTTTATGACTGGAGACATAATGCGGCTTGGTGGAGAAGAAAAGAAAACATATTTGAGAAATGTTTAGCACACCACTGTTATTATCTACAGCTATGACAATTATCCCAAAAAATGTGTGCAATTAATAAACTTCTAACCCTTTCCCTGTTGAATAGTCATGTATGAAATAATGACATCATGAATATTGATTCTATTTATTTTTATAATGGCATATGAACACAGGAGATTTTGGCTCAGGCAGAAACTGTATAATCAGATTTACATTATATATCACAAGCAAATAGAGTAGACCCAGATCAGACTGCTCCTATATGAGCCATCCTATCAAGGTCTGCTCTATTGCCTACGAAATGAAATAGATCTGATTCACAGTTTCTGTCATGGCCAAACATTCCATGTTCTCATCTGCCATTATAACAATTAATCTAATTTATATTCATGATGTCATTAGTTCTTACATGAATATTCATGAGGTAAAGCATTAAATACAAGTCCAACAACAGTTACTTGTCTAACATCATTTCTTCTGATATGGCAACACTGAAGGCACGGTAAATCACCATGACAACCAAGCATTTAGGACAGGAAGACAACATAACAAGATATTTAGTTTATTTTGTGCTATCAAGCAACCAAGTAAGCAACTGAATCGAAGATGGTTACTGAATAAGTTTGCATTAACCCTTTACCTCATATAACGGTTTTTTCAAGTCTTTGCAAACGGAGGAGACCAAGACCAGACAACTCCAGTAGAAGCCATCTGATCAGAGTCAGTTCTGTTTTCCCATGGAAAAAAACAACCTATATTCATAAACTATCATAAAAAATCAGCTAATAAATATTCATGCAATCATTATTTCTTACATGAATATTCAACAGGGAAACCATTGAACAAAATTGATAGTCTGTTCAAACTCTGATCTGAAGGAATTATTTACTCCTGATTCTTTAATCATTTCCTCCATAGGTTATTTTTAGACCCAACCTCTTTGAATGAATCTACCCAAAATTACTAGAAAAAAATAAATTTTTAGAATTTTGTAGTTTGAAACCATTGTGATAAACAGAGCATTTGCTCCTATAGGAGCAAATGCTCTATTTATCACAATGGTTTCAAGAAGTGGTTATTACCGAGGCATAGAAAGGCGTATTTATGGAGGAAAGGGTTAACCTTTTGCCTCTTACAAGCTCCTTTTCATGCATTTGCAACAGAGTAGACACAGATCAGACGGCTCCTATAGGAGCCTACAGGGTCTGCTCTGTTTGCTGTTTCTTTAGTTTCTAAAATGGGTACAATATTCCACCTTCCATATTTCCTTATTAACTATTTTGCCAAGGATATTCAGTAGGTATTGAAATTTTGGAAAAAATATAGAACTGGGAAAGGGTTAACAGTTGACCCTTTCCTCCATTAAAACCCTTTTTCACCCTTTTGCAAACAGAGTAGACCCTACTCTGTTTGCAAAGGCATCAAAAGGTGTCTCTATTATATAAAGGATTAAAAAGTAAGTGGTTGCTAAATGCAGATCGAAAGTAATGCGGAAAGCTCCTGCATTAAGCTGCCACTTGCTTAAACCTTTATCCGTTCAATATTCATGTAAGAAATAATAACATCATGAATATCTATTTGTTGCATATTAAATTGTACACATGAATTTGTAATATTTTGGTAGAAACTGCATTGTCAGATCTATAATGATATCATAACTAAACTGAGAATACCCAAATCAAATGGCTCCTATCCAAGCTGTCTGATCTGGGTCTACTCTGTTTGCAAAGGCATGAAAAAAGTGTTTGAATGAAAGAAAGGATTAAACCAAAGAAAGCATTAACCCTTTCCTCCATAAATACACCTTTCGATGCCTCTGTAAAAGTCACTTTATGAAACCACTGTGATAAATAGAGCATTTGCTCCATAGGAGCAAATACTCTATTTATCACAATGGTTTCAAAACTACACAGTTCTAACATTTTTCTTTTTTCTAGTAAATGCTCCTTTTCAGTAGATTTATTCAAAGAGGTTAGGTCTAAAAATAGACTGAGGGAATGGGTTAAACTCCGGAAAAGATTAAACCACAGAAACATATTGATTTTGTGTGTCCACAGTAAGACGGTTTTATCATAAACCAAAAGTAATGTAACTGTAGTACGTGAAGAATACAAATCGATTAATTCTGCTAATAGCTAATTCTTGAACCCTTCCTTCATACTAACACCTTACAGAAACCATCTGATCTTGGTCCACTCTGTTTGTACAGGCATGAGGTAAAGGGCTAAAATATTA
Organism: Azorinus chamasolen; assembly: GCA_963576725.1. Taxonomy (NCBI): domain Eukaryota; kingdom Metazoa; phylum Mollusca; class Bivalvia; order Cardiida; family Solecurtidae; genus Azorinus; species Azorinus chamasolen. Next base: position 57,312,876 of record OY755242.1, on the reverse strand, counting down.
GTTTTTCCTTCAGAAAATTCAGTTATAGGTATATCATATAAGACACAGTGTGCATTGTGTTGTAGTACAAAACATTATGGTTTATTTATATATGGAAGACAAAAGTCATATGGCAGAATACTTAATATCAATTTTAAAAATACTTCAATGGTAATCTATTTGTTCACTGATGTCATGTTATGTTAGATGATTTTTCGGGTGACCTTTTTGTAATTATTTTTCTGAAAAATATTGGTATATGTAAAACATCTGTGCACCCCAATAACTTAATAATTTACCATTCTTAACACTTCAAAAATAACAATTCAAAAATTTAAATCATAAATTAGTCTAAATTCATAAATTTGAAACAAAAATGTATAAGAATGTTCGAAGGAACACATGTGTCACTTCTCAGCAGAAGTGTGACAAAAACAAGCATGATAAACGGACAGACAGAAGGATGGACAGACTACAGAGAAGTGATCTCTAAGTGTCAGCTGGCTACAGCAGATACAGTAAGTGACCCTGTTCTATGTTCATTCCAAATATCAACACCGACTGAATATTCATGAACAAAACAGAATAAAATATGGACGGTGGAACATTGTAGCCATTTTCCAAAGTAAAGAAACAGACATTTCAAATTCCACTAGCAAACAGAGCAGACCCTGATCTGATCCTATAGGAGCCGTCTGATCTGGGTCTATTTTGTTTGTAAATGGGTGAAAACTCATTTATATTAAGGAAATGTTTTTAAGACAGGTGGTAGCTAAGTGCAGGGCAGAAGTACTGCGGAACGCTGCACCTAAAGGTGCTTTCTGCATTATTTTTGCTATGCATTAAGCAATCACCTGATTTTCAATCATTAACTTTTTCCTTCATACAAACACTTTTTCATGTCTTTGCCAGACAGATCTGTCTGTTCAGGGTCTGCCCTGTTTGCCTATGCAGTGATATAGATCTGATTCTACAGGTTGTGTCATGGTAAATAATTCATTTGTTAATATTAAGGATAATGATAAAAAAAAATCCTTTCATTAAAATTCACACAGTAATTATTTCTTACATGATGTTCACGAGATAAGGAATAAAAATGTAAACTAAGACAAATACTGCTCAAATAAGACATACCCGATACTGTAATACAATGCCCATATAAAAGAAGTCCATCATTCTAACCTATTCCAAATTGGTAATGGCTAAACAAAATTCATTTGTATGTACAGAAGAGTCTCACTAATGCCACCACATAAACTTCTGTAGCAGGTGGTCATTTAACCCTTTCCCTGTTCTATATTTATTCCAAATTTTAATACCTACTGAATATTCATTAACAAAATAGTTATAAAGAAATATGGAAGGTGGAACATTGTAGACATTTTTGAAAGCAAAGAAACAGATCTCGTAAATTTTATTAGCAAACAGAGCAGACCCTGATCAGATGGCTCCTATAGGAGCCATCTGATCTGGGTCTACTCTGTTTGCAAATGAGTGAAAACACGTTTATATGAGGGAAAGGGTTAATGCAGGGCAATAAGATGTCCCTATGAGAGCTCTCTGCTTAACTTTTGTCCTGCATTAAGCCGCCATCTATTTTAACAATCCATTTAAACAATACATCTATTTAACAATGGTAATATTAGCGAAACTTTACTGTATCTAAAAAAATCAAGCAATTTCAAACTAGCATAGAACCTGTCTTAAGCAGTTGTCAAAAAGAAGTTTAATTGTGGGTCTGTAAGGCAGGTGGCAGTTTAATGCAGGTCGAAAGTAATGCTTTTAGCATTACTTTTGCCCTGCATTATGCAAACACCTGCTTTTTAAGACTCCTATGTTTAATAAATGAATGGCTGCTTAGTACTGGTTCTACTGTATATAAAGCCAACAACACAGACCAAGATTCCAGTCTGCGATGCCTACATGTATTACTCAACAGCATTAAATTTATATTACCGGTACTTCATACCAGTGCACAACTTCTCAAGATTCACTGTTCAAGTATGTTATAGATCCAAGTCTACTAAAATTGGAATTCTAAAGCAGTGCTCTTTTGATTTAATAACTGTATCTGTAACCCAAATATTCTGGTAGATGATACAGCTTAGATCTAGATCAGATCACAAGCAACCAAGTATTTGATGCAAGTTGTTTGAAAATTAGTTAATACTTTCTCAAAGTTATCAGCCAACTGGATGAAATGAAACAAGCAAAATCATCAGACAGTTTAAAATGCAATTATTATTGGAGCTGAAAATGTGTTACAGAGTTTGGGTTTTTTCCTTTTAAATTCAACCAACATTGTTCCTGGTGGAAATTTTATTGGTCAGAATTCTAGACAAAGCAGTTAGGCAGTTAAAATCCATAAAATCAACAGATATTTGGCCCTCATTTGTGCAGCATATAAAGACATAAGAAATGAACAAAATATATCAAATTCATTTGGTCAAAATTGGTGAGTAATAAAAATTCATATTTAACGAGAACTGACTGAAACATTAGTACTCAAAAATAAATCATCATAGCTTAACCCTTTTACTCCACAGATAAGCACAGATAATGGCTTTGCAAACAGTGTAGACCCGGATCAGGGGCTGTCTGATCAAGGTCTACTTTTATCTTTTGAAATAAAATAGATCTTATTTCTACTGCACCTGGTAAAATATTCCTGTTTTCACATGCTATAATAAAAATTCAGCTGATAAATATTTATGTCATTATTTCTTACATGAATATTCCTGGAGTAAAGGGTAAAGTGTATGACTCAACTCAAAATCACCCAATAATAGTAATAGTCAGCTTCTCAACAAATACATATAGTACTCCCAACACTTCAAAATTCTCAAAAAGTTTGTAATACAAACATAATGCCTGTGGCACAAAAAATGTTCTTGTTACCAAGAAACAGTGTTGTCATGACAACAAATCACACAGTTGCCATGATAACCATCAATCACACACATGTGGAGGAATTACTGCCGCTGAGCTTTGATTTTCGCCTTCCGAAGAAACCTGATGGCCACTTTTTAAGAGAAGAAAGTGACCAGCGTGGTTTATGTCAACTGTGAGGCACATGCACCACATAGGATCCCGCCCTTCCTGTACACAGCGGCGCCGCCTGCACATAAAAGATGCAAATATAATGTTAGTTAATTGTTTTGTAGAAATATAATAATAGTATGATGTTGTAGAGAATGTTTGTTTATTTTTTACCTCAAAAAAATGCTTTATGACACCTTCGCAAACAGAGGAGCCCTCTGATCTTCTTTGTTTGCTTATAAATGGAAATATTTTTTTAAATTTCTGCCATGATCGAAAATCCAATGTTCATATGCCATTATAACAAGATGTGTTTGTGAAACACTATGCCCCCTCGATATGATATTTGACCCTGAAGGATGACCTTGATCTTGACATGTCATCACTCAAACTGTGCAGCTTCATGGGGTACCGTGCATATCAAATATCAAGTCTGTATCTCTACTGGTACAAAAGTTATGGCCAATGTTAAAAGTTGGTGACCTTTGACCATGAAGGATGATCTTGACCTTGACATGTCACCCCTCAAACTGTGCGGCTTCATGAGATACACATATATACCATTATATATACCATTATCAAGGCTGTATATCTACTGGTTCAAATGTTATGGCCAATGTTAATGAACCTTTGACCTTCCAAGATGACATTGACCTTGACATGTCACCCCTCAAACTGTGCAGCCAAATGAGAAACACATGTATACCAACTATCAAGTCTGTATCTCTACTGGTTTAAAAGTTATGGCCAATGTTAAAGTCGGTGACCTTTGACCCTGAAAGATGACCTTGACATGTCACCCCAAACTGTGCAGCTTCATGAGATACACATGTATACCAAATGTCAAGTCTGTATCTCTACTGGTTCAAAAGTTATGGCCAATGTTAAAGTCGGTGACCTTTGAACCTGAAAGATGACCTTGACCTTGACATGTCACCCCAAACTGTGCAGCTTCATTAGATACACATGCATACCAAATGCCAAGTCTGTATTTACAGGTTCAAAAGTTATGGCCAATGTTAAAGTCTGTGACCTTTGACCCTAAAAGATGACCTTTACCTTGACATGTTGCATCTCAAAACGTGCAGCTCCATGAGATACACATGCATACCAAATATCAAGACTCTATCTCTATTAGTTCAAAAGTTATGGCCAATTTGGTGACCTTTGTTGGTGACCTTTGACCCTGAAGGATGACCTTGACATGTCACCCCTCAAACTGTGCAGCTTCATGAGATACACAAGCATGCCACATATCAAGTCTCTATCTGTACTGGTTCAAATGTTATGGCCAATGTTAAAGTCGGTGATTTGACCCATATGTTTGACCTCTGACCTTTAAGGATGACCTTGACATGTCACACCTCAAAATGTGCGGCTATATGAGATACATATGCATGCCAAATATCAAGTCTCTATCTGTACTGGCTCAAAAGTTATGACCAATGTTAAAGTTAGACAAACAAATAGACAATTTGACCTTTGACCCTGAAGAATAACCTTGACCTTGACATGTCATCCCTCAAAATGTGCAGCTTCATGAGATACACAAGCATGCCAAATATCAAGTCTCCATCTGCACTGGTCAAAACGTTATGGCCAATGTTCAAGTCAGTGATTTGACCCATATATTTGACCTCTGACCTTGAAAGATGACCTTGACATGTCAACCCTCAAAATGTGCGGCTTTATTAGATACATATGCATGCCAAATATCAAGTCACTAGCTGTACTGGCTCAAAAGTTATGACCAATGTTAAAGTTACAGACAAAGAAAGACAATTTGACCTTTGACCCTGAAGGATGACCTTGACCTTGACATGTCACCCCTCAAAATGTACAGCTTCATGAGATACACAAGCATGCAAGCATGCCAAATATCAAGTCTCTATCTGTACTGGTTCAAAAGTTATGGCCAATGTTAAAGTCGGCGATTTGACCCATCTATGTTTGACCTCTGACCTATAAGGATGACCTGGACATGTCACCCCTCAAAATGTGCAGCTTTATGAGATACATATGCATGCCAAATATAAAGTCTCTATCTGTACTGGCTCAAAATATATGACCAATGTTAAAGTTGCGTTAAAGTTATAGCCAAAAAGATAGACAATTTGACCTTTGACCCTGAAGGATGACCTTGACCTTGACATGTCACCCCTCAAAATGTGCAGCTTCATGAGATACACAAGCATGCCAAATATCAAGTCTCTATCTTTACTGTTCCAAAAGTTATGGCCAATGTTAAAGTCTGTAATTTGACCCATATATTTGACCTCTGACCTTGAAGGATGACCTTGACCGTGACATGTCACGCCTCAAAATGTGCAGCTTTATGAGATACATATGCATGCCAAATATCAAGTCTCTATCTGTACTGGCTCAAAATATATGACCAATGTTAAAGTTGCGTTAAAGTTAGAGCCAAAAAACAGACAATTTGACCTTTGATCCTGAAGGATGACCTTGACCTTGACATGTCACCCCTCAAAATGTGCAGCTTCATGAGATACACAAGCATGCCAAATATCAAGTCTCTATCTCTACTGGTCCAAAAGTTATGGCCAATGTTACAGTCGGTGATTTGACCCATAAATTTGACCTATGACCTTGACCTTGACATGTCACCTCTCAAAATGTGCGGCTTTATGAGATACATTTGCATGCTAAATATCAAGTCTCTATCTGTACTGGCTCAAAAGTTATGACCAATGTTAAAGTTGCTGACAAACAAACAGACAAACAGGCAGACAGGGCAAAAACAATATGCCCCCCAGATTAGATCTGGGGGGCATAAAAATTCAGTTAATAAATATTCATAATGTCATTAATTCTTACATGAATATTCATGAAGTAAAGTGTTATAAAATAACTGGAGACACAACAGATCTTACAGTCAACAGTCATTCAATGTTTTTCTGCGTATATTCACTTGTGAATACATGTATAACTACATCTCATTTAGTTAACCCAGTCCCGCATATTGACACCTTTAGATGCTTCTGTAAAAGTCGCCTTGTGAAACAATTGTGGTAAATACAGCATTTGTTCTACAGGAGCAAATGCTCTTATTATCAAAATGGTTTCAAAACTGCACAATTCTGAAAATTTCCTTTTCTCTAGTAAATGCTCCTTTTTGGTAGATTTAATGAAAGAAGTTGGATCTAAAAACAGCCTATGTGGGAATGGGTTAACCATTTGAATGTTGACAGTTTCAAAGTAATCCGTTATTGTTTAATGATGCTTTTCCATTCCATATAATAGTATTAAATTGGCTACAGAATCTTGAATAACCAACAGTGAAGATCCTGATCCCGAGGCTCCTCTAGGAGCCTTTTGATCTATTTGCAAAAAACATTTAACTCTTTCGCTGATCAGGAATAATTATAAGCTGACCTTTTATTACATCAATTTTTCTACGGATTGTTTTTGCCTTGACAGAAATTGTAGAATCAGATCTATATCATATCAAGAGCAAACAGAGCAGACCTCAAGTGGACAGCTCCTATAGGAGTCATCTGATCTGGGTCTACTCTGTTTGCAAATGTGTGAAAAAGCATTTATATGAGTAAAAGGGTTAGAATTAAGTATGATGGAAAGTAACCCAACATCTAAATTATAAGTTTTAAACACATTTAACTCAAGTTTTATTTCTTATTCAAATTTTTTATCAAGATATACATGAAAATTTACCTTAGACCACTCATTGTTTATGGGATCATAGCACTCAACGTCTTTCAAATAGTGTTGTCCATCATAGCCCCCAACCCCATACAGCTTGTCCCCTAACAAGCACATCCCCACAGCATCTCTAGGGGCTCCAATAGGGGATATCATGGTCCACTGGTCAGTCTTTGGGTCGTACCTGAAATACAATATGAAAACTTATATAAGCTTCAGTTTTTAACCTCAACTCAATTAATGTCTTTTAATGCAAGCAGAGTAGACCCAGACCAGGTTGCTCTTATTGGAGCCCTATAATCAGGGTCTGCTGATTAATATAGATTTGATACTATAGTTTATAAACCTCGCAAACGTTTCCTGCAATGATATGCCATTTTAACCCTTTCCCTTTTTAAATACCATCTAATTAATATTCATGATGTCATTAATTCTTGAAGTGAAAGGTAAACTCTTTGTTGCCACATATTGCCATCTGTAAAATTGTGAGTCAGCTTCTATTACCATTATTGAAACAGTAACTGGATCTAACTAACTGCAAAGATTTGCCAAAGGAAGTCAAAGAGTTTAATTAAACCACAGTTCATTTCTCGTTAACTCTCTACAGCCTAGATACCCCTTTTTTACCCCCTTGCAAATAGAGAAGACCCAGATCAGGAGACGTGTAGAAGCTGTCTGTAGAAGGGTCTACACTGTTTGCTTATAGAATAATATTCAGTAGAACCTGTCTTAAGTGGCCATAAAAAAGAGGGGTAAATACGGGCAGCTTAATTCAAGTAAAAAGTAATGCAGAAAGCTCTTATAGCCCTGCATTAAAGAGGAAGTCTCTACAATGAACGTATATTTTCAATAATATACTAAAACTTGGTATTTGTTATACTCAGGACTATTCCAGGAAAATCTCCCTGGTGGGGTCGGAACGACAGCCTATTAAAATTACCTTGGTGGGAGGTGTTAAAGAAATTTTAATTCTGTTGGTGGGGGTGGAAATTTGATTAAAGTTCTATTGGTGGGGGTATTTCAACATCTGAAATTAAATTGATTGATGGGGTGGTTTGTGAAATTAAACGCTTCATGCAGGCAGTTTTCTTCAACAATAATGAAACTTGACAAAAAACTTTTTCTGACACAAACTCCCGCGAAAATTCTTTTGTGTAAATATTATGGACGCATGCAATTTTTAGTTTTGATTATCTAGACGTTTATCTGATCCGACTTCGATAATGAGCGGCTGATTGATTGAGACGACCGTGGTAAAAAGTACTAAGACACCGGTAGTCTCAACCAACCACTGCCCTGGCTTCTCAATGTAAAAGCCCAGATGAAGGTCACCTTTGATATTGTCAACACATTAACCCCCCCCCCCCCCCCTAACAAAAATAGACCTAAATAACAACCAAAAGACATTGACAGGATTTTTTTAATAAAACACAGAGTCCTAGCAGTAGCACAGGTACATGTAGTGAATCTGAGGTTGGCGAAGAGAAAACTACTTACAATAACAGAACCACGGAAACATGTATGATGTCAACAGGGCAAAATGAAAGACTGTCAGACTAATGCACAAGTGTGGCAATACAATGTGCTGTCATTTGGGTTTGCAAGTCGGCTTGACAAAAAGAAATTGCATACCTGTCTGCTTGTCAGAACACCTATCATCAATCTGAACATATGTACATACAGAAACGTTAAGAGATTTAAAAACAATACATGCCCAACCCAATTTATGTAATAACAAGAAATGTCGACACGACATCAAACCGGGTTTTCCTTCACTATTAACTGGTGATTTCTAAGTTCAAAGGGGCATAACTTCCAGAACAAGAAATGTGTCACAGTATGTGACAAATGCCCCAAAGCAAAGCACTGACAATATGCATTTTGTAAGCAGGCCTGCAATATGCAACTGCAAAATGAAAATAACAAGAGAGTCGTCACGGGTGACAAATGCCCCCAAAGTGTTTGACACCGAAATGCATTTTAGCGGAAAAACAATACAATGTAATGGAGGTGTAACATGAAATTTTGATGCTGTTAAAAATGACACAGGAGTCAGTTCTTAACATTAGAAACAGAACCTTTGGATTATGATAGCTAAGAAAAGAGCCAAGCGTCAAAACTTAGTTAAAAAGGACCCTAAGTCATTCTCAACGTTAAAAAGGACCCTGGGTTGATTGTCAACGTTTAAGGTATAGGAGATATGCTCTGGACAAGCTTTTTGTATCTGGTAAGATATAGAAGATATGCTCCGGACTGTAAAATTGAGGTCAAAGGTCAAGGTCAAGGTCAGTGATCTGAAAATGGTACACGACTCTCCGCCATCCCAAGATGAACTCACAAATCAAATTTGGAATCCGTAGCTGGTAAGGTATAGGAAAAATGCTCCGGACAAGCTTTGTGTAAAATCTAGGTCAAAGGTCAAGGTCACAGTGACCTGAAAATGGTACGCGACACACCGTCATCCCAAGATAAACTCACACATTAAATTTGGAATCCGTAGCTGGTAAGGTATAGGAGATATTCTCTGGACAACCTTTTTTGTAACATTGAGGTCGAAGGTCAAGGTCAAGGTCACAGTGACCTGAAAATGGTACGCGACACTCCGCCATCTGAAGGTGATCTCACACACCAAATTTGGAATCCGTATCTGGTAAGGTATAAGAGATATGCTCTGGACAAGCTTTTTGTAAAATCGGTCAAGGTCAAGGTTAAGGTCATAGTGACCTGGAAATGGTACATGACACTCCGCCATCCCAAGATGAACTCACACACCAAATTTGGAATCTGTAGCTGGTAAGGTAAAGGAGATATGCTCCGGACAAGCTTTTTGTAAAATCGGTCAAAGGTCATGGTCAAGGTCACAGTGATCTGAAAATGGTACGAGACACTCCTCCATCCCAAGATGAACTCACACACCAAATTTGGAATCCTTAGCTGGTAAGGAATAGGAGATATACTCCGGACAAGCTTTTTGTAGCTGGTAAGGCATAAGCGGTTTTTAAAATCGAGGTCAAAGGTCAAGGTCAAGGTCACAGTGACCTGGAAATGGTACGCGACACTCCGCCATCCCAAGATGAACTCACACAGCAAATTTGGAATCTGTAGCTGGTAAGGTAAAGGAGATATGCTCCGGACAAGCTTTTTGTAAAATCGGTCAAAGGTCATGGTCAAGGTCACAGTGATCTGAAAATGGTACGCAACACTCCTCCATCCCAAGATGAACTCACACACCAAATTTGGAATCCTTAGCTGGTAAGGTATAGGAGATATACTCCGGACAAGCTTTTTGTAGCTGGTAAGGCATAAGCTTTTTTTAAAATCAAGGTCAAAGGTCATGGTCAAGGTCACAGTGACCTGGAAATGGTACGCGACACTCCGCCATCCCAAGATGAACTCACACAGCAAATTTGGAATCTGTAGCTGGTAAGGTAAAGGAGATATGCTCCGGACAAGCTTTTTGTAAAATCAAGGTCAAAGGTCAAGGTCAAGGTCACAGTGACATGAAAATGGTACGCGACACTCCCCCATCCCAAGATGAACTCACACACCAAATTTGGTATCCGTAGCTGATGTGACAAAGGAAATATACTCCGGACAAAATGTACACACACCCACACACCCACCCACCCACCCACACACCCACCCACCCACACACCCACCCACCCACACACCCACACACACACACACCCACACACGCACGGTGCGATCACTATATGCCGCCAAAGCCTAGCTTTGGGGGCATAAAAATTGCATAGTAAGACCACAATTTGAACTCAAGTTACCCTAAATGACAATTTTTTTTTCATATTTGAGGTCAAAGGTCAAGGTCATGGCCACATGACCTACAAAAAGTATGCAATATTCCAGCATCCGAAGATGAACTCATACACCATATTTAGTAATCCTAGCTGATTCGGTGTAGGGATGACAAGCTTTTTTGTAAATGAAGTCAAAGGTCAAGGTCATGGTCACACTGATCTTTAAATAGTATGCGACACTGCTATCCCAGGATCTACTCACAATCCATATTTGGTGATCCTAGCTGAAGTAGTGTAGAAGATATGCTCCGGACAAGCCTTTTTTTAAAATGAGGTCAAAGGTCAAGGTCATGGTCACATTAACCTATAACTAGTATGTGATCCCAAGACAAACTCACACACCACATTTGGTGAACCTAGCTGATTCAGTGTAGGAGGTAAGCTCAAGACAATTTTTTTTTGTAAATGAAGCCCAAGATATACTCCCACACATCATATTTGGTGATCTTAGCTGAATAATGTAGGAGATATGCTCAGGACAGGCTTTTTTTTGTAAATGAGGTCAAGGTCACATTAACCTAAAATTAGTATGCAACACTCCGCCATTCCAAGACAAACTCACATTCTATATTTGGCGATCCAAGCTAATTCGGTAAAGGAGGTACATGCTTCGGACAAAATTTCTTTTGTAAATAAAGCCCAAGGTCAAGGTCACATTGACCTATAAATAGTATGTGACACTCTGCCATCCCAAGATGTACCCACACACAATATTTGGTGATCATAGTTGAAATGATGTAGGAGACATTTTCCGGACAAGCTTTTTTTGTAAATGAGGTAAAAGGTCAAGGTCACCTTGACCTATAAATAGTATGTGACACTCCGCCGTCCCAAGATGTACTCACACACCATATTTGGTAATCTTAGCTGAAGTAGTGTAGGAGATATGCTGAGGACAAGCTTTTTTTGTAACTGAGGTCAAAGGTCAAAGTCACATTGACCTAAAAATAGTATGCAACATCCGCCATCCCAAGATGAACTCGCACACCATATTTGGTGTTCCTAGGTGATTCCGTATATGAGGTATTCTCCGGACAAGTGTTTTTGTAAATAAAGCCCAAGGTCAAGGTCACATTGACCTATAAAAAGTATGTGACACTCAGCCATCCCAAAATTTACTCACACACCACATTTGGTGATCCTAGCTGAAGTAGTGTAGGAGATATGCTTCGGACAAGCTTTTTTTGCAAATGAGGTCAAAGTTCAAGGTCATGGTCATATTGACTTAAAAATAGTATGTGATACTCTGCCAACCCAAGATGAACTCACACACCATATTTGCTGATCCTAGCTGATTCTGTATAGGAGGTATGCTCCAGACAAGTGTTTTTGTAAAAAAACAAAAAAAAACAAGGTCAAGGTCACATTGACCTATGAATAGTATGCAACACTCCACCATCCCAAAATGTACTCACACACCAAATTTAGTGATCCTAGTTGAAGTAGTGTAGGAGATATGCTTCGGACAATGTTTTTTTGCAAATGAGGTCAAAGTTCAAGGTCAAGGTCACATTGACCTAAAAAAAAGTATTTGATTCTCTGCCAACCCAAGATGAACTCACACATCATATTTGGTGATCCTAGCCGATTCCGTATAGGAGGTATGCTCCAGACAAGTTTTTCTTGTAAATGAAGCCCAAGGTCAAGGTCACATTGACCTATAAATAGTATGCGACACTCCGCCATCACAAGATGTACTAACACACCATATTTTGTGATCCTAGCTGAAGTAGTGTAGGAGATATGCTCCGGACAAGCTTTTTTTGTAAATGAGGTCAAAGTTCAAGGTCAAGGTCACATTGACCTAAAAATAGTATGTGACACTCTGCTAACCTAAGATGAACTCACACACCATATTTGGTGATCCTAGCTGATTCCGTATGAGTTATGCTCCGGACAAGTTTTTCTTGTAAATGAAGCCCAAGGTCAAGGTCACATAAACCTATAAATAGTATGCGACACTCCTCCATCCCAAGATGTACTCACACACCATATTTGGTGATCCTAGCCAAAGTAGTGTAGGAGATATGCTTCGGACAAGCAAAATCTGTTAATCCAGTTAAAAATATACATGATTTTGACCTTTGACCTCTAAGTATGACCTTGACCTTTCAGCTATTGACATGGTTTTTTCATGCGACACGCCGTACCGTCTAGAGGAACATTTATGCCAAGTGATTTCACAATCCATCCATGGAGTTCTAAGTTACAGCCCGGACAGGACCGGACGGACGCACATATGGACTGACACATTTTTAAGTTCAAAGGGGCATAATTCCAATATTAGTGAAGCCAGAGTTATGGACCTTGTGCATGACACTTCCTCTTATCATGATCTTCTATGTATGAAGTTTCAATAGTTTCAATCAAATGGCATGAGCCATATAGGAGTTATCTTCCGGACAAAACTGGCAGTCGCCCGCCCGCCCTCCGTACATCACCATTTCAATAACCGGAGTTTTCCCTGGAAAACCCCGTAAAAATGAAGAATAATTCAGAGAAATAAGACCCTTTCATGAGGTTTTTGTCAAATCCAAAGTTCTAAAGCTATAGGTACCTTTTCAGAAAAACATTAAGTTCAAGGACCGTAACTCTGACAAAAATTATTCAACCAGACCGATATTTGAACTTAAGCTGTACCTCCTCATCTAGATTTATTTTTATGTCAAATATGAAGTTAATATCTGCAACCACTTCCAAATAAAGACCGGAAAATTGAAAAGTTGACAAAAAATTAAAGTTCAAGGGCCATAACTCTGACAAAAATTATTCAACCAGACTGAGATTGGGAATTAAGCTGTAAATCATCTAGAGTTAGCTTTATGCCAAATATAAAGTTAATATCTGCAACCACTTCCAAAAAAAGTGGAAAATCCCAAATTTGAAGAAAAAAAAAAGTTCAAGGGCAATAACTCTGGAAATAATTATTCAACCGGACTGAGATTGTAACATAAACTGTAACTTATCTAGATTCAGCTTTGTACTAAATATAGAGTTGATATCTCGAGTCACTTCCATAACAAGAGGGCCATGATGGCCCTTATTCGCTCACCTGTTCATAACAGATTAATGATTTCAATGACAGATTGCATAATTTGAAAAATCTTGGTAGAAAACCATTAGATGATGCTACATACTAAATATAAAGAGTCTAGATCTTACAGATTTGGAGGAGAAAATATTTTAAAGATTTTCCTATGAAAAACTGTTAAGCCCCAGGGCGAGGCCATTTTTGATCCGGGGTTCATAATTTGAAAATCTTGGTAGAGGACTATTAGATAATGCAACATACCAAATATCTAAGGTCTATGCCTTACAAGTTCAGAGAAGACTTTTAAAGATTTTTAAGAGAAGAAGATTTTTTAAAATTTTCCTATGAAAAACTGATATGCCCCTGGGCGGGGCCATTTTCAACCCAGGGGACATAATTTGAACAATCTTGGTAGAAAACTATTAGATAGCGCTACATACCAAATATTAAAGGTCTCTGCCTTACAGTTTTGGAGAAGATTCTTAAAGCTTTTCATATGAAAAACTGATAAGCCCCAGGGCGGGGGCCATTTTTGACCCAGGGGTAATAATTTGAATAATCTTGGTAGAAAACCATTAGATGATGCTACATACCAAATATCAAGGGCCTAGACCTTACAGTTCTGGAGGAAGAGATTTTTAAAGATTTTCCTATGAAAAACTGATAAGCCCTTGGGCGGGGCCATTTTTGGTCAGGGGATCATAATTTGATTAATCTTGGTAGAGGACCATTAAATAATGCTACATACTAAATATCAAAGGTCTATACCTTATAATTTTAGAGAAGATTTTTAAAGATTTTCCTATGAAAAACTGATAAGCCCCGGGGCGGGGTCATTTTTGTTCTGGGGGTCATAATTTGAACAATCTTAGTAGAGGACCATTAGATGATGCTACATACCAAATACAAAAGGTTTATTCCTTACATTTTAAGAGAAGAAGATTTTTAAAGATTTTCCTATGAAAAACTGATAAGCCCCGGGGTGGGGCCATTTTTGGCCCAGGGGTCATAATTTGAACAATCTTAGTAGAGGACCATTAGATCATGCTACATACCAAATATCAAAGGTCTATGCCTTACAGTTTCAGAGAAGAAGATTTTTAAAGATTTTCCTATGAAAAACTGATAAGCCCTGGGGCGGGGCCATTTTTGTCCTGGGGGTCATAATTTGAACAATCTTAGTAGAGGACCATTAGATAATGCTACATACCAAATACCAAAGGTCTATGCCTTACAGTTTCAGAGAAGAAGATTTTTAAAGATTTTCCTATGAAAAACTGATAAGCCCCGGGGCGGAGCCATTTTTGGCCCAGGGGTCATAATTTGAACAATTTTAGTAGAGGACCATTAGATCATGCTACATACCAAATACCAAAGGTCTATGCCTTACAGTTTCAGAAAAGAAGATTTTTAAAGATTTTCCTATGAAAAACTGATAAGCCCCGGGGCGGGACCATTTTTGGCCCAGGGGTGATAATTTGAACAATTTTAGTAGAGGACCATTAGATCATGCTACATACCAAATATCAAAGGTCTATGGCTTACAGTTTAAGAGAAGAAGATTTTTAAAGATTTTCCTATGAAAAACTGATAAGCCCTGGGGCGGGGCCATTTTTGGCCCGGGGGACATAATTTGAAAATCTTTGTAGAGGACCATTACATCATGCTACATACCAAATATCAAAGCTCTTGGCTTTGTAGTTCCAGAGAAGAAGATGTTTAAGTAAATTGTTGACGCCCGCACGTACGCACATACGCATGAAGCACATACGCACGACCACGGACATAGGATCATCCCAATAGCTCACCTTGGCACTTCGTGCCAGGTGAGCTAAAAAGTCCAGAAAACCGGAAAACATTGGTAGGGGACCATTTTTGTGACTTTAAATTAGTTTAACAAATTAGCAAATAGTGTAGACCCTGATAAAAGGTTCTTGAAGGAGCTATTTGATCTGGTTCTGCACTATTTTCTTATGTGTGTCTGTGTGATTACTTAGGGTAGGTACCTTTCAGCACAATCAAATCTGCAGCAGGTTGGATTTGTTGCCGGAGCCTCATGGCCGCCCACAGCATACAGGAAGCCATTACAGGTGGCGACACCTACACCACCTCGTCGCTTGGACATGGGTGTACACGGCATCCATTTGTTAGTGTGTGGATCAAAGCACTCGACTGATTTGAGACAGGAAGAGCCATCCCGGCCACCAACAGCAAACAGTCTGAAATATCAAGCACATAATATTTTGATCTAATTAGATTGAAAATAAAATGTTGAGAAAATGCTACATGATGGTTTTGTACTACTCACTACCTGGTTAGTGTTTCTACATTCATATCTGATTAGCCAAGTGGCAACTCAGATCCAGAGGCAACATTATATTTCACTTAGCATATGAACAGAATCCAATCTTATCCCAGCCATCTCATGATAAGCCCTCTCCTCTATGAATATTCAAGTCAGAAATCATGTATGTATGAATATTAATTAGCTTATAATGGCATACAAACAAAAGAATGTTTGGCCATGGCAGAAACTGTAGAATCACATCTATATAATACCTCTTTCCATGAATATTCATGCTAGAAATAATGATGTAATGAATATTATTTAGATGTATGTGTTATAATAGCTCATGGACACAGGAAATGTTGGTCATGGCAGAAACTGTAGAATCATATCTTTATTATATATCAAGCATCTCATATAATTATTTATATTATATGTCAAGCAAACAGAGCAGACCCTCCTATAGAAGCTGTCTGATCTGTGTCTATCCTGTTTGCATAGGCTTAGAAAGGCGTGTTTATGGGGTAAAATGATAAGCAAACAGAGCAGACCCTGATCTGAGGACACCTACAGGAGTCGACTGTTCTGGTTCTACTTTGTCTGTAATGGAATTTAAATGTGGAGTTAACCCTATTCCTGTTGAATATTCATTCTAGAAATAATGACACCATGAATATTACCGTAAGTGGATTAATATTAATAATGACACCATGAATATTACCGTAAGTGGATTAATATTAATAATGACACCATGAATATTACCGTAAGTGGATTAATAATGACACCATGAATATTACCGTAAGTGGATTAATATTAATAATGACACCATGAATATTACCGTAAGTGGATTAATATTAATAATGACACCATGAATATTACCGTAAGTGGATTAATATTAATAATGACACCATGAATATTACCGTAAGTGGATTAATAATGACACCATGAATATAACCGTAAGTGGATTAATATTAATAATGACACCATGAATATTACCGTAAGTGGATTAATATTAATAATGACACCATGAATATTACCGTAAGTGGATTAATATTAATAATGACACCATGAATATTACCGTAAGTGGATTAATATTAATAATGACACCATGAATATTACCGTAAGTGGATTAATATTAATAATGGAATACATGTATGTACATAAGATGTTTTGGTAGAAAATGTACAGTCAGGTGTATCATAATTTCATAAGCAAACTTAACCGACTGATCAGAAAAATGGCAATTCATCAGTGTTACACCCTTACTGTGCAGGACACGAGTCACTAATGTCATTTGCAAACAGTGTAGACCCAGATGAGAGGGCTCCTAGAGGAGAGGTGTATGGTGATGGCTCCTCTAGGAGCCCTCTCATCAGGGTCAGCACTGTTTTGTCATGTTACACATTTCTTTAGAAGAATCCTTAAATATTCACTGTAAGCTTGACCTGTTTGAATTTTGGAATAGTCCATTTGAAAAGTCAACGTTGTAAGGGTTAACCACAAAGTCCTTTCAGTTTGAAAGGTGTAAATTTGCTAGTGTTTTTTCTGATCAAGGTCTACATTGTTAACAAATGCCAGTACACTCGTTTATTTAGCGTAATTACGGTTTATGTGTGGTAAAGGTTGAAAGTTCCACCTACTTTCCGAACAAAACGGCCACGCCTACTGTGCTCCTGGGTGTGGACATTGGGGCCACATAGCTCCATTGCTTGGCCTGGGGGTCCCATCTTTCTACTGTGTTCAGATATGACCAGCCATCATGTCCGCCCACTGCATACATAGGGCCCTCCAATACTCCGACACCTGTAACAATCACAAACAAAAAGTACCATTAACACCTCCTTCTGTGAAAATTTATGCAAGAAATAATGACATCATGAATAGTAATTAGGATAAATTTTTTTACAATTTTATTATGCAGCTTAATGCAGGGTGAAAGTCATGCAGAATGCTCCAAGAGGAGCTTTCTGCATGACTTCCACCCTGCATTAAGCAGCCACCTGCCTAAAAGTACATATACCTAAATTATTTTATACTAGAATTCGGGTTAAGAGGGGGTTCAATGTAGACAGAAATACTTATAGACACACAGACCAACCTATGACCAACGTTTTAGACAGACAATGACCAACCTATTCACAGAAAACCTATAGACAGACAGACAGGCAGACAATGACACAGTCAAAGTGATCTCTAGTTGTCTCCCTATGTTGCTGATGGCACACTTAATGAGAATTTATAAGCAGCATCACCATGGAAACAGTAAACTGTTCTTATGTAGTGAATGATGACTAGTCTTGAAACTGTGAAACATAAATTGTCTCCCTTGCACTGTCATTGTGAAACACAAATTGTCTCCATTGCACTGCCATTTTATTCTTTTATCTCATGAACGTTTAGGTGCCGTTTGAACTGGGTCTAATCTGTTTTCAATGTGAAAAATCATATCTATGAGGTAAAATATTAACCCTTTACTCCATAAATATTTATATAAGAAATAGTGACACCATAAATATCTACTAAATGACTTTTAATAATGACAATATGAACATAGGACTTTTTTATCAGGACAGATCTATATTGTTTATCAGGACAGATCTATATTGTTGTTTATCAGGACAGATCTATATTGTTTATCAGGATAGATCTATATTGTTTATCAGGATAGATCTATATTGTTTCAGAAACAAACAGAGCAGGCCCTGATCAGACGGCTCCTACAGGAGCCGTCTGGTCTTGGTCTACTCTGTTTGCAAAGGCATATTTATGGAGTAAAGGTTTAACCTCCAAGAATTACACATCTTTTGAGTGCAGAGATTTTTGTCAAACCATCATACCCCTTCAAAGTTCATTTGACAAATATTTGAGGTCTTATTGACCCTTCACCTAAAGAATATTCATGTAAGAAATAATATCATGACTATTTATTAGTTGCAGTTTTATAATGGCATACATACAAAGAGATTTCAGGCCATGACAGACTACTGTGGAATCAGATCTGTATTATTCCATATTAAGCAAACAAAGCAGATATTGATCAGATGATTCCCACAAGAGCTGTATGGTCTGGGTCTACTCTGTTTGCAAAGGCATGTTTATGGAGTAACGAGTTGAGTCATGAATGCTTATATAGATATTCATGAGATAATGGGTTAACCCATTCCCTCATAGGCTATTTTTAGACCCTACCTCTTTGAATAAATCTACCGAAAAGGAGCATCAACTAGAGAAAAAAAGTTCTGAAACCATTGTGATAAATATGAATTTGAAATATCACAATGGTTTCAAAAAGTGCCTTTTACAGGGGCGTAGAAAGGTGTATTTATGGAGAAAGGGTTAACACAATATAGGCAAATTAGTGACAACACTACAAATAAACACTTTCATCTGATGATATATGCCGAGTTACTTGGCCTCTCAACTGGCTCAAAAACATTTGGCAATCTAACAAAGGGTTTTGTGTGTTTTTGTTTTGTTTGTGTGCATTTGTTGTTGATCTTCTCCTCTTCTTGGAAAGGGGGAGGTTTAATAAATGGATGGACAGGCAGTAAATAATTTTTATTTAACATTAATTATTTACCATGCTAAAAGTTAAATTAGAACAAATGCTGCACGGTACTTGAGCTACATCCGTGCATGCTACTGTGTCAGTAGGTTAACATGAAATTTGGGTTACATTCACAATAAAAACTACTACTTTGAACACTGAAAACACAATGTAGGTCATTTCTACTTTGTACATTGCATCTCACTAGGGTGAATGCCAATACTTTCAAATATATTAAAGTAAAAACTCATTATTCGAACACTCAAATAGGTATCATAATTGATCTTTTAACACAGGTGGCAGCTTAATGCAAGGAGCTTTCTACATGACTTTCACCCTGCATTAAGCAGTCACATGCCTAGAAAGATAAATGTTTCATTACTAAAATTTTATAGTACATGTATGGATTTGTTCTGCATACAGTATCAGCTTTTCACATCTATGTTTAATTCTTTCCCTGTTCTATATTCATACCAAATTTCAATACCTAATGAATTTTCATAGACAAAATATGTAGCCATTTTAGAAACTAAAGAAACAGATCTATCAAATTCCATTAGCAAACAAAGCAGACCCTGATAAGACGGCTCCTATAGGAGCTGTCTGATTTGGGTATAATCTCTTTGCAGATGCATGGAAAGGCATTTATATAATAAAATATACATGTATAGAAGAAAAGGGTTAACCCTTTACTCCATAAATATTCATGTAAGAAATAATGACATCATGAATCTTAATTCGATTAATTGCTATATTAGCACATGGACAGAGGAATAGTTGGGCATGTCAGAAACTGTAGAACTGCAAGATCATATGGATCTAGATCTACAGTGAAGCTCACTTATAACGAAATCCTGGGGACCTTAATATTTATTTCGCCATATCCAAACTTTGTTATATCGATAAGACGAAATTTCGTTATAAATGTTTGGATATAGCGAATTTCGTTATAGTATACCAAGGTTATGCAAATTCTGATCCTGACCAGAAGCCACATTTGCTGACCAAAGTCTATATGCATACAGCTGGGTTTGTCATGTGTTTGGTAATTTCATAGCATGTCTCTTATAAAATGTAAAGGAAAAGCAAATTCACATCAGTTATAAATAACAATATTGGTGAAATGAGTTGACCATTTGCTTCCCTATATCAATGGCTCAGTGCAAAACTAGACTGACTCTATAGTTATTCTAGTGAAGAGAATGTCTTATATGCATGTAAGTGCACACTTCAATTATTTATCACATTTATGTTTTTATTCCTGGTGTCATGATGATTCGTGTACCTTCAATCATTTTTATAAATCTATATGTGCTTATCTATGTATCACGACATAAATTATGACCATCAGCGTTCAGTCAAGTGGCAGTGGTCTCACTGGAACTACATAGAATACTGGTCTTACCATCGGATTTTGCCTATTTCGGTGCCGATTGTCCGAAAATATCTTAGAATTGTTATCTGCGGCTGCTTCAATGCAAAGTATGAAGTTGCAACATATATTCTCACAAACGTTTCTATTGGCCGAAATCAAAATATACGATAGGAAATGAGAACATTCATCCAATCAGATGCACGGTTACTAGTCGATTATGATTGCAACTGGTTTCAATCACATTATCGAAATTGGTAAATAAAGCGGGATACCATTCTTCCATCAGATTTGTCCCTTCTGCATTCGGACTCAGCAGCATGTTTATGCCTCGCACGGTGCCCACATTGTATATTTTATGCGCCATTTTCATTGTTTGTGCGAATGATGCAATAGTGTGTCCTCAACAGAAAACTTGACCATAAACAAATATTGGGAGATATGTACATGCAGTGTGGTCAATTACGTTCATTAAGTTGTTTGACGCCCGAGGCGATAGTCGGCGAAGGTGTTTGCTGTACAGTTCTTTATTGCGGTAGGTGTGAAAAATTTTCAAACTGCGACTTTCAGTTGAGTTTGTATAAACCAAACTATTTTTCATAGAAATTTCGTTCTCAGGACAAGGAAATAACTTTGTCTTAGCCGAATTTTCGTTATAACCGATTTTGTATTAAGCAGGCAGATGTGAATAGAAACAAAGAAGGAAAAGATCGGGGAATTTTTTTTCTTTTGTATTATCCGGTCTTTCGTTATATCCGAGTTCGCTATAAGTGAGCTTCACTGTATACAATATCAAAAGCAAACAGAGCAGACCCAGATCAGGCAGGCTAGCTCCTTCAAGAGCTGTCTGATCTGGGTCTACTCTGTTGCAAAGACATGGTAAGGCTTTCAAGGGGGAAAATGATTAACATCACTTTTTGCAGCTTGCAAATGTTTTCAGTACAGAATCCTTTCAAATTGAGTGGATAAAACTACATTATTTTTCAAAATTCGGTCAACTCTTAGCATGGTGTATGCAAATATCATCTCAGAGAGTGTTTGCTAAAAAGTCTGAAAATGATTTTTTCTTGAATTTCTGTTGTAACAAACAGATTGTCAAACAGTTTGAACTCTGATGAGTGGTTAACTCTTTGCACGCTAAGTCATTTTTCGTCTGCAATATTTGTCATCTGCTTCAATTCTTAAAATAAACTTTCTCTCATTTCTTTGCAAAAATATGGTCAAGATGACAAACAGTTTGGATTCTGATGAGATGCCGCATTATGCGGCGTCTCATCTGGATCCAAACTGTTTGCAGTTTCGCCTTTAGCGTGCAAAGAGTTAAGCAATTCAGAATCTAATCTGGATCCAGAAAGTTTGAACTGCAAAGGTCCAGACAAGATGCACAAATTAACCCATTCCCTCATAGGCTATTTTTAGATCCAAACATTTTAAATAAATCTACCGAAAAGGAGCATTAACTAGAGGTTTTTGTCACAAAAACGGATGTCTCCCCTCTAATAAAAACAATATGTAAAGGGAATCACTAAAAATGTTATGGTCTTAATGAATGATTCTTCCCCTCATTATGAGCTTTCCACACCACATTTTTCAAGAAGAAAATGGTAACAGCTAATAACTCCAAAAATACTGATACCAGAGTTATGGCCTTTGTGCATGACACTTACTTTCATCATGCTCTTTCCAAAAATAAAATGTCATTCCAATAGCATCAGTCGAACAGGAGTTATTGATCGGCCAAAA
Organism: Azorinus chamasolen; assembly: GCA_963576725.1. Classification (NCBI taxonomy): domain Eukaryota; kingdom Metazoa; phylum Mollusca; class Bivalvia; order Cardiida; family Solecurtidae; genus Azorinus; species Azorinus chamasolen. Next base: position 57,290,379 of record OY755242.1, on the reverse strand, counting down.
AATGTAACAAAGGGCAATAACTCCAAAAGTATTGAAGCCAGAGTTATGGCCCTTGTTCATGACACTTTCTCTCATCATGCTCTTTCCATGTATGAAGTTTCAATACGATGGCAAGAGCCATGTAGGAGTTATTGTCCAAACAAGAAAGCGTTAAACAAATGTACAAGGGGCAATAACTCTAAATTTATTGAAGCTCGAGTTAAGGATCTAATGCATGACACTTTCTCTTATCATGATCTTTCCATGTATGAAGTTTCACTCCAATGGCATGTGCCATATAGGAGGTATCGTCCGGACAAAAAATTGCGATTTTTTTTACAAAGGTCAATAACTCCAATATTAGTGAAGCCAGAGTTATGGACCTTGTGCATGACACTTCCTCTCGTCATGATCTTTCCATATATGAAGTTTCAATCCAATGGCAAGAGCCATATAGGAGTTATCGTCCGGACAAAAAAGTGTGACTTTTATTTACAAAGGGCAATAACTCCTATATAAGGGAAAGCAGAGTTATGGACCTTGTGCATGACACTTCCTCTCATTATGCTCTTTCCATATATGAAGTTTCAATCAACTGGCATCAGGCATATTGAAGTTGTCGTACGGACAAAAAAAATTGATTTTTTTTTACAAAGGGCAATAACTCAAATATTAGTGAAGCCAGAGTTATGGACCTTGTACATGACACTTCCTCTTGTCATGATCTTTCCATTTATGAAGTTTCAATCCAATGGCATGAGCCATATTGGAGTTATCGTCCGGACAAACAAGTGTGAATTTTTTTACAAGGGGCAATAACTCCTATATTAGTGAAGCCAGAGTTATGGACCTTGTGCATGACACTTCCTCTTATTATGCTCTTTCATATATGAAGTTTCAATCACCTGGCATCAGGCATATTGAAGTTATCGTCCGGACAAAAAGTGTGACGGACAGACGGACAGACAGACAGACGGACGGACAGACAACTCTCACGAAAACAATATGTTTCCCCCATATAAATATGGGGGGAGACATAACTAGAGAAAAGGATTTTTTTTAGAATTTTGTAGTTTGAAACCATTGTGATCGCAATGGTTTCAACAGGTGATTTTTACAGAGGCGTAGAAAGGCATATTTATGGAGGAAAGGGTTAAAACATTTTGAGGAATATCTTTTTTACTTCTCCACCAAACCCTTTGTTGTGACCACTCTTTAGAATAGTCACAAAGAGATGATTCTAAAGGGTGGTCACAACATAGGGTTTGGTGAACGATTTTAGTACTTGTGTATGCGCGAGGGTTTGGTGAACGATTTTAGTACTTGTGTATGTGCGAGGGTTTGGTGAACGATTTTAGTACTTGTGTATGCGCGAGGGTTTGGTGAACGATTTTAGTACTTGTGTATGCGCGAGGGTTTGGTGAACGATTTTAGTACTTGTGTATGCGCGAGGGTTTGGTGAACGATTTTAGTACTTGTGTATGCGTGAGGGTTTGGTGAACGATTTTAGTACTTGTGTATGCGCGAGGGTTTGGTGAACGATTTTAGTACTTGTGTATGCGCAAGGGTTTGGTGAACGATTTTAGTACTTGTGTATGCGCGAGGGTTTGGTGAACGATTTTAGTACTTGTGTATGTGCGTTTATCTGTTGCTCTGCACTGGTTATCGATAATTCACAAACAGCAGGCAAAAGGCTAATGATAATACAGGGACATTCTGTGAATAGCAAATGAACCCAGCATGACAAGTTTAAATAATGTTTGAATTTCTGCAGCAGTTGTTTTTCTCTTGGAATGCATAAATATTGTAGAATGGTTTAATGTCTATGCAAATTAAGGCTGGAATTTTGAAAAACTTTATTTTCTTAGATATTCGTTTGACCATATGTGTTAATCCTTGAGAGGTGAGAAGCGTTTGCACTGGCATTAGCAAACAGTGAAGATCTAGATCAGGCGGCTCTTAGAGTGTCCATCTGATCAGGGTCTGCAGTGATTGTTATTCAAAATCCTCCAGCAAATTATGCCTTTCCATTCTGGATGTACTTTTCAACTTTTGTGTCAGAAAGCTCCTGCTCTATAAATGTCTTCTTGTTTTAGAATGCATCAACACTTTACTTCATAATTGTGCTATTGTATGCAAACAGAGTAAACTGAGCTCAGAAAGCTACTGCTAGCTGACTGATCAGGGCCTGCTGCTTTTGTTTAAAATACATGTTTCAGGATTCTCAACAGTTTGCCATGTCATTTTACAATTAGTTAACACTTCATATGTTGAATATTCATGTAAGAACTATTCATTAGTGCATATATCATAACGGTATACATGTATATACACACAATACATGTATATACACACAATACATGTATATACACACAATATTTTGGTATTAGAAGAATCTATAGTCAGATCTATAATAAATTTCATAAGCAAACAAAGCAGACCCTGATCAGACTGACCCGACAGGAGCAATCTGATCTGGTTCTACTCTGTTTGCAAAGGCATTTATATGAAATTAACTAAAGGGCTTATATCAATTACTAGCAATGTCTTGCATGAATATTTGCCAAATGTCTTTTGAAAACAGAGTAGACCCAGATCAGACAGCTCTAATAGGAGCCATCTGATCAGGGTCTGCTCTGTTTACTAATCTAGATCTGATTGTACAGTTTCTGCTATGGTCAAATATTCCCCTGCTCCTAGTCATTTATGGAACATCACTCAACCTTTTACTCAATAAATATGCCTTTTTACGCCTTTGACAACATAGTAAACCAAGATCAGACGGCTCTTATAGGATCAGGGTCAGGGGATGCTCTGTTTGCTTATGTATGATATAGGTCTGATTCTACAGTTTCTGCTATGTGAAAAGTTTCAAATATTAATATTTATTCTAATTAAAATACAGGAATATACATGGAGTTAAGTGTTAATGAATATTCATGAACTCCTGTCTTCGTGCATAAATATTCATGAGGTGAAGGGCTAGGTGTAACACCTACCTAGACCATGTCTGTGAGTGGACATAGGGGGCATAAGGGTCCAGGTCTTCTTTCTGAGGTCGTAGCACTCCACTGTGTTTAGTGTTTTCAAACCCTCCCTACCACCGACGATGTACAGTTTGTTGTCTAGCACTGCCACACCAAACTGCAGCCGCCGCCCATTCATGTTGGCCACCTGGGTCCATGTGTTGGTCCGTAAGTCATATTTCTCTATGGTCGATGGTCCTGAAATACAATAGGCCGAATAGGGCTATGAATTTATAACCTGTTAATCAATATTCATAAAAAGAATAATGACATCATGAATATTAACTACATAAAATTTCTATAATGGCCCATGAACATGGGATTTTTTATCATGGAAGAAACTGTAGAATCAGATCTGTATTCCATTAGAAAACAGATCAGACCCTCATCAGATGGCTCCCACAAGAGCCATCTGATCTGAGTCTTCTCTGTTTGCAAAGGTGTAAAGAGTACAGGGATGATCAAACATCCTTGACAATTCTTAAAATACATTGACTTACAGTATCTTGACCAGAAGCAAACAACAAAATCTCATTATTACCGGTATAAATGCTTTTTCACACCTTTGCGAACAGGGTAGATCCAGATCAGGTGGCTCTTGTAAGAGCTTCCTCAAACAGCTTGGCCAAGTTTTATTCTATGACTTTGCTAATACATGTAGTGTAAACTGAGATCAGAAGGTTTATGGACTAAACCTACCATTACCAAAGCATACCATTATCGAAAGGTACTGTTTTTGGTCGAAGCGTACCACTTGAATTTTTTTTAACTAGTATCATTATTGATTATGATTGGTACATGAAAATGTCAATTGTGATAATACAACATTGTTGGATGTAATTAATGAAGTTTTGACATGACATACAGTTACTCTTAGTCCAAGTTAGACTCACAAATCAACTTTCAATTTGGCTATATCCTAGACGAGTACCAGTTCGTAAGGACTAAATGGTACACATAGTCCTGGTACACTTCGGTAATGGTATATCTTGTTCATTACCCAATCAGAATTGGAATGCATCATTCATCCTGCTATTTTATGCCTTTGCAAACCAAGATCAGATAACTTAAGTTACAAAGCAAGTAATGTGGATCTACAATTATTCCAAATGACAGGCCCCAGTATGCATGATTAGATTTAGATAAAATCATGTAAACATTTTCCCCTGTTGAATATTCATGAAAGAAATAATGACAACAAGAATATCTAACAGCTGAACTTTTATAATGGTGTATGTATACATGATATTTTTGCTATTGGCAGAAACTTTTAGAGTCCGATCTATTATAATCTGATGAGACAGCTCTTACAAGAGTCAGCTGTCTGATCTGGATCTACTCTGTCTACAGAGGCGTGAATAACATTTGTATGAGGGAATGGGTACAATTATGCCTTTACTTCATTGATATGGCTTTTAATGCTATTGCAAACAGTGTAGACCCAGATCAGAAGCTTCCAACATTTTCTCTCAAAGTCAAAACATCCTGTGTTTATATGCTATTATACATGTTCATCTAATAAATATTCTGACATCATCATTTCTTACATGAATATTCATGAGATAAAGGGTTAATCCTTTCCTTGTTCTGTGTTTATTCTAAATTTCAATACTTACTGAAAATTCAGACAAAATAGATACGTGTATAATGAAATATGGAAGGTGGAGCATTGTGGACATTTCCATTAGCTAACAGACCAGACCCTGATCAGACGGCTCCTATAGCAGCTGTCTGATCTGGGTCTAGTCTGCAAATGCATAAAAATGCTTTTATATGAAGGAAAGGGTTAATATTGTCATGATGCTGGGTGATGCCCCAATGACAAGACCCAGCTTCAGACCTTTTTAAATATTTCGGGCGTTCCGTGAGGTGACAATGTCTTGAGCCAAACACAGCACAGGGCTTGAAACTATAAAATTGATGTGGCTGGGCTATGCTAGCCGGTGATGAATATATGGTGTTCTGAGGCTACTTTGCCTGAGACGAACACTATGAAAACATGAAATTATATACAAAAACCTATGTTATGGTGATCAACAATACCTCAGCTTTGGGGCCAACAATTAAACAATAAACTATAACTGTGAACAACTACTACAGCCCCAAGCCAGCGAGACGGCTGGTCGATGCCTCAACTTCAAAATGGTGCTTGGAACACAATCCTCAAGCTATGTCATGAAACTGTATAAATGTGAGCTATATAACCCTATGCTATGCGAGTTGAGACCCTAAGCATCAAACCCTGTTGAAACCTGTGGTTTGAAGCTATCTCAACACTACTGTGACTTCAAACCTACGTATCAGACCCTATGTCTCAAAGCATGTATGTAACCCTACGCTCTGAAACGTATCTTGAGCAGTGTATGAAACCTGCTTCAAGAAGCTTATAAAACTAACGCTTTGAAGCCTGCCTGCAGTATGTTCCGAGCCCGGCTCGAAAACACTGCCTCAAAAAGACGGCTTCCAAAAGACAGCCTCAAAAAGACGGCCTCAGGCAGACGGTTCCGCAACGCTCCGAACCCTGAGCACGGTCTACAGCAAACCTGCTTCAAACCGAATATAACCCCAGGCTATATCAGTCTGAGCAACACTATCTCAATGCCTCAGCTAATCTGAGACCGCTATGAAATAGCAGTATAATATTATTAAAATCTGGTTGGACTGTCTAAACGTGCAATTTTCATGCCCAAAGAGAGAACTCAGAGGACAGTTACTTAGCCTATTCAAAGAACAGGTAACTGCACAATTACGTAGTCCAAGCAGAAAATATATTCGCCAGTCTTTAACTTTAATGAGTACAATACTCTATCAGTCAAAAACCAACGATATAGCTTCTATACATAAGTATATAAAGCCGTCACTGAAAGTTCTATGAATATTCAGTGCCCTGATCACAAAATAACCAGCAGTGATCGTTGAATAAGCTTGCGCCAGTCTCAGCATTTGTATACAGCTTCCATTAGTTTGAGGTACTTCAGAAAACTAGCATATAAACATTTTATTCATATTAATTATTTCGATTGACCAACCGCCTCACTCATTTGAATATATACACAGTACTAATTTTTATAAGGTATAAAACAAACAAAATGAAGTTTAAAAGCGAACTTACTTTTATAAACAACAATTCAAATGAAATCTAACTAACAATTAAACAAGAGGGCCAGAATGGCCCTGAAGCGCTCACCAGACAATCAGAGGAGAAGATTTTCAGAGTTTTAACTATATGTTTCTATAGAAATCTAGCCAGCCCTGGCGTGGGGCCAATTTTGATCCACAGGGCACAATCTAAATAACTCTTGTAGAGGACTTGAATGTGATGTTATGTGCCAATAATGAAAGCTGATATCCTTCCAGTTTCAGAGGAGAAGATTTTCAAAGGTTTCACAAGATGTTTCTATTGAAAACTGGCTACCCCTGGGGCGGGGCCAATTTTGACCCCAGGGACATAATTTATGTAACTTTTGTAGAGGACCTGAACATGATGCTATGTGCCAAATATGAAAGCTTTGAACCTTCCAGTTTCAGAGGAGAAGATTTTCAAAGTTTTCCCTATGTGTTTCTATTGAAACTTGCCACCCCTGGGGCGGGGCCAATTTTGACCACAATGGCATTATTTATATAACTTTTGTAGAGGACCTGAATATGATGCTATGTGCCAAATATGAAAGCTGAGAACCTTCCAGTTTTAGAGAAGAAGATTTTCAAAGTTTTCACCTTATGTTTCTATTGAAAACTGGCTACCCCTGGGGCGGGGCCAATTTTGACCCCAGGGGCATTATTTATATAACTTTTGTAGAGGACCTGAATATGATGCTATGTGCCAAATATGAATGCTGAGAACCTTCCAGTTTCAGAGGAGAAGAATTTCTAAGTTTTCCCTATATGTTTCTATTGAAACTTGCCACCCCTGGGGCGGGGCCAATTTTGACCCCAGAGGCATTATTTATATAACTTTTGTAGAGGACCTGAATATGGTGCTATGTGCCAAATATGAAAGCTGAGAACCTTCCAGTTTCAGAGGAGAAGATTTTCAAAGTTTTCCCTATATAATTCTATTGAAAACTAGCGCCCCTGGGGCAGGGCCAATTTTGACCCCAGGGGCATAATTTATATAACTTTTGTAGAGGACCTGAATATGATGCTATGTGCCAAATATGAAAGCTCAGAACCTTCCAGTTTCAGAGGAGAAGATTTTCAAAGTTTTACTATATAATTCTATTGAAAACAAAGCACCCCTGGGACGGGGCCAATTTTGACCCCAGGGGCATACTTTATATAACCTTTGTAGAGGACCTGAATATGATGCTATGTGCCAAAGATGAAAGTTGAGAACCCTGTAGATTCAGAGGAGAAGATTTTTAAAGGTTCAAATTGTTGACGACGGACGACGCACGACGAACGACGCACGACGACGGACGACGGACAACTGGTGATCACAAAAGATCACCCTGAGCACTTTGTGCTCTGGTGAGCTAAAAAGGGAGATAATCCTGTATATACAAAACTACAGTTAACTCAACTCGCTTACCTAGCGATATACTACAGGTTTTCTTGACAAATATGTAATTCCAACAAAGCAGCTGGAATTTCCCCTTACCTTTGTTGTTGTCCATGCCTCCCACTGCAAACATCATGCCAACAGTGGACTTGCGGGGCTTGGTCCTAGGACTCTGGAATGATGAGCGTCTCTCAGGCAACAGGTGGTACTTCAGCGCCTCCATGATCAGGCCCTGGCAATCCTTATTGTCCTTAAACAGGGGATTTGTTTCCACATGGTCAGCGATAAACTGAAATTGGAAAGTTGAGATTCAATCTACATGGTGAGGAATAAAAGTGTATCAATACGTCAAACTCATCAAAACCTGCAGACAGTAAAAACAAAAACCATTTCCCTATTTAACCCTTTACTCCATGAATATTTATATAAGAAATACTGTATGAATATTAATCAAATTAATTGTTATAATAGCACACAGCCACATGAAGAGTTTGCCAAGGCAGAAACTATAGAATCATATCTACATTGTATATCATACAATAAGCAAACAGAGCAGACCCTCATCAGACAGCTCCTATAGGAGACATCTAATCTGGGTCTACTCTGTTTGCAAATGTGTAACAAGAGGGCCAGAATGGCCCTGACATCGCTCACCAGACAATCAGAGGAGAAGATTTTCAAAGTTTTCACTATTATGTTTCTATAGAAAACTAGCCGGCCCTGAGGTGTGCCAATTTTGACCCCAAGGGCATAATTTATATAGCTTTTGTAGAGGACCTCAAGTGAATAGAAATTAAAGAAAAATGTAAATGTAAACATATTATAACAATGTAAATCTAAAGAAGGTCATATAAAAAAGTATGTATAGCATCTCCCTGGGCAAAATGGTTGAATTTCAGAAAGAATAAATTAATCTATACTTATGCTCAAAATTTCAGATATTTTCATTATACCTTCTACATGAGTTCATATTATTACTCATATCTTAACTTATTTTTAACCCTTCACCTGTTCGATGTTTATTCAAAATTTCAATATCTACTGAATATTCATGGACAAAATAGTTATAATGAAAAATAGAAAGTGTAGCCATTTTAGAAAGTAATGAAAAACATCTTTCAAATTCCATTAACAAACAGAGTAGGCCCTAATCAGACAGCTGCTAAAGGAGCCGCCTGATCTGGGTCTGCTCTGTTTGCAAATGCATGAAAAGGCATTTATATGAGGGAAAGGGTTAAGTAAACGTATTATGAGTACATTGTATATTGTACACAAAAATGGAAATAATTTAATGCAATTTGCACTATATAATATCATAAGAGCAGACTGATCATATGGCTACTAAATGAGCCATCTAATATGGGTCTACTCTGTTTGCAATGGTGTAGAAATGCATAATTATGGAGTAAAGGGTTAATTGTCTGTGCAATAGGCCAGATCTAAAAATATCAGTTGTCTACCCAGAAGGGGGGCAATCCAGTTGTTATCAAAAGTGCAAAGGGAGACCTAGCACAGTTTGGATTCTGATCTGATGCATATGTAACTTCAAGTTACATATGTGTCAGATCAGAATCCAATATTGTACTTCATAATTGTTTTGTACAAGAGAGTTAATTGTAAAAAACAATGTGAACAATCTTAGACAAGCAGACAACAATTCTGAAGCAGACATATAATACTGATAAAGAATGCTACAGCATAGAACACTTGACTTGTATTCAGCTGAACTTCACAAAGATATACTGATAAGGCTCTATATTGATATCTGAGAGCTTAATGCAGGACATAGATATGCAAAGAGCATTTTGAGAATTATCCACTTAGTTTTCTCAATCTAAAATGAGTGTTTGTTATTTATTTGGCTAAACACAATTTCTACTCTACTGATCAGACTAAGGGTAAAACTTGCACAAACAGGAGAACTGGCTATACTAGGTCAGTCTCCCCTCTGAGTAAAGATAAGATGCTTAAAAGTGCAGTCAGCTTCAAGTTTGCTAGAAAACTGGCCACCCTTTGGTGGAGCCAATTTTGACCCCAGGGGCATAATTTATATAACTTTTGTAGAGGACCTGAACATGATGTTATGTGCCAAATATGAAAGTTGAGAACCTTCCAGTTTCAGAGAAGAAGATTTTCAAAGTTTTACTATATATTTCAATAGAAAACAAGGCACCCCTGGGGCGGGGCCAATTTTGACCCTAGGGGCATAATTTATATAACTTTTGTAGGGGACCTACAGATGATACTATGTACCAAAGATGAAAGCTGAGAACCCTGTAGATTCAGAGGAGAAGATTTTTAAAGGTTCAAATTGTTGACGCCCGACGACGGATGACGGACGACGCATGACGCACGACGACGGACATCAGGCGATCACAAAAGCTCACCCTGAGCACAAAAGTGCTCTGGTGAGCTAAAAAGGCATATTTATGGAGTAAAGGGTTAATATAAATATAAGAAAAATAATGACATGAATATTAATGAGCCAATCTATCTTAAAACATTATTAACAAAGCAATTTTTGATTGTGATAGGAAGTGTAGAATCAGATCTACATGTTTATGAGAGCAGACCCTGATGAGACTGATCTGGGTCTACTCTGTTTGCAAATGCTTGTAAATGCATTTATATGAAGGAGAGGGTTAACAACTAGTCCACTATAGACGACCCAGACCTACACTATAGTCCACTATAGACGACCCAGACCTACACTATTTGCTACTCCATTTAACTCTTTACCTAATAGAAATGCCTTTCAATCTTTTTGCAAACAGAGTAGACCCAGATCAGATGGCTCCTATAGGTATTTCCCTGTTGAATATTCATGTAAGAAAAAATGAGATCACTGTCAGATCTATTATAATTTCACAAGCACACAACCCTGATCAGATGGCACCCAGGTGCCACTCTGTTTGCAATGGTGTAAAAAAGCATTCAATTTTGTATGAGGAAAAGGGTTAAACAGAAATTGAATAAACTATAATTTGGAAAATCAAGCAAATTTTTGTGACAACTACGGGTAAATGCAAAGAGTTAAACCTTTTCCCTGTTCAGTAGTCGTGTAAGAAATAATGACAACATGAATATTTATTAGCTCAATTTCTATAATGTAAACTTTTCAAGGAACTTTTTTGCTTCGAGAAAAACTGTAGAATCAGTTCTATATCATATCAAAAGCAAACAGAGCAGACCCTGATCCTATAGGAGCCGTCTGATCTGGGTCTACTCTGTTTACAAATGGACGATTTATGAAGGAAACAGTTAACCAAGGACATTGTGGAATCTCATAGGACCAGTTCCACCAACTTAACCACTTGGTCTCAGAGTTCTTCACCCTTATCCTACAAAGAGTGGTGAGTTTGAAAACAGCTAGGATCTAGATCAGATGGTTAGTAACTCGACATCTCGTTAGGATCTATGCAGTCTGATACTTAATCAACAGTTCCCAAAAAACTTGAAAGAAATGATAGCGCGTATAATTTGCAAATAGAAAGGAGTGTAGCAGAACTCATGTTTACAGTGGGGTAAGGGTAAAGCTCTACAATTAAATTTTGTAGTCTGAGAATGTAACATTTGTTCTTTTGTCATGTAGTCAGACAGAGGCCATAAATCTCCATTATCCATCCGAAGACATGCCATAGCTCTGTCAAAAGTAGAGGCTCATTTGACATATTTGACAATTTCAAAATGAAATAGGCATTCCTTTCAAAATGATATACCTGTTTTAAAAGCTATAAATAAAAGATACAAAAACTGTTCCTATTTTGGAACTTTCATTCCACTTTAACCCGTTTACCTGATAGAGACACCTTTGCAAACAGAGTAGACCCTGATCAGACAGGTCCTGTTGGAGCCATCTAATCATGGTACATGTATATAGATCTGATTCTACAGTTTCTGCCATGGCCAACAATTCCTGTATTTACAATAAAACCCCTCTAAACCAGACATTAAATTTGATCTTGGATACAGGTGGCATCTTAATGCAGGGTGAAAGTCATGCAGAAAGCTCCTCTAGGAGCATTCTGTATGACTTTCATCCTGCATTAAGCACCCACCTGCCTAAAGTATCTAAATTCTTCTCTGTTAGAATTCCAATTTAGAGGGGTTTTACTGTACATGTATATGCAATTACATGATTGTATAACAATTCCTCTCTAGTTAATATTATGTCATTATAAAGTCTTGGACTTGGACACCTAATTGTGCCATGTCTCTTACTATAGGACCACCCTTAATGACAAGCTTTGAACTATTGGACAACCCTTAGTGTCAAGCCTTGTACTGGTGGCCCATCCTCAGTGGCAAGCTTTGAGCTATTGGACAACCCCTAGTGTCAAGTCTTGGACTGGTGGACGATCCTCAGTGGCAAGCCTTGAACTATTAGACAAGCCTTAGTGTCAAGCCTTGGACTGGTGAACCGTCCTCAGTGGCAAGCATTGAGCTATTGGACAACCCCTAGTGTCAAGTCTTGGACTGGTGGACGATCCTCAGTGGCAAGCCTTGAACTATTAGACAAGCCTTAGTGTCAAGCCTTGGACTGGTGAACCATCCTCAGTGGCAAGCATTGAGCTATTGGACAACCTATAGTGTCAAGCCTTGGATTGGTGGGCCAACCTAACTGTTATGTATCTGACTGGTGGACTATTTTTAGTGTCAAGTCTTGGACTGGTGGACCACTCTAGGTGAAGTTTGTGTCTGACTTGAGGATACTCTTTAGTGCTGATCCTTGAACTATTGGACAACCCTTAGTGTCAAGCCTTGGACTGGTGGACAATCCAGTGTCAAGCCTTGGACTGGTGGACCATCCAGTGTCAAGCCTTGGATGTGTGGACCACAAGCAGTGTCAAGTCTTGAACTGGTGGACCACCCACAGTGTCATGCCTTGGACTGATGAACCACCATCAGTATCAAGCCTTGGATTGGTGGACCGCCATCAGTGTCAAGCCTTAGACTGATAGACCATCCACAGTGTCAAGCCTTGGGCTAGAGGACCATCCACAGTGTCAAGTCTTAGACTGGTGGACCACAATCAGTGTGAAGCCTTGAACTGGTGGACCATCCATAGTGTCAAGCCTTGGGCTGGTGGACCACCTTCAGTGTCAAGCCTTAGACTGATGGACCATCCACAGTGTCAAGCCTTGGACTGGAGGACCATGCACAGTGCCAAGCCTTGGACTGATGGACCATTCATAGTGTCAAGCATTTGAACTAGTGGATCATCCACAGTGTTAAGTCTTGGACTGGTGGACCATCCAGTGTCAAGCCTTGGACTGGTGGACCATCCACATGACCACACCTTGGACCGATGGACCATCCACTGTGTCAAACCTTGGACTAGTGGACCATCCACAGGGTCAAGCCTTGGACTGGTGGACCATCCACAGTGTCAAGCCTTAGAATGACAGACCATCCACACGGTCAAGCCTTGGACTGGTGAAACCATCCACAGTGTCAAGCCTTGGACTGGTAGACCATCCAGTTTCAAGCCTTAGACTGGTGGACCATCCACGGTGTCAAGCTTTTGACCAGTGGACAACCCTTAGAGTCAAGGCATGATGTACTTTGAATGCTGAATTTCTAAAAGAAGAATGATCAAACATTCCATTCAGTGCAAAAAGAGTCCATTTTAGGTTTTTAAATGACAAAGCATACACTTACCGTTTGAATGCAGGTTACACATGCACTGATGTTAGCAAGCAGTGTATATTCACCTCCTAGGGCTCAGAGAGGAGCCTTCTCATCAGGCTTTGCATTGTCCAGTAGCTAATTTAACCCTTTCTTCCACAGGCTATTTTTAGACCCAACCTATTTGAATGAATCTACCCAAAAGGAGCATTTACTCGAGAAAACTAGAATTCTGTAATTTGAAACCATTGTGATAAATAGAGCATTAATTTTTCTCCAATAGGAGCAAATGTTCTATTTATCACAATGGTTTCAAGAAGTGGTTATTACAGAGGCGTAGAATGGCGTATTTATGGAGGAAAGGGTTGAGTCTTTCATACTGAGTGGTCTATAGTTAATCCTTTCCTTCATACAAACACCTTTTTCATGCATTTGCAAACAGAGAAGACCCAGATCAGACAGCTCCTATAGGAGCCATCTTATCAGGGTCTGCTCTGTTTGCAAGTGGAATTTGAAAGGTCTGTTTCTTTTCTAAACTGGCTACAATGTTTCCACCTTACTATTTTTTCCATGAATAGTCAGTAGGTATTAAAATTTGTAATCAATATAGAACAGGGAAAGGGTTAACCCTTTACACCATGACTAATCATGAAAAAAATAGTTGATCATTGGTACTAATAACTAACTGAAGACAGGAACTGTAGAATCAGATTTATGCTATGTCATTTGCAAACAGAGCAGACCCTGATCAGATGGCACCTATAGGAGCCATCTGACCTGGGTCTACTCTGCTTGCAAATGCATAGAAAGGTGTATTTATGGAGGAAAGGGTTAAACACTAATGGGCTATTTCACTCTGAAATTTCAGTGTTGACAGGGCTAATCGGAGGTTTTCTCAGATCTCAGATCTAGGTCATCACTGTTTGCAAATACAGTGAACTCTGATTATATCGGCATTCATTACAATGGCATCCTCGTTATACCGACAGTATGCATGGAAACAAAATAACCGTTAAATCTTTGAACAACCACTGAATAAAGAGGTGCAATGCCAATTAGGCGATTGCTTAATGCAGAACACAAGAAGTGCAAAAAGCTCCCAAAGGGAGCTTTTTCCACTTCTTGTGTTCTGCATTAAGCGTTCACCTGTTGTAACTAGTTTAACAGTGGCCATATGGTTCTTTTTATATTTAAACTCGTTATAACGGCAGCCTCGTTATACCAGCAAAATGTCTTGAAAGAAACAACTCCGTTGTAATGAGGTTCACTGTACCATAACAATGACATATAAACCTTATTGTAAGTGGCATGACCTATCTGAACTCTCTTTTATTGTAAGTGGCATGACCTATCTGAACTCTCTTTTATTGTAAGTGGCATGACCTATCTGAACTCTCGTTTATTGTAAGTGGCATGACCTATCTGAACTCTCTTTTATTGTAAGTGGCATGACCTATCTGAACTCTCTTTTATTGGTTTAATTCACCCTTTACTTCATGAACATTCACATACGAAATAATGACATTGAGCATTAATTAAATGAAGTTTCATTATGGCATCAGATCAATATTATACCATAAGCAAACAGAGTAAACCCTGATTAGATGGCTCCTACAGGAGCTTTCTAAACTGAACTGGACTTACTCTGTTGGCAAAGGCATCAAAAGGTGTATCTATGAAACAAACGGATAAACAATAACAAAACACTTCATACACAATTTTTCTCCTTATGTTTCCTTTAAAGTGTTTCATATTTTGCTTTATACTGTTCATATTTACATCCAGTCCAAATAATAAGTATAAGTATTTTTCCTTAACCTCTCGAGTGTGAGAAATGAGTGTACTGGCATAAGGTTCAACCTACTGAAGTTTAAAATTTCGAAATGGTATGGTCTATCAATTTTAGAAATTATTAATCTGGAGTTTCTTTAACTCTTTCCTCAATAGGCTATTTTTAGACCCAACCTCTTTGAATGAATCTACCAAAAAGGAGCTTTTATTAGAGAAAAGTAAAATTTTAGCATTTTGTTGTGTGAAACCATTGTGATAAATAGAGCATTTGCTCCTATAGGAGCAAATGCTCTATTTATCACAAGATTTATCACAAGAAGTGGTTATAACAGAGGCGTAGAAAAGCGTATTTATGGAGGAAAGGGTTAAAGAAACAAGAGGGCCAGAATGGCCCTGAAGCGCTCACCAGACTATCAGAGGAGAAGATTTTCAAAGTTTTCACTATATGTTTCTATAGAAAACTAGCCGGCCCTGGGGCGGGCCAATTTTGACCCCAGGGGCATAATTTATATAACTTTTGTAGAGGACTTAGACATGATGCTATGAGCCAAATATGAAAGCTGAGCACCTTTCAGTTTCATAAGATTTTCAAAGTTTGCTCTATATGTTTCTACTGAAAACTACCCACCCCTGGGGCGGGGCCAATTTTGACCCCAGGGCCATAATTAATATAACTTTTGTAAAGGACCTGAAGATGATGATACATGAGTTCATATTATTATTCATATCTTAACTTATTTTTAACCCTTCCACTGTTCTATGTTTATTCAAAATTTCAATACCTACTGAATGTTCATGGACAAAATAGTTATAATGAAAAATAGAAAGTGTAGCCATTTAAGAAAGTAATGAAAAACATCTTTCAAATTCCATTAACAAACAGAGTAGACCCTATTTAGACAGCTGCTAAAGGAGCCGCCTGATCTGGGTCTGCTCTGTTTGCAAATGCATGAAAAGGCATTTATATGAGGGAATGCGTTAAGTAAACATATTATAAGTACATTGTATATTGTACACAAAAATGGAAATAATTTAATGCAATTTGCACTATATAATATCATAAGTAAACAGAGCAGATTGATCATATGGCTACTAAATGAGCCATTTAATCTGGGTCTACTCTGTTTGCAATGGTGCAGAAATGCATAATTTTGGAGTAAAGGGTTGTCTGTGCAATAGGCCAGATCTAAAAATATCAGCTGTCTACCCAGAAGGGAGGCATCCCAGTTGTTATCAAAAGTGCAAAGGGAGACCTAG
Source organism: Azorinus chamasolen (assembly GCA_963576725.1). Lineage (NCBI taxonomy): Eukaryota > Metazoa > Mollusca > Bivalvia > Cardiida > Solecurtidae > Azorinus > Azorinus chamasolen. The sequence continues at coordinate 57,274,197 of OY755242.1, read as the reverse complement.
CACAGTTTGGATTCTGATCTGACGCATATGTAACTTCAAATTACATATGTGTCAGATCAGAATCCAATATTGTACTTCATAATTGTTTTGTACAAGAGAGTTAATTGTAAGATTGACATGTATTAAAAAACAATGTGAACAATCTTAGACAAGCAGACAACAATTCTGAAACAACTATAATACTGATAAAGAATGCTACAGCATAGAACACTTGACTTGTATTCAGCTAAACTTCACAAAAGATATACTGATAAGACTCTATATTGATATCTGAGAGCTTAATGCAGGACATAGATATGCAAAGAGCATTTTGAGAATTATCCACTTAGTTTTCTCCATCTAAAATGAGTGTTTGTTATTTATTTGGCTAAACACAATTTCTACTCTACTGATTAGACTAAGGGTAAAACCACTGGAACTAGGTCAGTCTCAGTGGACTGGGTTGGAGGAGAAACCTTTAGCCGCAGTTTGTGAAGTGAAAAAGCCTATTTTAAAGTATAACTCAAAGGGCAGGACCAATTTTAACCTCAGAACTATGATATTAACAAAATTCTTAAAGGTAAACTAAGTAGATCCATACACCAAATATCTAAGCTCTGGGACATGTAGTTTTTGCCAGGAAGATACTAGTGTTTAAACAGCAGTCAGCTTCGGAAAACTTGCCACCACTAGGGCGGGGCCAATTTTGACCCCAGGGACATGATTTATATAACTTTTGTAGAGGACCTATAGATGATGCTATGTGCCAAATATCAAAGCTGAGAACCTTCCAGTTTCAGAGAAGAAGATTTTCAAAGTTTCACTATATGTTTCTATTGAAAACTTGACACCCCCAGGGTGGGGCCAATTTTGACTCCAGGGACATAATTTATATAACTTTTGTAAAGGACCTATAGGTGAAGCTATGTGCCAAAGATGAAAGCTGAGCACCCTATAGATTCAGAGGAGAAGATTTTTAAAGGTTCAAATTGTTGACGACGGACGACGAACGACGAACGACGGACGACGCACGACGCACGACGACGGACGACGGACATCAGGTGATCACAAAAGCTCACCCTGAGCACTTTGTGCTCTGGTGAGCTAAAAATCTACATTGACTTTACTTACTCTGATGTCTGAAAGATAAGGTAAATACTTTATGTGATGAATATTCATGTAACAAAAACTGATTATTAATTAGCTGAGTTTTACAGTGGCATTATATGAACAAAGACATTTTTCACAATGGCAGATACTGTAGAGTCAGATCGGTTTCATTTCATAAGCAAATAGAGCAAAGCCTCATCAGGCAGCTGACCTACAGGAGGGGTCTATTAGAGCAAAGCCTCATCAGACAGCTGACCTACAGGAGGGGTCTACTAGAGCAAAGCCTCATCAGGCAGCTGACCTACAGGAGGGGTCTACTAGAGCAAAGCCTCATCAGACAGCTGACCTACAGGAGGGGTCTACTAGAGCAAAGCCTCATCAGACAGCTGACCTACAGGAGGGGTCTACTAGAGCAAAGCCTCATCAGGCAGCTGACCTACAGGACGGGTCTACTAGAGCAAAGCCTCATCAGACAGCTGACCTACAGGAGGGGTCTACTAGAGCAAAGCCTCATCAGACAGCTGACCTACAGGAGGGGTCTACTAGAGCAAAGCCTCATCAGACAGCTGACCTACAGGAGGGGTCTACTAGAGCAAAGCCTCATCAGGCAGCTGACCTACAGGAGGGGGTCTACTAGAGCAAAGCCTCATCAGGCAGCTGACCTACAGGAGGGGGTCTACTAGAGCAAAGCCTCATCAGACAGCTGACCTACAGGAGGGGTCTACTAGAGCAAAGCCTCATCAGACAGCTGACCTACAGGAGGGGTCTACTAGAGCAAAGCCTCATCAGGCAGCTGACCTACAGGAGGGGTCTACTAGAGCAAAGCCTCATCAGACAGCTGACCTACAGGAGGGATCTACTAGAGCAAAGCCTCATCAGACAGCTGACCTACAGGAGGGGTCTACTAAAGCAAAGCCTCATCAGGCAGCTGACCTACAGGAGAGGTCTACTAGAGCAAAGCCTATCAGGCAGCTGACCTACAGGAGAGGTCTACTAGAGCAAAGCCTCATCAGGCAGCTGACCTACAGGAAGGATCTACTAGAGCAAAGCCTCATCAGGCAGCTGACCTACAGGAGGGGTCTACTAGAGCAAAGCCTCATCAGACAGCTGATCTACAGGAGGGGTCTACTCTGTTTACAAATGCCTTAACCCTTTCCCCCATGTAAACCAGTTTTCACATATTTGCAAACAGAGCAGACCCAGATTATACGGCTCCTATAGTAGCTGTCTGATCAGGGTCTGCTCCGTTTGTTAGTGGAAATTGAAAACTTTGTTTCTTTACTTTCTAAAATGGCTATAATGTTCCACTTTCGATATTTCATTATCTGTTTTGTCCATGTAGGTATTGAAATTTGGAATAAACATAGAACAGGGAAAGGGTTAAAATGTGCTTGTACAATGAACCAGGTAAAAGGTTAAAACCCAGGTAGATAATTACCACAGACTGTTCTCCCAAATCATCTCTGATTGATGACTTTTCAGCTAGAAACTCTTTCCCTGTTAATAATCTTTGGTATTTCTTTTGTATGTAGTTTGGATCCAGATGAGACATGCAGAATTATAGCATCTCATTAAGGTAAAAAAAGTTTGATATATCGTTCAATTATAGAAATTGCAAAATTGGCTTTCATACCTTAAGCAGATGAGAAGTTTTACAAACAACCATTGTATCATGTAAGAGACCTATCCACTCTTATGCATGCTGCCAAAGTTGAATTTGTGAGAACCTTTGGCAACAGTTTGGATCCAGATCAGACGCTGAGAAACTCAACATCTCATCAGAATCCAAACTCTTTGTTACTGCAATTACATTTTTTTGGAAAATAAATAAATGAAAATTTTGCAGACAACAATTTAGCAGATAACAACGTGTAACCACGAGAGTTAACGCTTACAATGCTGAATTTTCAAATGGACTGTTCCAAAATTCAAAAGGGTCAAGCTTATGATGAATATTTAGGGATTTTGTTCTAAAGAAAAGCGTAACATGACAAAAACTGCAGACCCTGATGAGAGGGCTCCTCTAGCAGCCCTTTCATCTGGGTCTACACTGTTTACAAAGGACGTTAGCAGCTCGTTTCCTGCACTGTAAGGGTTAAAATCTCCCCCTCCCCACTTTCAAGTTAAGTATAACTGGCAAATAATTGTTTCACTGCAGTTTTACAGCAATAACAATTACTAACAGATGCAAAGAAAAAACAGAACCCGCACTAAAACATGATATATAGCTAGACAAAAATTTCCAGAGACGAGTATTTATTCAGACCTAGATATTTTCTCTCTGGATTTCTTTCTAGACCAGAAATCAAATTAGACGTCAAATACTTTTGGATGCTGATAAGATGGTACATGTACATGTTAATACCCTAATAATCTTTTTAAGTATTCGGAACCAAATCTCCCCCTCTCCACACTCCTTTGTAAAGCTTGACAATAAATTTCACCATTATGATAATTTTAAACTGAACTGATATAGTTTAAAATAGTGAATACTTTGATATCGAACTTCTATTTTAAGTTTTTTTCTGTCCAAATACTTATGGTTATTAGGATATATGTTTTTGAATAGTTTCTTACAGTCAAAGTGTGTAAAACCAACACAAATGTAAAGCTCCATAAATGCTATTTACTGTGTTTACCCATAAAACCTAGGTGAACAGTGCAGACCCATATAAAATTGCTCCTATGGAAGTGTTTGATCAGGGTTTACACTATTTGCTATTGTACAAGTAACTCCATTTGTGTGTCCCCCCTTCAAATGTTTAACTCATTCCCTCATAGGCTCTATTTTAGATACATCTTTGAATAAATCTACCCGTAAGGAGCATTTACTAGATAAAAGAATTTTTTTTAGAATTGTGTATATCTGAATTGTGATAAATTGAGCATTTGTTCCTATGGAGCAAATGCTCAATTTATCACAATAGTTTAAAAAAAAGACTTTTACAGAGGCTTCAAACGGCATCAATATGAAGGAATGGGTTAAATAAAAGGGAATGGGTTAAATATGAGGGAATGGGTTAAAGGTATGGAAGGACCACCCATGGTTACTTTCCTCCACTGTCAAAATGTGTCTAAATATTTAACCAGACGTCAGACCTAAAACATTATTTACTAATGGCACCTGAGTAGACAGGGATGTTTTACCATTTATTTGTAGAATGAGAAAATTGGCAAAACTCAGAGCCAAAAATGCTAAAATATTAAAGGTCCATTACATAACGAATACTAACTCATTAAAAGGCCCTAACATTATGCATGTTTCGTCTTATCCATATACCTCATAAATACCCCCTTAGCAGAGTACTATTAGACCATGATAAGACAGCTCTTGTTGCAAACACAGTAGACCAAGATCAGACTTACCTTATTGGAGCAGTCTGATCTGAGTCTGCTCTGTTTGCTTATGGCATTTTATAGATGTGATTATAGAGTTTTTTCCATCACCAAGGATTCCTTGTTCCTAATGCCATTATAAACATTCAGCTAATTAATATTCATAGTTTGTTATTACTTACATGAATATTCATCAGGTAAAGATGCAATACTGTGCCTTCTAGATCCAGACAGTAGTATTCTGAACAACAATGGCACTTGCCTACAGTCAAGGGAGTGCTAACCCTTTGCTCCATAAATATGCCTTTCTACCCCTTTCAACCAGAGTAGACCCAGATCAGACAGCTCATGTAGGTGCCCTCTGATCAGGGTCTGCTCTGGTTGCTTATCATTTTACAGTTTCTGCAATGGCCAAAAATACCCCTGTCCATGTTCCATTATAAAAATTAATCTAATTAATATTCATGACGTCATTATTTCTAATTTTAATACTTATGGCATTGAGGGTTAGCATGGGTAAGAGCAGTAGAACTCTGATAAGCTGCCTGTCTGCCAGGCTTTCTATAAGTTCTGCTAAAATGTGTAAAACAGTTGTTCAAGATTAGCTCCTTTATTTCTCCATCATACCTAATTATATGAGGACTATTCTTTAGAATCATACCATCACAACATAGTGTTTGGTGGAGGAAAGCCTTTATCTATAGCTATGGGTTTCATTTCCTTTGTATATGACTATGAGTCATACCCTTTATATATAATTATGGGTAATACCTGACTATGGGTCACACCCTTTGTACATGACTATGGGTCACACCCTTTATAAGTTACATGACTATGGGTCATACCCTTTATATTTATATGACTATGGGTCACCCCTTTATATATGACTATGGGTCATACCCTTTATATTTATATGACTATGGGTCACCCCTTTATATATGACTATAGGTCACAGCCTTTACATATGGCTATGGGTTACACTTGTATTATCTGTGACTAGATTCACACCCTTTATTTATGACAATATGTTTCATTATTTCTTACCTGTGGAGACATGAGGGGTAGGCGTATGTGTGCCATCAGCTTGGACAGATACTTTTTACGGCTGTTGATGTCGTGGTTGATCCACATGATGAGAGAGGAGTATATTACTTCTTCACTCTGGATATTCAGATCGTCACTGGCCAAGAGCTTTGCCACTTCTTCCGGAGGTAAGATCAAGAATTCCTGAGTATTCATTACTTCACCAAATCGCTCCTGAAGATAAAAGCCAAGAAATTTAAAGCACAAAAGAATGCAGGGATTGAAAATATATTGCAAAACAAAGCAAAATCTGAAATTCAGTAAACATGTTTTCAAAAAAAATGTTTATATGAAGGTAAGTGTTAAAGCCATTCTAACATTATGCAATTTGTTTCATTTTTGAATAATCCAGTGACCAAGTGGTAAAACCACTAGACACAAAGTTAGTCAGCCTCTGATCCAATCAGAAATCAGTTAGTCAGCCTCTGATCCAATCAGTTAGTCAGCCTCTGATCCAATCAAGTTAGTCAGCCTCTGATCCAATCAGTTAGTCTGATCCAACCAGTTAGTCAGCCTCTGATCCAACCAGTTAGTCAGCCTCTGATCCAATCAGTTAGTCAGCCTCAGATCCAATCAGTTAGTCAGCCTCTGATCCAACCAGTTAGTCAGCCTCTGATCCAATCAGTTAGTCAGCCTCTGATCCAATCAGTTAGTCAGCCTCTGATCCAATCAGTTAGTCAGCCTCTGATCCAATCAGTCAGTCAGCCTCTGATCCAATCAGAAATCCTCGAATAATCTGGCAAGCCAATAATACCTTGGATGTATCTAGTAGGAAGACATGCGAGAATTTTTAACATTTTGTTCTTCAAAATAAGAATATGCAAATGCATGTATTGAAAGTAGCATGATTTAAAATAAATGTGTCGGCATTTACAATTACTTGCAGCGGAAACAGCTAAAACACCACTAAACAGAGTGAACATAAATAATTCTACAAAAACCCGCACTATAGCCACTTTCGAGGGGGACTGCCACATTTTTTAATGATTGAAGCCCACATACGACGAGGCAGGTGTGGCTTAGGTGACATCACCGAGAGTTTCCGATTGACTCTGATCTGAATTCAAGCTGATTTTATATGCTGGTACCCCTCTTGTCCAGATATGCAAGACAAAAGTGAACGCTTTCAATGTTCAATTTTCAATGTGATTAACCATAGAGAACTATAGAGTCCAGTCAGTATGAAAAACCATAGAGAACTATAGAGTCCAATCAGTATGAAAAACCATAGAGAACTATAGAGTCCAGTCAGTAAAACCATAGAGAACTATAGAGTCCAGTCAGTAAAACCATAGAGAACTATAGAGTCCAGTCAGTATGAAAAACCATAGAGAACTATAGAGTGCAGTCAGTAAAACCATAGAGACTATAGAGTGCAGTCAGTAAAACCATAGAGAACTATAGAGTGCAGTCAGTAAAACCATAGAGAACTATAGAGTGCAGTCAGTAAAACCATAGAGAACTATAGAGTGCAGTCAGTATGAAAAACCATAGAGAACTATAGAGTGCAGTCAGTAAAACCATAGAGAACTATAGAGTGTAGTCAGTAAAACCAGAGAACTATAGAGTCCAGTCAGTAAAACCATAGAGAACTATAGAGTCCAGTCAGTAAAACCATAGAGAACTATAGAGTCCAGTCAGTAAAACCATAGAGAACTATAGAGTCGTCAGTAAAACCATAGAGAACTATAGAGTCCAGTCAGTAAAACCATAGAGAACTATAGAGTCCAGTCATTATGAAAGACTTTAATTTGTTTTTTTAAATGACAAACAGTACATACCCTGATCACAGTGATAAGAGGACTCCTGATCTGATCTAGGTCTACACTGTTAACAATATCCAGTCTATGCGTGTCCCAAATTCAAATGGTTAAAGCTTGAGAATTTCGCAGGCAGCTTTCAATTCAACAAAATGCATTTGAACAAGCCATAACCCTTTCCTCCATAGGCGATTTTTAGACCCATCCTCTTTGAATGAATCTACCCAAAAGGAGCATTTACTAGAGAACTATAAAATTTTAGAATTTTGTAAGTTTGAAACCTTTGTGATAAATAGAGCATTTGCTCCTATAAGAGCAAATGCTCTATTTATCACAATGTGAATGGTTTCAAGAAGTGGTTATTACAGAAGCGTAGAAAGGCGTATTTATGGAGGAAAGGGTTAAGTGACCAGTAGACAGAGACAGGTGGTGGCTAAATGCAGGTCAAAAGTAATGCAGAAAGCTCCTATTGTGTTTTAAGACTCCTATGTTTAACAAGAGCACCACAAGCGGATGCAACGCTTGTCTGTCGTCATTGTCAAGATGAAAAATACCAAAAATGAAGGTTGTAAATGAAAAATTGAAGAAGTTATGGTCAATGTTAAGATTTGGGACGACGACAACGACAACAACAACGACACGGACGCCGGGGTTACGACAATAGCTCTTGATTTCTTCGAAACAGACGAGCTAATAAATGAATGGCCGTTTATGACAGGTTTGATAGTATACACAGCTTATCCCTATTTAAGTGCCTTAAGTTCAGTTACCTTATTTTCTGTATGCATCAGCAAAGTTGCAGAATCAATTATTTAAGATTTGCACACATACACCATTTGACTGTGGGTAACATGTGAACTGGAATTTGGCAATAGTGTAGAGGAGCCCTCTTATTGAGTCTGCATTGTTTGCATTCAACCTCCTCTAGCAATTTTAGAACATCCAAACTCCATGGCTACTATAGGAGCTGTCTGATCTGGCTCTACTGTTTGTAAAGGCATGAAAAGGCAATTATATGAAGGAAAGGATTGATCAAATATGTATTTATAATGGTATATGATCACAGGAATTTATTTAGCCATAACAGAAACTGTAGAATCAGATCTGTATAATAAAACAAGCAAACAGTGCAAACCAGGAACAGAAGATCCTAGAGGAGCCATCTGATCTGGGTCTACTCTGTTTTCAAAGTGTTAAGCACTGTATTTATGGAGTAAAGGGTTAAACAAAACTGAACAAGAGCCCCGTGTGTCAGAGCATTATACGCCCGAAGTATGTTCCGTCATAACATGCATAATATCAATTTGAGTTGAAAGTCACTGTGACTTTGACCTTTGACTCCACACACCTCAAAATCAATAGGGTCATCTACTGGACATGACTAACCTTCCTACTAAGTATGAAGACAGCACACCCAATTCTGACCAAGTTATTGAGCAGACAAGATTTTTGAGTTGAAGGTAACCGTGACCTTTGACCTACTGACCTCAAAATCAATAAGGGGCATCTACTAGCCATGACCAACCTTCCTACTAAGTATGAAAACAGCACACCTAATACTTATCAAGTTATTGAGCTGAGAAGATTTTTGAGTTGATCTTTGACTGACTGACCTCAAAATCAATAGGCATCATGTACTGGCCATGACCAACCTTCCTACTAAGTATGAAGACAGCACACCTTATACTTATCAAGTTATTGAGCAGACAAGATTTTTGAGTTGAAGGTCACTGTGACCTTGACCTTTGACTCCACAGACCTCAAAATTATTAGGGTCATCTACTGTACATGACCAACCTTCCTACTAAGTATGAAGATGGCACACCTAATTCTGACCAAGTTACTGAGCAGACAACATTTTTGAGTTGAAGGTCACCGTGACCTTTGACCTACTGACCTCAAAATTAATAAGGGACATCTACTAGCCATGACCAATCTGCCTACTAAGTATGAAAACAGCACACCTAATAGTTATCAAATTACTGAGCAGACAAAGATGTGGCTAACGGACAGACAGTCAATGTAATATTGACCTTTGAATGACTGACCTCAAAATCAATAGAGGTCATCTACTAGCCATGACCAACCTTCCTACTAAGTATGAAGACAGCACACCCAATAGTTATCAAATTACTGAGCAGACAAAGATGTGGCTAATGGATGGACAGACAGACAGATGGACAGAGAGATGGACAAGGGCCATACCATAATACGACCGAAGTTACCTTCAGGCGTATAATAATAGCCATGGCAAAAACTGTACAATCAGGAACCATCTGATCTGATCCTACTCTGTTTTAAATGAGTTAAAAAGGAGTGTCTATGGATTATTAATTAAGGGGAAACAAATGCTCAATTTGGTTCAACTTTGTAGCTATTGAAACCTAATGAGACAATTTACATGTACATGCATAGATTTTTAAAAGTTTGATGACATCACTAGTGTCTTTGTAATGCATGCTGAAGAGCGTAATTGACTGTTAGGCAGTTGAATATCTTGCAAAGTTAACAAATTAATTAGATCTATATCTAGATACGTTACGCAAAATGTTTTAGTTGAGTTCTGTTGTAAAGTTGGGGAAATTACTCAACCAAATGCACGTAATTTTCCCAAGTCATTTAATTGACATTGGGCTTGCAGGCAGGGCAGCATGGGGTGGGTGCACAATCAGGGTTTTTTCCCAGTCCTGAGGGAAAGGGGTCCAGGCCCATAGCCGGGGGGAAATTGTAACGCGGACGAGCCAAAATGGGATTTTTTTTTCGTTGAATGATGTATAACATATCTGTGTTAAAATCTTAGCTTAGCATGTTAATATGGCCAATTTAGCTATAAGTAGCTCAAATACAACCATTTACTTATTCCCTTATTCCATAATTTATATTAACAAAGTCTAACTAACTATTGTCCAGCAAGGGGGGAATTTTTTTTAAGATGGGGGGGGGGGGGGGGGGGGAGAACATACTTTTCAGAGGGGGGGGATGGGGGCCTTATTTCTCTGTATATTTCAGTGAAAAAAACACTGGCAATGAAAGTATGGGTGGTGTTTACTATGCAATTGCATGCCAATAACTACTGTGGTTAGAGAGATACAAGCAGCTGCATGTAAAATTTCCAAGTCATTTGATCTTATCCTTAGGCTTGCGGGCAGCATGGGTTGGGTGTGCAATGAAAGTATAGACGGTATTTAATGTGTATATGCAATTCCATGCAAATAGCTACAGTGGTTAGGGAGCTTTATTGAGACAATGAAAAAACTGTGACAACAAACTGCATGTAAATGTGACAACCAACTGCACGTAAAATTTCCAAGTCATTTGACCTTGACCTTTGGCTTGTGGGCAGCATGGGTGGGGTGCCAATTGATAGCACAGATGGTGATTAATGTGTATGTGAAATTCCATGTGTATAAGTGTAGAAATTACGGACATATAACACTTTATAGCAAAGTCACACACAGACAGACAGACGGAGCGAGACGGACAGGTGCAAAACATAATCCCCCCCTTACTATCGTCAATGGGGGCATAATAAGTTTGTTTGGGCAATTTAAAGGGGTGAGGGCATACGCCGGATCAACCCCCTCTAAATCCGCCCCTGGCTACTATATCTGAGTCTAACATATGTTTTACAAAATGATGCCAACTTTGACTTATTCAGCTTTACAAACTGATAGAGAAGGGAGGTTGGTTGTAATTAAGCTATTTACGCAGAGCAATTATCATTTCTCCACCAACCCTGATGTTATGACCACTCTTTAGAATCTTTTTTCTCTTCCAGCTGCTATTGAAAATTGATAGAGAAGGGAGGTTGGTTGTAATTAAGCTATTTACGCAGAGCAATTATCATTTCTCCACCAACCCTGATGTTATGACCACTCTTTAGAATCTTTTTTCTCTTCCAGCTGCTATTGAAAATGTTATAACCTCTTTATTCCATAAATGTGTCTTTCTACGTCTTTGAAAACAAGACTAGACCCAGATCAGACAGCTCCTGTTGATCAGGCTCAGTGCTCTCTTCAGTTTGCTAATGACATGATAAAGATATGTTTCTACAGTTTCGGCCATGGCCAAACATTCCTGTGTACCTGTGCTATTATTACAAATAATCTAATTAATATTCATGATGTCATTATTCTTGCATGAATTGTCATGCAGTAATGGGCTCATTTTTACATTTCTTTATCTCAACCTGTTTATAACTTCTTTTGTGGATAGGAGTGCAACAGGATGAAAAGAGACTGATGCTGAACAATTTACAGCCCTGTACATGCCATTGAATAGAACCAGTATACATGTATACACCTGAATTGTATTAAATATGCAACCCCACAAAGGACAGCACTATCTCTTGTTCTCATTTCAACAATAAATATAGATAGACTTTTTATGACTTTTTAATGAAATTTTAATTATTATTGCAGGAAATATTAATTTCTCCAAATGAGGGGATCAAAAGTACTTTCAATTCACAGGAACTTGTGTGAATTTTTCGCACATGCTTCAAGAAAAGAACATTTTACTGTTCAACCCCTAGGCAACACTCAAAAGGAAATTAACAATTATCCTTAACCGAAAATTATGTCTGCTCAAACTCTGATCATGGGGTATATAACTCTTTTTCATCTGCTACATTATATTTTGTTGTCTGCTACATTTGTCGTCTGCTGCAATTTTAAAACTTTTTTTCTGCCATTTCTTTGCAAAACTAGAAATGTGTCCATAGGACACTGATGCCACCACTTAAGATTTTTTGTCACAGAAAGTAAGGGCCATAATCATGTATGCAATGACTGAAGTGACTCATGCCATTTTTGCAAATAAAGGGCTGCAACTCCTAAATGACTGAAGCGATTTACATGGCTATCAATCTTGACCAAGATATAATGGCCACAAATATGTGTGTAAAGTTTGGTGAGGATTGGACAAATACTTTCCGGGACAAGATATTTTTAAAGTCATGTTTGCAAATAAAGGGCCACAACTCCTGAACGACAGAAGCGATTTACATGGCTATCGAGCTTGACTAAGATATAATAGCCACAAATATGTGTGTAAAGTTTGGTGTGGATTGGACAAATACTTTCTAAGAAAGAGCCCGGACAAATTCTTATAGATGTGCGTACAGACAAGAGCAACCCTATATGCCACCACTTTGGTGGGGCTATAAATATAATCTGAGTGTCAAACAGCTTGGATTCTGATTGAGACGCCGAGTTACTTGGCTTCTCATCAGAATCCAAGCTGTTTGCAAAGGTAATCACCATTGCCATTGGTGACTACCGTATATCCACCCATAGCAGGCTAAGATTTAATAACTTCTGAGTTGTTGAAGCTTCTAGGGAACTCAGAGCAACAGATGAATGAACATGTTCAAGTACTAAAATCATCATTTCTCCATCAAACCCTATGTTGTGACCACTCTTTAGATTCGTCTCGAAGAGACAATTCTGAAGAGTGGCCACAAAATAAGGTTTGGTGGAGAAATAAAGCAGTTACTCATGAAAATGTTTTAATTTTCGCATCTTATCTGGACCTCTGTATCTAATAACTTCTGAATTGTTGAAGCTTCGGGGAAACTCAAGAGCAACAGATAAACATGCATACTCAAATACTTAACCCATTCCTCGACAGGCTATTTTTAGACCAAATTTCTGAATAAATCTACCGAAAAGGAGCATTTACTAGAGAAAAGGAACATTTTAGAATTGAGTAGTTTAGAAACCATTGTGATAAATAGAGCATTTTGCTCCTTAGGAGCAAATGCTCTATTTATCACAATGGTTTCAAAAAGTGACTTTTACAGAGGCGTAGAAAGGCGTATTTATGGAGGAAAGGGTTAAATTATCATTTCTCCATCAAACCCTATGTTGTGACCAGTCTTTAGAATTGTCTCAAAAACATGATTCTGAACGGCCACAACATAGAGTTTGCTGGAGAAATAAACAAGTTATTCTTTAAAATGTTTTAATCTATGCATCTTATCTGGAGCTCTGGAAACTGCTTACTGAGTGTCAAATAGCTTGGATCCTGATGAGATGTTGAGATGTGGAGTTGTTCAGAATCTCAGCTGGATCCAAACTGTTTTCAAATGCCAGTCATATTGACAATGCTATAACTCAAATGTTGAGTTCATATGAACAATCCTTCAACTCAATTGTTCAAATTCATTTGATCAATCTCTCTCACCAACTTGTCCATTTCAATCTTGCTCACATATAAATCTTTTAAAAAGCCATCAACACCTAACATCAATGCCATGGGCCATTTCAACCCTTACAATGCTTGAAATTTAAAGTGGAATGGTCCATGAATGTTGAACAGTAGAGTCCACTGACAGACTGACGGGTCTCTACATAACAATCTAACAGTGTAGACCGTGATTGGAGGTCTCCTTGGGAACAACCCTCTGATCTGAGTTTACACTGTTTGCAAGTAGCAGTTAATTCTTTGTAAGTCTTTTACCGCTAAGTAAATAAGTTACTCTTTTAACGCTAAGTAATTTTTCATCTGCACCAACTGTCGTCTGCTTCAATTCTTTAAATAAACTTTCTCATTTTTTTTTCAAAAATATGGTCAAGATGACAAACAGTTTGGATCCTGATGAGACGCTGCCGTCTCATCTGAATCCAAACTGTTTGCATAGGTAATCACAGTTTCGCTGCTAGCGTGCAGAGTTAATTTGCATTCTGAATTCAAGGGGTTAACATAGCAAACTGTTACTGGAATAGGCGGCAAAGAGAAGAAAGAGAAAACCCAATTAAATGGAAAAAAAATCCCTTTCTGCTGCAACATGATCAGTTCTGACAAGTTATATTTTTTTTACCTCTTATTTAGATCGACTTCATTAAACTAGGTCTAAATAAAGTTTTGACTCACACAAGTTGAAACGAGTATTTCTGTAGAATGCTTAACCCATTCTCTCCTACTGACGCTTTTTTGCGCATCTTTTAAACTCATATTTTGAAACCATTGTGATAAATAGAGCATTTACTCCATAGGAACAAATGCTCTATTTATCACAATGGTTTCAATATTCCACAATTCTAAAATTCCCCTTTTCTATAGTTAATGCTCCTTTTAGGCAGATTAATTCAGAGGTTGGGTCTGAAAATAGTCTAGGAATGAATGAGTCCAGTCTGCCTGCAGCAGAGGAACTACATGTAACCTCTTCCCCATTGAATATTCATGTAAGAAATAATAAATGATATCATACGCATTTATTCCCTGAATTTTTTTATAACGGTTTATGTACGGAGGATTGCAGTGGTATTGGTAGAAACTGTAAAGTCAGATCTATCATAACTTCATAAGCAAGCAGAGCAGACCCTGATCAGATGGCTCCTATAAGAGTTGTCTTATCTAGGTCTGCTCTGCTTGCAAAGGTGTGAAAAAGGGTTCGTATGACGGGGAATGATTATTAATTACTACCCTTATGTCTTTCCTTCATATAAATGTGTTTTCACGGCAAATTCACACATTTGCAAACAGAGTAGACCCAGATCAGGCGGCTCCATTAGGAGCCATCTGATCTGGGCCTGCTCTGTTTGCTGATGGAAAATGATCAATCTGTGTTTTACTTTCTGAAATGGCTACAATGTCTCAACCTTCCATAGTTCATAATACATGTAACTATTTTGTCCATGAACATTCAGTAGGTATTGAAATTTGAAACAAACATAGAACAGGGAAAGGGTTAGCCTTGACCTTATGAATATTCATGTAAGAAATAATGACTTTATGATTTATAATGTGAAAGGATATGAGCACAGCATGCTTTGGCCATAGCAGATCTACTATTATAATCATGAACCTTGAATCGTGTCCACAGGAGTTGTCTGATCTGGGCCTGCTCTGTTTGCGAAGGCATGAAATCAGCCTTTGCATGTGGGTAAGGAGTAAATAAGATGAATGCAAATACATTTGTACCTCAATTACCCTAAATATATTGTAAGTACCGGTATTCAGACAGATAATGCAGACCAAAATGTTTATGGTCTACACTATTTGCTACTATATTTGTCTAATTTAACCCTTTCCTCCATAGGTTAGTTTTAGAATGAATCTACCAAACAAGAGGGCCAGAATGGCCCTGAAGCGCTCACCAGACAATCAGAGGAGAAGATTTTCAAAGTTTTCACTATATGTTTCTATAGAAAACTAGCCTGCCCTGGGGCGTGGCTAATTTTGACCCAAGCGGCACAATTTATATAACTTTTGTAGAGGACCTGAACATGATGCTGTTATGTGCCAAATATGAAAACTGAGAACCTTCCAGTAGTTTCAGACGAGAAGATTTTCAAAGTTTTCATTATATGTTTCTATTGAAAACTGGCTACCCCTGGGGCGGGGCCAATTTTGACCCATAATTTATATAACTTTTGTAGAAGACCTGAACATGATGCTATGTGCAAAATATGAAAGCTTAGAACCTTCCGGTTTCAGAGAAAAAGATATTCAAAGATTTCACTATTTGTTTCAATTGAAAACTGTCCTTCCCTGGGGCGGGGCCAATTTTGACCCCAGGGCCATAATTTATACAAAATTTGTTGAGGACCTGAACATAATGCTATGTGCCAAATATGAAAGCTGAGAGCCTACCAGTTTCAGAGGAGAAGATTTTCAAAGATTTCACTATTTGTTTCTATTGAAAACTGCCCAGCCCTGGGGCGGGGCCAATTTTGACCCCAGGGCCATAATTTATATAACTTTTGTAGAGGACCTGAACATGATGCTATGTGCAAAACATGAAAGCTGAGAGCTCCCAGTTTCAGAGAAGATGATTTTCAAAGATTTCACTATTTGTTTCTATTGAAAATGGCCCACCCCTGGGGTGGGGCTAATTTTGACCCCAGAGCCATAATTGATATAACTTTGTAGAGGACCTGAACATGATGCTATGTGCCAAATATGAAAGCTGAGAGACTTCCAGTTTCAGACGAGAAGATTTTCAATGATTTCACTATTTGTTTCTTTTGAAAACTGCCCACCCCTGGGGCGGGGCCAATTTTGACCCCAGGGCCATAATTTATACAAAATTTGTTGAGGACCTGAACATAATGCTATGTGCAAAATATGAAAGCTGAGAGCCTTCTAGTTTCAGAGGAGAAGATTTTCAAAGATTTCACTATTTGTTTCTATTGAAAACTGCCCAGCCCTGGGGCGGGGCCAATTTTGACCCCAGGGCCATAATATATATAACTTTTGTAGAGGACCTGAACATGATGCTATGTGCAAAACATGAAAGCTGAGAGCTCCCAGTTTCAGAGAAGATGATTTTCAAAGATTTCACTATTTGTTTCTATTGAAAATGGCCCACCCCTGGGGTGGGGCTAATTTTGACCCCAGGGCCATAATTGATATAACTTTTGTAGAGGACCTGAACATGATGCTATGTGCCAAATATGAAAGCTGAGAGCCTTCCAGTTTCAGAGGAGAAGATTTTCAAAGATTTCACTATTTGTTTCTATTGAAAACTACCCACCCCTGGGGCGGGGCCAATTTTGACCCCAGGGCCATAATTTACATAAATTTTGTAGAGGACCTGAACATGATGCTATGTGCAAAATATGAAAGCTGAGAGACTCCCAGTTTCAGAGAAGAAGATTTTCAAAGATTTCACTATTTGTTTTTATTGAAAATGGCCCACCCCTGGGGCAGGGCTAATTTTGACCCCAGGGCCATAATTGATATAACTTTTGTAGAGGACCTGAACATAATGCTATGTGCAAAATATGAAAGATGAGAACCTTCTGGTTTCAGAGGAGAAGGTTAAAGTTGTCAACAAATGGTGTCAAATTGACTAAATCAGTTTTGCAAACCAGTCAAGTGGGTGTATTGTGCAATATTTTTGAGGCAGTTCTGGGACTTCTCTGTTCCCACAGGCTTGAAAACTGATGTTTATGATGAGGGAAAGGGTTAAATGCCTAAGGTCTGTACCAGAGCAATAGATAAGGGTGCGTACCCAAATACTAAAATTATAATTTTCCCACAAAACTGTGTACTGTGACCACTCTTTAGAATTATCTCGAAGAGACGATTCTAAAGAGTGGTCACAGAATAGGGTTTGGTGGAGAAATAAAGGAGCTATTCCTGAAAATAAATTAATTTATGCATCATGTCTGGAGCTCTTGTCTATGTCAAGTTTGGGTCTATATTGTTTCACTTACCATGACATAATTATTGGCCACTTTGTAGAGATCTGAGCAACCTTGGGCATCTGCAAACTGTCGGATGCCGATGCAGTTTGATGGGTGGAGCTGTTTCATGAGGAAGTTACAGCAGGCTTCGACAACCTCCGATAGCTGCAGCATACATGCTGTGGAGAGCAGATTCTCAACTGTGTCTTCCCGCAGCTCGATTGACCCTGAAACCAAACAAACAAGAATATGTTCTTTAACACTGACAATCAAAATTTCACTGTACATTAACCCTAGATGATAACAAGCAAAAAAATGCGGACACCGCATTAAAGCCGGATTTTTTTTGTGTTGACCTTGACCCAATTTCATGTATCCTTGTATCAACTTAAAGGCCTTCACCCAAGCTATCTGCATACCAAATATAAATTGTCTAGCCCATGTAGTTCAGAATTTATAACATTTTAATGACAGCCAATAGTTCAAAATAGTGACCTTATGTCATCCATAATGTCCTTATCAAAGCTATCTGAATACCAAAGGTGAATTGCCTAGCACTCATGGATCAGAAGTTATAGTAAAATGTTAAAGTTTGTTAAAAACAGTCAAGTTTTCAAAATAGTGACCTTGAACTGAAAGGCCTTCACCAAAGCTATCTCCATACCATATCTGAATTGTCTAGCATATGAGGTTCAGCAGTTAAGAAAAAATGTTGAAGTTTTTCAATGATGGCCAACTTGTCAAAATAGTGACCTTGACCTAATTTCAAATATCTTTATATCAACTGAAAGGCCTTTACCAAAACCACTTGTATACCAAAGATAAATTGCCTAGCATTTGTAGTTCAGAAGTTATAGCAATGTTAACGTTTGTTAAAAATGGCAAAGTTTTGGAAATAGTGACCTTGACCTGATTTCATGTATCATTGTATCAAGTGAAAGGCATTTACCCAAGCTATCTCTATACCAAATATGAATTGCCTAGCATTTGTAGTTCAGAAGTTATAGCAATGTTAAAGTTTGTTATAAATGGCAAAGTTTTGGAAATAGTGACCTTGACCTGATTCCATGTATCCTTGTATCAAGTGAAAGGCCTTCACCAAAGCTATCTGCATACCAAATATGAATGGTCTAGCTTAAGTAATATATCAAGTGAAAGGCCTTCACCGTAGTTATCTGTATACCAAAGATGAATTACCTAGCATTTGTAGTTCAGTAGTTATAGCAATGTTAAACTTTGTTAAAAATGGCAAAGTTTTGGAAATAGTGACATTGACCTTGACCTGATTACATGTATCTTTATATCAAGTGAAAGGCCTTCACCCAAGCTATCTGCATACCAAATATGAATGGTCTAGCTGAAGTAATTCAGAAGTTATAAGCAATGTTAAAGTTTTGTTAACAACAGCAAAGTTTTGGAAAGTGATCTTGACCTGATTTCATATATCATTGTATCAAGTGAAAGGCCTTTGCCCAAGCTATCTGTATACCAAAGATGAATTGCCTAGCATTTGTAGTTCAGAAGTTATAGCGATGTTAAAGTTGGTTAAAAACGGCAAACTTTTGGAAGTAGTGACCTTGACCTGATTTCATGTATCCTTGTATCAAGTGAAAGGCCTTCACCCAAGCTATCTGCATACCAAATATGAATGGTCTAGCGTAAGTAATTCAGAAGTTATAAGCAATGTTGAAGTTTTCTTAACGACGGCACGCCGAATGCCCGCCCGCCCCATGGTTTTCGCCAAACTATAAGCCAAGATTTTTCTAAAAAAATCTAGCTAAAAATTACACATATGGTGGTGACTTGGCCTTGTGGTTGAGCGTTTAACTCAGGGGTCCGGTACTGTGGCTGCGTAATTGCGCCATATGTTAGCAGTGCTCAATATTGTAGGCAAGTGGCTCAATGACCAGGGAAGTAGATGTACAGACGGCTGAGCGGTCATAAGGACTGAAAGTAGACTATAATGAGGTACTTTAGTTTTTTTACTTGTTTTATAAATATGCCTTTCTACGCCTTTGCAAACAGAGTAGACTAAAGTCAGACAGATCCTGTATGAGGTGTCTGATCAGGGTCTGCTCTGTTTGCTTATGATACAGTAAAACCTCTCTATAACGGCCACTAAATTGTGTTAATTAGTTAGTTTTTAGGGCAGGTGGCTGCTTAAAGCAAGGTGAAAGTAAAACAGAACGCTCCTATATGAGCGTTCTGTTTTTCTTTCACCTTACTTTCAGCAGCCACCTGCCTTTAACACAAAATACTTGATGCAATTTTGTGGCCGTTATAGAGAGGTTTTTCTGTATAATGTAGATATGATGTTGCTATGGCCAATACATCCTGTGTCCATGTGCTATTGTTGCAATTAATCTAATTATTATTCGTGATGTCATTATTTCTTGAATGAATATTCATGGAGTAAAGAGTAAACAAATATATCTACTCGCATTTAACCTTTGAATATCAGGAACAAATGCAAACAGTGCAGATCAAGATCAGACGGACCCTAGAAGAGTAATCTGATCAGGGTCTTCACTGTGTTTTGTTCATAAACCCCTAACTTTTAAGCCTTTCCTCCATGAATATTCATGTAAGAAAATAATTATGACGTCATGAATATTAATTAGATTAATTTAATACTAAAGCACATGGACAGGTGAATTTTTAGCCATGACAGAAACTGTAGAATCATCTACATTATATCATAAACAAACAGAGCAGACCCTGATCAAATGGCTCCTATAGGAGCGGTCTGATCTGGGTTTACTCTGTTGGCAAAGGCATAGAAAGGTGTATTTATGGAGGAAAGGGTTAAGCCTTTGACAATAAACGGACTCTATAGTTATTAACCCTTCCCTTCTTATAAATGCCTTTTCAAGCATTTGCAAACAGAGTAGAACAAGATGAGACAACTCAAGTAGAGCAGGGTCTGCTCTGTCTGCTTTTGAAATTATAATATAGATCACAAATTCTACATTTTTTATCAATGCAAAACAAATCCTGTGTACACATGCCATTAACCTGTATACACATGCCATTAACCTGTGTACACATGCCATTAACCTGTGTACACATGCCATTAACCTGTATACACATGCCATTATAAAATTCCAGCTAAAGAATATTCATCATGATATTATATCTGCTTGAATATTCAAAGAGGGAAAGGGTTATTATAAGCAGTGATCCATTTCACTTTGAATATTAAGCATTCAAAGGTTTTAATTACACACTTGAAAGAACATGAAATTCCATACAAAAAAAACCGACATGGTTTTCCAATCAGATAGCAACCTTGACTGGAAAAGCCACAGTCTCTTTTCTCCAGACAGAGCCCTCTGATCATGGTCTGCTATGTTTGCTTATGAAATAAAAAAGATCCAATTTTACAGAGTCTGCCATGATCCAAACTCTCTGCTGTTATAGAAGAGTTCAGAGTATTAGTATTCATCATGTCTAGCTTCTCCTTGGTCTATTATGTTTGATAATTTTTGCCAATTTGCAAGGAAGTTTTAATAGTTTTAGGAGCTTGACACAACTATATAATGACAGATGTCGAAGGTGCCTGGAGAGATAATTAAAGAATTTTTTCTAAGGGCGGTAATAACTATTCCATATTTCATGATTCCCTGCAAAGAAATTGGCAAATCACTTTTTAACTTTCACTCTTAAGCTGCTAAATAATTAAAACTGGCTCCTTTATTCCTGAATATTAACTAAACAAAAAATTGCATCAAAATTTATCACTGAAAAAAATGACATTTATGATAAACAGTGTAGATCCAGATTAAAGGGCTCCCTTAGGAGCCGTTTGATGCGGGTCTACACTGTTTACAAAGGCCTTATAAACCTGGTTCCCATACTTTAAGGCTTAAGCATGCAAAGAAAACTTTTCAACAGCTGATATCTAAGAGAAGCCCTCTGATCTGGGTCTACTCTGTTCGCAAACATGTGAAAAAGCGTTTATATGAAGGAAAGGGTTAAGCATTTGCAAACACAATGGACCCAGATCAGGGTCTGCTCTGCTTTTGAAATTATGCCCTTTCATAATGAATGGACCCTATCATTAAACACAGGCGTGCAATTCTACTTTGAATACTCAGAACTGAAACGTGTTAAAGCTGCACTGGGGCCTGAAATGAACAGACAAAAAATCAAGGATCATTCTTCCCCAGTTCAGTCTTGCTTGAAATGACGAAACCAAACCCCTCCACTACTCATTAGTTTAAGAGATTTAGACTCAAACAAAAGCAAAAACATATTCCTTGTTCTGCAGATTAATTGCATTACCAGCCTATGACATCATGCAAGAACAATATTAATATTATAAGAGTCATAGAGAAAAGGGAGGGACGGGGAGGGGAGTGTCAAATGCTAAAATTCTTCATCTCTCCACCAAACCATCCATATGTTGTGACTATTGTTTAGGATGAGGTTCATGCATGAACAGTCATTTGCCAACAATGTACACTCAGATCAGAGGGCTCATAGAGGAGCCATGTGATCATGATCTTCACTGTTTGTCATTCAAAATTCTCTAGCACGTGTAAGCCTTTCTTCTTACTGAGTGACTCCAAATGAACTTTGAATGATGAACAGTGCAGACCCTGACCAAAGGGTTCAAGCAAGATCCCTCTGATCTTGGTCTTGAATTAAAACTGTTTGTGAATGCCAGTTAACCCTTTCCTTCATACAAACCTTTGCAAACAGAGTAGCTGTTCTGCTCCGTTTACTTATGCAATTATAATAGATCTGGCACAACAGTTTTCTTGATCAAGATTTCATCTGTACTTATACAATCATAGAAGTCCAGCTAATACATATTCATGATGTTATTAGTTCTAACATCAGGGAAAGGGTTAACTGATACCCCATATTCAAAGGGTTTCTAAATTGAGTTTTGAAGGAATCCTTATGTTTTGTTAAAACATTAAATGTCATTTTAATAATCCTAAGAAACATGAAGACAAAGAAGCAATCTTTCCGCTTTGCGTGAGTCACTTTTCTTTGTACAATAAGTAGTAATTGTTTTACGAAACAAATTCTCTGCATAAATTCTCATTTTTAACACTGTACTCCATAAATACACCTTTCTACACCTTTGCAAACAGAGACCCAGATCAGATGACTGCTATAGGAGCTGTATGATCAGGATCTACTCTGTTTGCTTATGATATAGATATGATTCTACAGTTTCTGCCATGGCTTAAAATTCCTGTGTGCATGCGTTATTATAACAGAATAATCTAATTAATATTGATGATGTCATTATTTCTTACATGAATATTAATAGAGGAAAGGGTTAAACTTTATTCCATTTGTTTTAGAAGCCAATTGCAAGTCCGTGTCAAGCAGGTTGGATCCTGATCAGACATAGTGTTACTCAGCATATTATCTAGATATTAGATCACAATTACAGTTAACCCTTTACTCTATGAATATTCTAGTTAGAAATGATGACATCATGAATATATCAATTAGTTAATTTTTTAAAATGACAAATGAATTTTTACCGAAGCAGAAACTGTAGAATCAGATCTATGTCATTCCATAAGGAGACCCATAAGCATATTCCATATTGCATAAGTATAACAGAGCAGACCCTGATCAGATGGCTCCTATATAAACCGTCTGGTCAATAAGTATAACAGAGCAGACCCTGATCAGATGGCTCCTATATAAACCGTCTGGTCAATAAGTATAACAGAGCAGACCCTGATCAGATGGCTCCTATATAAACCGTCTGGTCAATAAGTATAACAGAGCAGACCCTGATCAGATGGCTCCTATATAAACCGTCTGGTCAATAAGTATAACAGAGCAGACCCTGATCAGATGGCTCCTATATAAACCGTCTGGTCAATAAGTATAACAGAGCAGACCCTGATCAGATGGCTCCTATATAAACCGTCTGGTCAATAAGTATAACAGAGCAGACCCTGATCAGATGGCTCCTATATAAACCGTCTGGTCAATAAGTATAACAGAGCAGACCCTGATCAGATGGCTCCTATATAAACCGTCTGGTCAATAAGTATAACAGAGCAGACCCTGATCAGATGGCTCCTATATAAACCGTCTGGTCAATAAGTATAACAGAGCAGACCCTGATCAGATGGCTCCTATATAAACCGTCTGGTCAATAAGTATAACAGAGCAGACCCTGATCAGATGGCTCCTATATAAACCGTCTGATCAGGGTCTACTCTGTTTACAATGGCATACAGTAAAGGGTTCATTGAATTCTTCCAATTAACCTTTTGAATGAGGGACATGTAGACATTGTCATTTGCAAACAGTGTAGACCCAGATCAGAGGACTCCTAGAGGAAAGTTCTGATCAGTGTCAGTACTGTTTGTCATTCAAAATCCTCTAGCAAGTTTAAGTCTTTCATACACTGAATGGACTCTATACTTAACCCTTTACTCGAATATTCATCTAACAAATGAATTGTTATAATAGCATATGGACCCAGGTATTTTGGTCATATCTATATTATATCATAAGCAAACAGAGCAGACCCTGATCAGATGGCTCCTATTGGAGCAGTCTGACCTGGGTCTACTCTGTTTGCAAATGTGTATTTATGTAGTAAAGGGTTAAACCATGATGTGCTCTTCCACCCTGACAGGCTTATATCATCTTGATTGCGATGCCAAGTATGTGTGTTACATACCCAGTATCCCTATCCCAAGCCCTTTCCCTTATTTCTCTGGCATCTATCATAATCACAAGAGGGCCATGAGGCCCTGAAGCGCTCACCTGAGATAACCCTAGGGGCGGGGCCATTTTTGACCACAAGAAATCGTGTGTACAACCTTGGTAGAGAACCACAAGGCAAAGCAGTATGCCATTAATTAAAGGTCTAAGCCTTATGGTTTCAGAGAAAAATAATATTTTATATTTTTCCCATGAAAAACTGATAAGCCCTGAGGCAGGGCCAAGTTTCGCCCAGTGGTCAGGGTCGCAGGTTGAACATGCTTGGCAGAGGACCACAGGCCACAGCTACATATTTGTAGAGGACCATTAGATCATGTTACATACCAAACATAAAAGGTCTAGGCCTTACAGTTTTAGTAGATTTTCCTATGAAAAAACTGATAAGCCCTTGGGCAGGGCCATTTTTGGTCTGGGGCCATAATTTGAAAAATCTTTGTAGAGGACCATAAGATCATGCTACATACAAAATATCAAAGGTCTAGGCCTTACAGTTTCAGAGAAGAAGATTTATAAAGATTTTCCTATGAAAAACTGATAAGCCCTTGGGCGGGGCCATTTTTGGCCTGGGGGTCATAATTTGAACAACCTTTGTAGAGGACCATAAGATCATACTACATACTAAATATCAAAGGTCTGGGCCTTACAGTTTCAGAGAAGAAGAGTTTTAAAGATTTTCCTATGAAAAACTGATAAGCCCTTGGGTGGGGCCATTTTTGGCCCGGGGGTTATAATTTGAATAATCTTTGTAGAGGACCATAAGATCATGCTACATACCAAATATCAAAAGTCTAGGCCTTACAGCTTCAGAGAAGAAGATTTTTAAAGATTTTCCTATGAAAAACTGATAAGCCCTTGGGCGGGGCCATTTTTGGCCAAGGGGTTATAATTTGAACAATCTTTGTAGAGGACCATAAGTTCATGCTACATACCAAATATCAAAGGTCTAGGCCTTACAGTTTCAGAGAAGAAGATTTTTAAAGATTTTCCTATGAACAACTGATAAGCCCTTGGGCAGGGCCATTTTTGGCCCCGGGGTCATAATTTGAACAATCTTTGTAGAGGACCATAAGATCATGCTACATACTAAATATCAAAGGTTTAGGCCTAAAAGTTTCAGAGAAGAATATTTTTAAAGATTTTCCTATGAAAAACTGATAAGCCCTTGGGCGGGGCCATTTTTGGCCCAGGGGTAATAATTTGAACAATCTTTGTAGAGGACCATAAGATCATGCTACATACCAAATATCAAAGGTCTAGGCCTTAAAGTTTCAGAGAAGAAGATTTTTAAAGATTTTCCTATGAAAAACTGATGAGCCCTTGGGCGGGGCCATTTTTGGCCCGGGGGTCATAATGTGAACAACGTTTCGTTCCCCCTGGCCACTGATTCTTCTGACAAAATTTCGTTATAATCGGGTCAGCAGTTTCAGAGGAGATGTCGTCTGAAAATGTGGACGGAGGCCGGATGACAGACGACGGACACATCGCGGTCACAATAGCTCATCCTGAGCCTTTGGCTCAGGTGAGCTAAAACCAGACCAACATTGCTAGCTATTAAAGTTGAACCCTTTATCTGTTGAATATTTATGTAAGAAATAACCACATGCAGTACGAATATTAATTAGCCACATTTTTAACAGCATTATAAATCCTTTCTCTCCTGAAGATTCTTGTAAGAAATAATGACACCGTATGCTAAATTTTTACTCCGAATTCTATAAGCCAACAGACATCTGCTCTCGGTCTATTCTGTTTGCAAAAGCATATCTATCTGGGAAAGGGTTATGTTTGTTTTCTAACTGACAAGATCTACTTTCCGAAGGAAGCAGATAACTTTTTTTGTAGATGACAATTACTTGGCATGATGGAAGCCTTTTAGTTGTGGGCGGGAAGCCCAGCTGTGGAGCAAGCCGATGGAAGCCCTTAGCTCAAAAGGGCAACTTATGTAGAACAGCTGTTTGCAAATAATCCGGTAAAAACAAGTTTAGTTCATCTTGGTTTGACAAAGTCTTATGTTGCTTCTTACCCTTTGCTCCATAGATACACCTTTCTACGCTTTTGCAAACAGAAGACCCAGATCCTGTAGGAGCCGTCTGATCTGGGTCTACTCTGTTTACTAATGAAATATTATAAACATGTTTAGAACTACAGTTTCTTCTATCATCAAATCCTGTGTCCATTGTGCCATTATAAAAATTAATCTAATTTTTATTCATAATTTCAATATATTTTTTAAATACATATTCATGGAGAAATGGGCTAAATTGATGAACATGGAAGCTCAAACTGTTAATATGTTCTTACAGTGGCCATCTAATCTGGGTCTACTCTGTTTGCAAAGATGTAGAAAGGAGTATTTATGGATGAAACACTGGTAGGCTATTCCACTCTGACAATTCAGAGTTGAAAGAGTTAAAGTTATGCCAAAAAAGGAATTGGAACATAAACTTACACAAAGTCATTTAACTTATCCCAAACATTTCTTTTAACACATTTTTTCTTTTGACCTTTTCAATGTTTTTTTTATTTTTCAAAGTACATCTTCATTCCTGTCTTACAATGCTCCTCCTTCCATATTTCATTATAAACTATTTTGGTCATCAATATTCAGTATTGAAATTTGAAATTTTATGATAGAACATGAAATTTGGAATGAACATAGAACATGAAATTTGGAATGAACATAGAACATGAAATTTGGAATGAACATAAAATTTGGAATGAACATAGAACATGAAATGTGGAATGAACATAGAACATGAAATGTGGAATGAACATAGAACATGAAATGTGGAATGAACATAGAACATGAATTGTGGAATGAACATAGAACATGAAATTTGGAATGAACATAGAACAGGGAAAGGGTTAAACTGCTGAGAAGAATAACGTCAGCTTATACTCTGATTGAAATTTTGTTTTACTAGCTTCCAAGTGTTCAAGGTTTTTAGAATCTACAGGCAGGAAGGAGTAAAACAGCTGAGGTCAGAATGAGATGCCTAGTAACTTGGGCTCTCATCAGATCCCAGTGGTTTGTAAACAGCAGTCAAGTTAGAAGGGTTAAGCAATTATTAATTGTAGCAAATTTACTCCTAAGCTTCAAATAAAAATACATTCGTGAATCTGGAAAAAAGTTTCATTTGACATGTGTTTAAACCATTACTTCATAACAGCGGTCTAGTTAAGATGTGTAATTTTAAACACTTTCAAGAATAGCTCCTCTATTTCTCCACAAAACCCTGTACTGTGACCACTCTTCAGAATCATCTCTTCGAGACACTTCTAAAAAGTGGTCAGTCAGTACAAGGTTTGGTGGAGAAATGACTATTTTAGTATTTGGGTATGCACCTTTATCTGTAGCTCTTTGATAACAGACATCATCTTTCAGCATGAAAACGGTTTAAATGTCGGATTTACAAGGGCACTGGCATTTTCAAAAAGTGTAGACCCAGATCACAGGACTCCTAGAGGAATCCTCAAATCCTGGTCTGCACTGTTTGTCATACAGTATATTAGTATAGCAAACAGTAAAAGCCAGACATCTGATCACCGTTTGTAATTGAACAGAATCATTTTGTAATCTAAGATTTAAAACAGAGCTAAACCCTTATCAAATGTCACGTTTTAGACAAAGAGACTGGTTTGATTATGCATTGATTGCAAACCTACAACCTATATTTGAACTTAATCATGATTTTTGATCGATGATTGATCCAGAACATGTTCTGATGATCGAATAAACTTTTTGGGTCCAATTCCTAACACTATGATGCACCATTGCAATTTTGAAAATTCTGCTTGTATAGACTTACCCCTTTTCATGCCTTTGCAAACATAGTAGACCCAGTTCAGACGGTTCCTATAGGCACTGCTTGATCAGAATCTGCCCTAATTGCTTACGGAATTATAACAGATCTAACACTCCAGTTTCTACCAATACCAAAACATTTCAGTTTTCAAATGCCAGTATAAAACTTCAGCGAATAATTGTTTATGATGTCATTATGTCTTACAGAGCTACAGACAAAGGATGCGACATACCCCTGGCCAGAGCTACAGATAAAGGCTGTGACATACCCATGGCCAGAGCTACAGATAAAGGCTGCAACATACCCATGGCCAGAGCAACAGATAAAGGCTGTGACATACCCATGGCCAGAGCTACAGATAAAGGTTGTGACATACCCATGGCCAGAGCTACATATAAAGGCTGTGACATACCCATGGCCAGAGCAACAGATAAAGGCTGTGACATACCCATGGCCAGAGCTACAGATAAAGGTTGTGACATACCCATGGCCAGAGCTACAGATAAAGGCTGTGACATACCCATGGCCAGAGCTACAGATAAAGGCTGCAACATACCCATGGCCAGAGCTACAGATAAAGGCTGCGACATACCCATGGCCAGAGCTACAGATAAAGGCTGCAACATACCCATGGCCAGAGCTACAGATAAAGGCTGCAACATACCCATGGCCAGAGCTACAGATAAAGGCTGTGACATACCCATGGCCAGAGCTAGATAAAGGCTGCAACATACCCATGGCCAGAGCTACAGATAAAGGCTGAGACATACCCATGGCCAGAGCTACAAAGGCTGCAACATACCCATGGCCAGAGCTACAGATAAAGGCTGAGACATACCCATGGCCAGAGCTACAAAGGCTGCGACATACCCATGGCCAAATACTAAAACTGTCATTTCTCCACCAAACTCTATACTGTGACCACTCTTTAGAATCGTCTCTTCGAGATGATTCTAAAGAGTGGTCACAATATAGGGTTTAGTGGAAAAATAAAGAAGTTTTTGAAAATGTTTTAATGTACGCATTTTATCTGGACCTATGTTTCTTACATGAATATTCAACAAGGAAAGGGTAAATGCATGTACTAGTTACTCTACTTGATCTTCTCTAAAACATCATCTTCAAGAGCTTCAAATCAGCATGACACGCTCAGTACTTCTGATATCAGATCATTATTTGCTCATATATACATTAACCAGGCCTGTGGGAGCACAGGCTAAATGCCAGTGTCTTCTTGGCATCTACATCATGTAACTATCCCTTTCCCTAATATAAACGCGTTTTCACGCATTTGTAAACAGAGTAGACCTGATCTGGGTCTACTCTGTTTGCTTATAGAATTGGATAGATCTGTGTCTTTACTTTCTAAAATTGCTACAATGTTCTACCTCTCATTTTTCATTTTTACTATTTTGTCTATGAATATTGAGTAGGTATTGAAATTTACAATAAGCATAGAACAGGGAAAGGGCTATAAACCCATTGCTCCATGTGTATTCATTAAGAAATAACTAATATGTGAATATTAGTTACAGTAAAATCTGTCTAAACCAGACATTAAATTTGGTATAAATATCGGTCTTGGAGACAGGTGGCAGCTTAATGCAGGGTGAAAGTCGTGTAAAAAGCTCCTCTAGCTTTCTGCATGACTTTCACCCTGCATTACGCAGTCACCAACCTAACTAAGTATCTAAATGCTTCTCTACTAGAATTCCGGATTAGAGGGGTTTTACTGTACGGGATTTTTTTATGATGGCAGCATGACCAAGGATATTTTTACCGAAGCACAAACTGAGCAGACCTAGATCAAACAACTGCAAAGGTGTTAAAAGGTGTATCTCTGAAGTATAGGGTTCACATCATTTGCTGATTTGAAATACAGTGTAAATTGTCTCTTAACCCTTTCCTCCATAGGCTATTTTTAGACCCAACCTCTTTGAATGAAACTACCAAAAAGGAGCATTTACTAGAGAAAAGGAGTTTGAAACCATTGTGATAATAGAGCATTTGCTCCTATAGGAGCAAATGCTCTATTTATCACAATGGTTTCAAGAAGTGGTTATTACAGAAGCGTAGAAAGGCGTATTTATGGAGGAAAGGGTTAACCCAAAATTCCTCCATGAATATTCATGTAAGAAATATATTAATAATGAAGACATGAATATCAATTAGATTAATAGCAGATGGACACTGATTTTTTTGTCAATGGCAGAAACATTAGAATCATATCTATATTATAGCATAAGCAAACAGAGCAGACCCTGATCAGATGGCTCCTATATGAGCCATCTGATCTGGGTCTACTCTGTTTTGCAAAGGTGTAGAAAAGCGCATTTATGTAGGAAAGGGTTAACCCTTGATATAATGAATATTGACCACAAATATTAATTAGTATGTGGTAGCTTTAAACAGGTGTCACTGCACAGTGTAGACAATACCAGACGTAGCTTCCAAGGCTGGGATTACTTGAGCCAGAGTCTACACTATTTGCAACAATGGTGACACCTTTTGATGCCTTTGTTAACAGATCTAAAGCAGACCCAGATCTGATGGGTCCTGCAGAAGATGTCTGATCAAGATCTGCTCTATTTGTTTATGAAGTAAATCAGATATAATTTTACTGTTTCTTCCATGGCCAAAAATTGGTGTTCATATACATGTACCATTATTAATATTCATGATGTCACATTCCTATTCATTATTTAAAGGGTTATTATATACAATCAAATCTGACAACAGCTGTTTGGTGACCTTGACACTTGACTCTGACAGCTTGACAACCAATTACAAGGAGCAGGAAGAAATCCTTAGTTCTGGCAGTTTTATGGGGTTTCCTTTTAGCTCCCTGCTAGGTTAGAAGTGCTGATTCAACATTTAAACCTTAAAGTGTGGGCACTGATGATGTTAGACCTCTGCAAACAGTGCACACCCAGATACAAGAGCTCCTGAGGGAGATCAAGGTCTGCACTGTTTGTTATAAAAATCATTTTCCTAAGTGATAAATTTTGATACTGTTTTTGGGTTAATTAATATTCAGAAAGGGAGGAGTCGGTTTTAATTATTCAGTAGTTTAAGGGTTAAACCATACAAAATAAAGAAGAATCTCTGTTCACTTGTTTTACCTTTGAGAGAATATGGAGGAAGAAGAATTAATCATCTTACTCAGTAATACACTAATTACCATCTGTATTCAGACAGACAAACTTGAGCAAATAGTGCAGACCTCTCCAACTGCTCCATCAGGAGCTGTTTAAACCATTACCTCATAAGTCAGTGCTCCAGATAATTTTTGGCTACCATCAGTACAGTACTGATCCAAATTGAACTTCATCAGTACAGGGTATCTCCGGACAGTACATGTAACCAGTATTCCGGGCCGATTACTGAATAGAAATAACCAATAGTGCATAACCCTTTCATCCATACATAAACATTTTATCACCTATAAAAACAGTGTAGACTCAGATAAGGCAGATAATGGAGCAGCCATATCAGGATCTACTCTGTTTATGACATACTACATGTATGGCATTTCTCTTGTACCAAATGTAAGACAAATACATGTACATACATTGTATATGTGCCAATACTTAAAATTTAATATAAACTTCATTAAGAATGCATAGTTGGTGGAGCTCCAAATGGATATTCTTGGAGGTAAGGGTGAAACCAACTGCATAGAAAAGGGGGTACGGACAATTTCCCCATAGGGTGATTACCCCATAGGACTATTCCCCCCTGGATGACTGCCCCGCAATAAAACTGCCAAACTGGGCAATTCCCCCATGGTTATTAAAAATCCCTAAAAAGTGTTTTAAGTTTTCTTTTTTATGCCCCTAAAGGCGGGCATATAGTAATCGCATTGTTCGTCCTTCCGTCTGTCCGTCCGTCCTTCCGTCCCAAATTTGTGTCCGGTCTGTAACTTCTTCATCTATCAATGGATTTCAATATAACTTGGCACAAATGTTCACCACACAAATACAATGTTTCGCGTTCAACTCCCAGGTCCATGGGTCAAAGGTCAAGGTCACAGGGTACAATTACTTTGTCACAAATTTCGTGTCCGGTCTGTAACTTCTTTATATATCAATGGATTTCAATATGATTTGGCACAAATGTTCACCAGGCAAAGATGATGTGTCGCTTTCAACTCCCTGGTCCATGGGTCAAAGGTCAAGGTCACAGGGTACAATTACTTTGTCACAAATTTCGTGTCCGGTCTGTAACATCTGTCGCGTTCAGCTCCCTGATCCATATGTCAAAGGTCAAGGTCACAGGGTACAATTACTTGTTTATCTGTGAATGGATTTCAAAGGAACCTGGCACAAATGTTCACCACACAAAGACGATGTGTCAACTCCCTGGTCCATGGGTCAAAGGTCAAGGTCACAGGGTACAATTTTGGGGGGCATTTGTCATGTGACTGTGACATCTCTTGTTTTTTTTATTGTTGTTGATATTTCTATACAGTGTCCCAAAATGAAACAGAATCTTAATTTATTACTCTTTTAATTTGGACATACAAACCACAGTGTAGCTCCTATTAACCCTTATAGCAGTGACCTGTCACCATTTTCTCTTACTTTCGTTTTGTGTACGCTTTTGAGAGACTAATGACTGATCATACAGCTTGCATTGTGATGAGACGCTATCTTAATCAGCGCCTAATCAGGATCCAAACTGTTAGCAAATACCAGTTAGGTTGCACTTGGCAGGCAAAGGTATTAAAGAATTATTAATTCTTCATTTAAGTTGTACAAAAAATTTCTTAGTGTGTACTTTCTAATGGGGATTATGCCCTTTCTTTAGGTTTACATGTCCAAATATTTGGAGTCAATACAATACATACAAGAGTTCCAATTAGTCTACACAGCTTTCTACTAATTTATTTTCATCATATAATTTATTAAATTTTACTTATATATTATTTTTTTACAAAATAATAATATATTTTTTATATTGAGGGGCAGTCACCCTATGGGGCAATAATCATAAAGGGTTATTATCTTAAGGGGCAATTGCCCATAGGGCAATCATCCTATGGGGGAATCACCCTATGGGGGAATCACCCTACACTCATAGAAAAGACTAATTTAAGTTTAAGTCTTATTCATGAAATAAAGGTCGAAAACCAGCTATGCTTGACTACTTTTTAGAAGTGTATTGGGTAGACGATTCTAATATGTGGTTATACAAAACGTTTTTGGTCAGAAATAAGAAAGTTGGCACAATACAACCTTATCAAGGCATCTTTAGAACTAATGAACCATGGAGGAATATTCCAAAATATCTACTTTATTATACAACTCTGTTTATTCCCATCTCACGCATTTAGTTATTTACTATCATGTGTGTTGAAAATTAATAAAACTGTTGATGGGAAAGTCTGGTCTGAAAGCCATGCCATTTTCCGCAAACCTTTTTTTTTAATATTGATGTTTGGTACGAAGTGCATCAAGGCCGCAAAACACACGTTAGTACGTAACCCACCTGTATGCCTCGACGCTTTTTCCCCCAACGTATTTTGTTATGCCATAAAATATGCCTGATATAATGAAGTTAC
This sequence comes from Azorinus chamasolen, assembly GCA_963576725.1. Taxonomy (NCBI): domain Eukaryota; kingdom Metazoa; phylum Mollusca; class Bivalvia; order Cardiida; family Solecurtidae; genus Azorinus; species Azorinus chamasolen. The sequence goes on along the minus strand of OY755242.1, from coordinate 57,240,710 downwards.
TTATGGAAATGGGATCTGTTTTTTGCCCATGGTCTATGCGAGAGAAAATCACATTATTTCGTTGACAGTTTTGCTCGGTTCTGGTTTCCGCTTCCACTACGAGGTCGTTGGTAGCCGGCGTTAAACTCTCCACTGTAATCTCCCTTGTCTCTCCATCGTAGCGATTAGGGGAGATCACTGTTGGAAGTTGATATCGTGTATGATGAAACGCTTGATTTGTTCACATTTAATAAGCGCCCGAGCAACATTGACCTGCGAGTCTTTTTTCCTTGCTTTTATAAAAGGTGTCTAGAGCAACTAGCGAGATTTTAGATGTTAATTTTACAATGTGTAGATCTTGTATACGGATCATTTTGGTATTGGATCTGTACGGGCAAAAATGATACGTAACAAGTACTTATGGATTCGAATTTCTATCTGTACCGGCAAAATATTTATCCGTACAATACGGATGTACGGATACTATCTGGAGCACTGTAAGTTATTTTTAGATCCAACCTCTTTGAATAAATCTACCAAAAAGGAGCATTAACTAGAGAAAAGGAAAATTTTAGAATTTTGAAACTATCTTGATAAATAGATCATTTGCTCATAAGGAGCAAATACTCTATTTATCACAACGGTTTCAAAAAGTGATTTATACAGAGGTGTAGAGAGGCATATTTATGGAGGAAAGGGTTAAACAGGGTTTACACTATTTGCTACTGTATATCAGTCTAATTTAGAGTTATCAAAATGGAGTAAAATTGATATCTTAAGTTTAACGAGACCAACCGAACTTCTGGGTCTACGCTATTTTCTTCTATGTCAGTCTAATTCAAAATTATCAAACTGAAATAATCAGGCTTACCAACCAGTGGAGAGGGGGAGATTGTGCGTCCGAATACTTGGTGTAATAAGGGTACATGGGACCTGTATATTATCCTTTTACTTCATAAATACCCCTTTCTAAACCTTTGCAAACAGAGAAGACCCAGATCAGACGGCTCCTATAGGAGCCATCTGATCAAGGTCTGCTGTTTGAAAATGTTATGAAATAATATTGATTTAATTCTAAAAAACACCATTCGTGTGTTAATGTGCCATTTTAAAGTCTAAAGATAAAATTATTATTCCTGATGTCATCATTTCTTTCATGAATATTCATGGAGTAATAGGTTAATTAACATGTGTCAAAGATCTAGACCATTTCTTTGTAAAACATGTTTCTTGATATGTTCCATACATGCTAGGGGATGGAAAGGGACATACATGTACATTTAATTGAGATCACAGACATATGGGTCTTGATTTTTAACACAGATCACATAGGATGTTTAAAAACGCCTTAAACACTTCTGAAAACTGACAGGAAACATACAAGTACCATCTGAAAACTCATAACCTATAGGGCTTTTATTTACCTTAGCCTAGAATGCTTTAACCCTTTCCTCCATAAATATGCCTTTCTACGCCTCTGTATAAGTCACCTGTTGAAACCATTGTGATAAATAAGAGTATTATTAAAAATTTGCTCCTATTTCTATTAAATTCCTTTTCTCTAGTTAATGCTCCTTTTGGGTAGATGCATCCAAAGAGGTTGGATCTAAAAATAGCCTATGAGGTAATGGGTTAACCTTTAGCACTGTGCCGGTGACTTTGCGATAACCTTTGCAAACAGTTTGGATCCAGATGAGATGACAAGTAACTTGGCATCTGATCAGGATCCAAACTGTTTGTCACTAGTTTTTGAAAAGATATGGAAGAAAAACATGTTTTAGAATTGAAGCAGACGACAATTTTGCAGACGACAATATTTGCAGACAACAATTTCTCAGTGTGCAGAAGGTTAAAATTTGATACATTTGATTACAAGTAACCTGCCATCTCATCAGATCATCAGAATGCAGACTGTGTTTCTGATTATGCTGCTGTATGAGCCAAAGAAGAAATATCTGCTGAGAGAAATATGAAGTAAACGAAATCTTCACAGGCATATTTCTTGGTATTTCTTCACATGTGAAGGGATCATGCGCTCACAAGCAGTTCTGACAATTAGAAGATGAAGCCCATACTACAAGTTTGACCCTCAAGACACTTAAGTAACCCTAGTTGTGCTGTACACAATCATGTCCGTCAAAACTATTGTATGAAGCAAATCTTGCTTACATCCGATTCATTCAGGCTTTTGAGAAACAAATGACCGAGTGTCAGACGGCTTTGGTCCTGATGAGACGACAAGTTACTCCGAGTCTCATCTGGATTCCAGCCATCTGCAAATGCCAGTCAGGCTGCACTTAGCATAACAAGAGCTGTCCGCAGACAGGCTGCACTTAGCATAACAAGAGCTGTCCGCAGTCAGGCTGCACTTAGCATAACAAGAGCTGTCCGCAGTCAGGCTGCACTTAGCATAACAAGAGCTGTCCGCAGACAGGCTGCATTTAGCATAACAAGAGCTGTCCGCAGTCAGGCTGCACTTAGCATAACAAGAGCTGTCCGCAGACAGGCTGCATTTAGCATAACAAGAGCTGTCCGCAGTCAGGCTGCATTTAGCATAACAAGAGCTGTCCGCAGTCAGGCTGCACTTAGCATAACAAGAGCTGTCCGCAGTCAGGCTGCACTTAGCATAACAAGAGCTGTCCGCAGTCAGGCTGCACTTAACATAACAAGAGCTGTCCGCAGACAGGCTGCACTTAGTATAACAAGAGCTGTCCGCAGTCAGGCTGCACTTAGCATAACAAGAGCTGTCCGCAGTCAGGCTGCACTTAGCATAACAAGAGCTGTCCGCAGACAGGCTGCACTTAGCATAACAAGAGCTGTCCGCAGACAGGCTGCATTTAGCATAACAAGAGCTGTCCGCAGTCAGGCTGCACTTAGCATAATAAATGATAAGGCTTACAAAACTATTTACATAGTTTTAACTATTAACCATTATACTCATCTAGCTCATAGGTTATTAACAGATAAAGTACAAGTTATGATTTTTGAAGACAGGTCTTTTAAATTACCCTTTACCTTCATATGGTGTGTGTGAAAGGGGGATGGGGGATAGAAAATGACATCATGAATATTTATAAGCTGAAGTTTTATAATGACACACAGTTGAACCTATCTTAAGCGGCTATCATTAATAGGTCTAATTATTGGTCTGTAAGGCAGATGGTAGCTTAATGCATAACTTATGCCCTGCATTAAGCAACCATCTATTTTTTAAGACTCTTATGTTCATTAACCCCTTCCCTTATAGGCTATTTTTAGACCCAACCTCTTTCAACAAATCTACCAAAAAGGAGCATTAACTAGAGAAAAGGAAACTTTTAGAATTTTGTAGTTTTGAAACCATTGTGATAAATAGAGTATTTGCTCCTAAGGAGCAAGTGCTCTATTTATCACAATGGTTTCAAAAAGTGCATTTTACAGAGGCGTAGAAAGGCACATTTATGGAGGAAAGGGTTAAAACAGGTACTACTGTATGTAAACATGAAATGTTGGTATTGGTACAAATTGTAAGTCATCTTTTATGATTTCATAAGCAAAACAAAGCAGAACCTAGGCTGAACAGACAGCTCCTATAAGAGCTATCTCATCTGAATCTACTAGGCTGAACAGACAGCCCCTATAGGAGCTATCTCATCTGGATCTACTAGGCTGAACAGACAGCTCCTATAAGAGCTATCTCATCTGGATCTACTAGGCTGAACAGACAGCTCCTATAAGAGCTATCTCATCTGGATCTACTAGGCTGAACAGACAGCTCCTACAGGAGCTATCTCATCTGGATCTACTGGGCTGAACAGACAGCTCCTATAGGAGCTATCTCATCTGGATCTACTGGGCTGAACAGACAGCTCCTATAAGAGCTATCTCATCTGAATCTACTAGGCTGAACAGACAGCTCCTATAAGAGCTATCTCATCTGAATCTACTAGGCTGAACAGACAGCTCCTATAAGAGCTATCTCATCTGGATCTACTAGGCTGAACAGACAGCTCCTATAGGAGCTATCTCATCTGGATCTACTCTGATTACAATGGCATGAAAAGGCATTTATATGAAGGAAAAGGTTAAAAATTATGTTCCTGGTTACAAATACACGACTTGTTCCCTCATTTGACAGCATAAATATTTGCTGTAAATGTCTAAAATGGCAAACAAAGCTTTTACACAAGAATACCAGTTTACCTTCTGCTGTAAACAAGGTACAGCATATGTCATCAAACAGTGTAGACAAAGATCAGAAGGCCCTAGCAGGGAACCCTCTAATCAGGATCTGCGCTGTTTGTCATTCAAAACCTTCGAGCAAATATTGTCTTTTTAATCTGATTGGATAGACTTTAAGATCAAACAATAGAGGATAATTCTGCTCTGGGAAATTCAGCATTCAACCAGTTAATGGTGAATTCCCCATTATGCCATAATTTATCTTCCATTACTCTGATTATCTGAAGCTCTTTTGAAATTATCCATCATTCTATTTTGCATGTGGCAATTAATATGGTTCCCATATTGTATTATCACGTTATATGCTAAGTAATTGTCTTTTGCAGAAAATTGTCGATTGATTCAATTTTCAAAATTTTGATTTTGTTTTATGTCTCTTCAGATACATTTAGTATGTAAAAACAGTTTGGATTCTGACGTAAGTTGAGGTACACAATAACTCAACTGAATCCTAACCTTTTTTGCATGTTATGATAAAATCACTAGAAGTGTGCAGAAAATCATGCACTCACATTTACAAACAATCTAGACCCAGATCAGAGGGCTCCTAGTTTAAGCCTTTCATACTTAGTGGACTCTATTGTTAAACACAGAACAACTATTAGCCTTACTTGCCATAACCCTTTCCTCCATAAATACGCCTTTCTATGCCTCTGTAAAAGTCACTTTATGAAACGATTGTAATAAATAGAGCATTTGCTCCTAGAGGAGCAAATGCTCTATTCATCACAATGGTTTCAAACTACAAAATTCTACAATTTTCCTTTTCTCTAGTTAATGCTCCTTTTCGGTAGATTTATTCAAAATGGTTGGATCTAAAAATAGCCTAAGCGGTAATGGGATAAGCAGTGATTAATCTAGAAATTTGAACCATGAGTCCCAGGACTCACTAATCTGAAAACAATGAGTCCCACAGGAAAACTATGAGTCCCAAACTAAATTGATGAGTCCCAAAGCATAAAATTATAAGAAAACTGATGTTAAATCGTAATTTTGCAGTCACATTCTTTTGGAACATTTATTGCATTATAGTTATAAGTATAACCAGGTTTCCTGGCTAGTCTCATCAATTAGCTGTTAACTTTTCCCTGTTCTGTTTATACCAAGTACCAGTACTGTACCTAGTGAATATTCATGGAAAAAGTAGTTATAATCAAATATGGAAGGTGGAATATTGTAGACATATCAGAAACTTTAAAGAAACTGATCTATCAAACTCCATTAGCAAATAGCAGACCCTTTTCTGACAACTTCTATAGGAGCCGTCTGATCTGGGTCTACTCTGTTTGCAAATGTGTGAAAACACGTTTACATGAAGGAAAGGGTTAAGACAGCATGGATGTCGAATATTGTCAAAACCGAAAGTAGATCGATACCACCATTCAGAGTACCCATGTGTGGACTACTTACCTGGCACGAAGCAACAAAATGATATTTTCGATAGTGTGTACATTTACCATGCAATGTTTGGCCTGATATTTGTCACATATGCAGCAAAACATGAAATCAAGTCGACCACATGTTGCCTAACAGAAGTCAACTAGGAGTAAGTCGCCAACCTCTTTGGTCAGAACTCTTTCTCTCTTTAAGCTGACAGTTGTTATTTTCCTCCATTACATCGGATTCGAGATCCTTATTTTGATCCACGAACGTTGAAATCATGTCACTGGGACACAACTGACCTAACATCGTTTGATTTGAGTCGATCTTAGCGACTATTTTCGGTAGCAGCATCTTGGATTATCCGGGGTCTTTCGGTGCTGCCATTTTAAAAGAAACGTTTTCATTGGCTCATTACGAACATCCTGCTGCATACTAGCCAATCAAAATAATTGTTGTAAAATACATACAACAGTCGGATGTTGATATCGCTACGGTGTTCTAGTAGTTTCACTACGTGGAATTAACTTCAACGGCTACACGCAGCCATATTTTAATGCGTCCTTTAGGACGCTTATACTTCAGAATGATGCGTTTTTTGCTATTTTAATGCGTCTCTGACGCAGGACGCAGACCTAGATTAATCACTGGATAAGTAACCTAAGTTACATCACATCGCCCTGTAAAGCTTGATGAGTCAAATTATCACAATTTTATATATTTTTAAATTAGTCTGACACAGTAGCAAATAGTGTTGACCCAGAATTCAGGAGCAGTTTCATCTGATTCTTTTGCCGATAAAACCTAATTTCTAAACCAAATAGTGCACATCGTCTCATCTAGATCCAAACTACATATATTCAGAGGTCCAGACAAGATGCATAAATTTAACATTTTCAAGAATAACTGGTTTCAGTTCTCCACCAAACCCTATGTTGTGACCACTCTTTAGAATTGTCTCAAAGAGATGATTCTAAAGAGTGGTCACAACATAGGTTTTGATGCAGAAATAACAATTTTAGTATTTGAATACGCACTTTCATCTGTCCTTCTGATTCTTGTATTGAAGATCACAAATTCACCACTTGCATGTAAAGGATCAACTTCTCTCATATGACAGGAAGCAAACTTAGCAAGTATAATATTGACAAGGTTTTCATTGTCCTCTGGGGACTACTAATAAATAAATAATTCATACATGTTACATGACAATACTGAAATCATGTTCATTAAAGTCTCGTAATGTTTTATTCATTGAACAAACCAATTTAAATCTTAAGTTTCAATGTTGTTTTAGGGGAAATGACATTTAGTGAATTTCCATAACAGGTCCTCAAATATTGCAAGTGGTGAATGATCAAAGTAAATCCATTCCCTCATACGTATGCCTTTTGATGCCTCTGTAAATGGCACTTTTTGAAACCAATGTGATAAATAGAGCATTTGCTCCTATGGAGCAAATGCTCCATTTATCACAATGGTTTCTAAACTACATAATTTAAAACAAGAGATGTTTGTAAAACATGTATACCCCCCAGACCCCCTGCCCTTTGATCTAGTGACCTCAACTATAGAGGTCATCTAGTTGTCATGACCAACCACCACAGCAAGTTTGAAGATCCTAAGCCAAACCCTTGAGCAGTTATTGATCGCAAACCATTTCACCAGTTAAGGTCATGGTGACCTTGACCTTTGACTTAGTGACCTCAAAAATAATAGGGGTTATCTATTGGTCATGACCAACCACCACAGCAAGTTTGAAGATCCTAAGCCAAACCCGTGAGCAGTTATTGATCGCAAACCATTTCACCAGTAAAGGTCATGGTGACCTTGACCTTTGACCTAGTGACCTAAAAAACAATAGGGCTCATCTAGTTGTCATGACCAACCACCTAAGCAAATTTGAAGATCCTAAGCCAAACCCTTGAGCAGTTATTGATCAGAAACCATTTTACAAGTTAAGGTCATGTTGACCTTGACCTTCGACCTAGTTATCTCAAATACAATAGGGGTCATCCAGTTGTCATGATCAATTACCGCAGCAAGTTTGAAGATTTTAAGCCAAACCCTTGAGCAGTTATTGATCGGAAACCATTTCACCAGTTAAGAGCATGGTGACCTTGACCTTTGATCTAGTGACCTAAAAAACAATAGGGGTCATCTAGTGGTCATTACCAACCACCACAGCAAATTTGAAGATCCTAGGCCAAACCCTTGAGCAGTTATTGATCGCAAACCATTTCACCCTTTAAGGTCATGGTGACCTTGACCTTTGACCTAGTGACCTAAAAAACAATAGGACTCATCTAGTTGTCATGACCAACCACCACAGCAAGTTTGAAGATCCTAAGCCAACCCCTTTAGCAGTTATTGATCAGAAACCATTTTACCAGTTAAGGTCATGTTGACCTTGACCTTTGACCTATTGACCTAAAAATCAATAGGGGTCATCTAGTGGTCATGACCAACTACCACAGCAAGTTTGAAGATTCTAAGCTAAACCCTTGAGCAGTTATTGATCGAAAACCATTTAACCCTTTAAGGTCATGGTGACCTTGACCTTTGACCTAGTGACCTCAAAATCAATAGGGGTCATCTAGTGGTCATTACCAATCACCACAGCAAGTTTGAAGATCCCAAGCCAAACCCTTGAGCAGTTATTGATCGGAAACTATTTCACCATTTTAGGTCATGGTGACCTTGACCTTTGACCTAGTGACCTCAAAAACAATAGGGGTCATCTACTTGTCATGACCAACCACCACAGCAAGTTTGAAGATTCTAGGCCAAGTCGTTTATTAGTTATCGTTCGGAAACCATCGATCTACCGACCGACCGACAGACCGACCGACCGACCGACATGTGTAAAGCAATATACCCCCATTTTTTCAAAAGGGGGGTATAAAAATGTATTTCATCTAGTAAATGCTCCTTTTCAGTAGATTTATTCAAAGAGGTTGGATCTAAAAATAGCCTATGAGGTAATGGGTTAATCCTCCTCAAGCAAAATGTGTCTTTACGGGTATTTGCAAACAGGTTGGATTGAGATGAGGAGCCCAGGTAGCACATCAAACAGGTTGGATTGAGATGAGGAACCCAGGTAGCACATCAAACAGGTTGGATTGAGATGAGGAGCCCAGGTAGCACATCAAATCATTAGTATCCAAGCTGTTGGCTACTTGTCCAATTGTTTCTCAAAAGTCTAAGTCAACTGACCAACTTTGAAGTACTTAACCCATTCCTCTCTTTAAATAAATCTACCGAAAAGGAGCATTTACTAGGAAAAAAGAAATATTTAGAATTGTGTAGTTTTGAAACCATTGTGATAAATAGAGCATTTGCTCCTATGGAGCAAAATGCTCTATTTATCACAATGGTTTCAAAAAGTGATTTTTACAGGTGTTATGGTTAACTCTTTCCTCCATAAATACGCCTTTCTACGCCTCTGTAAAAGTCACTTTATGAAACCATTGTGAAAAATAGAGCATTTGCTCCTATAGGAGAAATGCTCTATTTATCACAAAGGTTTCAAATTACAAAATTCTAAAAATTTCCTCTTCTCTAGTTAGTGCTCCTTTTCGGTAGATTTATTCGTGACTCGTTAATCCGGCCGGGTCAGTAGCCCCGGGGCTTAATTGCCCACCACTGACACTTAACAATAGTGCACCGCGGAGGTGCGAATACTTGTGTTTACAATCACGGGCATGGGTAAAACAATCCCCGACTGTGTGCAAACTGGCTATTTATCAAAGCATATGGCACGCGGGTAGTGATGTTTGATATTCATTAATTCATAATGAGATGCACACTCGCCCAATTAATTTGTTACGTCAAAACCGCGCCGCCATCGATAAACTGTTAATCACCTTAAATAATTTACTAATTCAGTATTTATCGGGGATTCCCGCTATTTAGGGATTCCCTAAGATTCTAACTCACGCGTGAGCTGGCTGGTTCCCGACTTCCGACTTACAAGTACATGCACGCGGATGGAATATTCGGGAAACCAGTCATGTCAAACATGGAGACCTACGTCGATTTTACAAAATTTGCCCACAGGCATATTCGATAATCCACATTGTATTACTCAAATGAGAGAACTGACACTTATGGATAGGGTGCAAAAAGCATTTAGAACGACAAACAAGGCAATTATTTTGATATGACTTGCGATTATTACGGGCATATGCACACATGAACGTTACAAGAAAAGATTTCTTGATGCGAAAGTAAATGTGTACATATGATTGAGTTGATATTTTTCAGCATACGACTGTGATTCGTTAATCCGGAAAATTCGTTAATCCGGAAATTTCGCCGGGAACGAACGTTTCCGGATTAACGAGACATCACTGTAGTATTCTTTTGACAGACAAATATTACATACAGCATTGGAAATATTAACCCTTACTGTGTGGGACACAAATCATTACTGTCCTTTGCAAACAGTGTAGAGCCAGATGAGAATCGCTGCTAGAGGAGCCCTCTCATTAGGGTCTGCACTGTTTGTCATGTTAAACCCTTCTTTATGAAATCCCTAAATATTCACCATAAGCTTGACCTGTTTGAATTTTCAAATAGTCAATTTGAAAATTGTAAGGGTTGAGCAATTCACTCATATTGATGCCTCTGTAAAAGTCACTACATTTGTACATGTATTTGAAACCATTGTGATAAATAGAGCATTTGGTGTGAGGTCGCCACATTAAGCAGTGATAGGAGCAAATGCTCTGTTTATCACTGAAGTTAATGCTCCTTTTTTGGTAGATTTATTCAAAGAGGTAGGATTTAAAAATAGCCCATAAGGGAATGGGTTAAAGGACACACTGTGCAAGTCCCAACGCTCCACATTGACAGACTGACACCACTAATGGGATTACTGCACAGGTTTTAGCCTATGCATTAGTGCAGGCATATATCATCTATCATTGTATAGGAGATAAGGCTCTCACCACAGGAATCACTGCTGACTCGACAGAAATAATAAATTTCTGCGAAATGAGATTGTGCAGGGAAATTCTGACAAATGAGGACAAATCAGATGTGGCTCAAAATGACAACCGACAGAGAAACCTGTTTGCAGTGACCATTAAACCCGACAGAGAAACCTGTTAGCAGTGACCATTAAACCCCGTACCTAATGAATAATCATGCAAAACTATCAATTATGAATATTAATTTCATTCATGTATCAAAAATATAAAATAAGAAAATTTATTACTTTGGAAGTTGAGATACAAAATTTTATTTAAAGTCTGTATGGCATACATGTATAACAGTAAACATTAGCTATGGATAGCTATTAACAACACAAAAAGAATGAGAAGTTGGAATGTGAGCAAACAGAGCCGACTCTAGTCACACGGCTCCTACATGTACAGGAGCTCTCTGATCTAGGAATAGCATTCAAAGTATTTAACCCTTTAGCCCATGAATATTCATGTAAGAAATTATGACATCATGAATATTAATTAGATTTATTTCTATAATGGCATATAAACACAGGACATTTTGGCTCAGACAGAAATTGAAGAATGATAGATCGTTACTATACCATAAGCAAACAGAGCAGACCCTGATCTGGGTCTACTCTGCTTGCATAAAGGCATGTCTATGGAGTAAAATTTTAAGGCAATAGAAGATTTCTAGATTACTTCTGCAGAATGAAAGTTAACCCTTTACTCCATAAATACGCATTTCTACGCCTCTGTAAAAGTCACCTGTTGAAACCATTGTGATAAATAGAGCATTTGCTCCTAGAGGAGCAAATGCTCTATTTATCACAATGGTTTCAAACTACAAAATTCTAAAATTTTCCTTTTCTCTAGTTAGTGTTCTTTTTCGGTAGATTTATTCAAAGTGGTTGGATCTAAAAATAGCCTATGAGGGAATGGGTTAAGCAGTAAGCAGCAATAGCATTCATTTCCTTCTGCATTAGACAGAGAGTGACTGGGCACCTCATCAGCTGCATTAGACAGAGAGTGACTGGGCACCTCATCAGCTGCATTAGACAGAGAGTGACTGGGCACCTCATCAGCTGCACTAGACAGAGAGTGACTGGGCACCTCATCAGCTGCATTAGACAGAGAGTGACTGGGCACCTCATCAGCTGCATTAGACAGAGAGTGACTGGGCACCTCATCAGCTGCATTAGACAGAGAGTGACTGGGCACCTCATCAGGAAATAAACATTAGACAGAGAGTGACTGGGCACCTCATCAGCTGCATTAGACAGAGAGTGACTGGGCACCTCATCAGGAAATAAACATTAGACAGAGAGTGACTGGGCACCTCATCAGCTGCATTAGACAGAGAGTGACTGGGCACCTCATCAGGAAATAAACATTAGACAGAGAGTGACTGGGCACCTCATCAGCTGCATTAGACAGAGAGTGACTGGGCACCTCATCAGCTGCATTAGACAGAGAGTGACTGGGCACCTCATCAGGAAATAAACATTAGACAGAGAGTGACTGGGCACCTCATCAGCTGCATTAGACAGAGAGTGACTGGGCACCTCATCAGGAAATAAACATTAGACAGAGAGTGACTGGGCACCTCATCAGCTGCATTAGACAGAGAGTGACTGGGCACCTCATCAGGAAATAAACATTAGACAGAGAGTGACTGGGCACCTCATCAGGAAATAAACATTAGACAGAGTAACTGGGCACCTCATCAGGAAATAAACATTAGACAGAGAGTGACTGGGCACCTCATCAGGAAATAAACATTAGACAGAGAGTGACTGGGCACCTCATCAGGAAATAAACAGTTTGACAACAGGATCATGTTCCTGACAAGAAATTAACCCTTTACCTGGTACAGACGCCTTTTCATGAATATTAATAATGGCATATTAACCAAGTTTCCCTGTTCTATGTTAACCCATTCCCACATAAGCTATTTTTAGATCCAACATCCTTGATTAAATCTACCAAACAAGAGGGCCAGAATGGCCCTGACATCGCTCACCAGACAATAAGAGGAGAAGATTTTCAAAGTTTTCACTATATGTTTCTATTGAAAACTTAACACCCCAGGGGCGGTGCCAATTTTGACCCCAGGGACACAATTTATATAACTTTTGTAGAGGACCTGAACATGATGCTAAAAGGATGTAGTGAAAGAATGGATAGAGCATTAGACCACTGGAACTTGTATTCTTTGGATGCTAGAGGCGGATTCTCCCACCACTAATGACCTATGCAAACAGTTTGGATCCAGATCAGGCCCCACATAATGTGGGGCCTGATCTGATATCCAAATTGTTTGTAAATGAGACTGAACTTCTGTGTGTAGTGGGATTCTCCCGCCACTAATGACCTATGCAAACAGTTTGGATCCAGATCAGGGCCAACATAATGTGGTGCCTGATCTGATATCCAAACTGATTGTCAATGAGACTGAACTTCTGAAAAACTTAGAAAGTGTGTAGTGGGATTCTCCCACCACTAATGACCTATGCAAACAGTTTGGATCCAGATCAGGGCCAACATAATGTGGTGCCTGATCTGAAATCCGAACTGTTTGTCAATGAGACTGAACTTCTGAAAAACTCCTATAGGAGCAAATGCTCTATTTGTCACAATGGTTTCAAAACTACACAATTCCAAAAGTTTCCTTTTTTTGGTAGATTGATTCCAAGAGGTTGGGTCTAAAATAGCCTATGAGGGAATAGGCTAAATACGGACTCTGACAATTCAGCAGTGAAAGGTTAATTACAATCAGCTAGCTGTATTGGCATAATTTTCAAATGCATAGATGGTAATCTATCAGAGATGCTTTCAATCAAATTAACACTGTGCACTCTAGCTGCCAATTTGGGATTCCCTTTCAATGTAGGATTCTCTTTGGAAGTTAAGTTTTTCTACCAGTAGATTGCATCCCATCAGGATCCAAACTGTTTGAAATTCTGATAACAGTTTAGAAGTTTAGAAGTGAGATAATATAAATCATTGACTTGAAGAATTACAGCAAACCTGGCTTTGAGCAGACTACAATTATTTAGCATACAAAAGAGTTACCACGGCTCGGGGTTAACAGAGCCCAGGGCTTTTGTTTCTTTCCCTATGAAACAGAGATATCCTGTGAGATATCCACCAAATTGCATAATACTTTCATTACCATTAACTCATCACCTCATGAAAATTCATGACAGAATATTAAAGATGTATTATGCGCATTTTTGCGTATTAATCAATTAACACGAGAAGCTGTACACGTATACATACAATGAAAATAATGCTTACAACCAATTTTCCAACAGGATATATTTGTTCAGCTAAATATTATCGCTATCCGAATGCTGTTAAATTATTAACAAGAGTACTGCATGCGGTACATGATACGCCCACTTTCAAACTTTCGCTTTTTCAATATGCCTGATAAGTTTTGACACTTTCTAATTTGTGCTCCAGCTTATCTCCATATCAAGGTGATATTATATAAAAACAAAACAAAAAACCAATTGAAGTAAATATCTTATCAAATAAAAAAAATTATGGCCATCATAATATTTGCAGATTTTCGTAAAGTGCATGGGTCATAACTCTGTAACAACATATTAAATGAACCTCAAAATCAACTCAACTTCAGATTTTGCTGCATAAAACATTTGTGTGAAGTTTCATTGATATCCTTTTAATAGTTTTCCCAGAAAACAACAGTCAAACTAAAAGTTGAAAAACAAAGCAACAAACACACAAAGTTTAAGGGCAATAACTTTAGAATAAAATGACATATCAAACAAGAGGGCCATGAGGCCCTGAAGCGCTCACCTGACATAACCCAGGGGCGGGCTATTTTTTACCAAGAAGTCATCATTTGTACAACATTGGTACAGAACTTCAAGGCAAAGCAGTATGCCATTAATTAAAGGTCTAAGCCTAATGGTTTCAGAGAAAAATAATATTTCATGTTTTTTCCCATGAAAAACTGATAAGCCCCAAGGCAGGGCCAAGTTTTGCCCAGAGGCCAGGGTCGTAAGTTGAACATTCTTGGCAGAGGATCACAAGCCAAGCTACATACTTGTAGAGGACCATTAGATCATGTTACATACCAAACATCAAAGGTCTAGGCCTTACAGTTTCAGAAGATTTTTAAAGATTTTCCTATGAAAAATTGATAAGCCCTTGGGCGGGGCCATTTTTAGCCCAGGGGTAATAATTTGAACAATCTTTGTAGAGAACTATTACATCATGCTACATGCCAAATATCAAAGGTCTAGGCCTAACAGATTCAGATAAAAAGATTTTTAAAGATTTTCCTATGAAAAACTGATAAGCCCTTGGGCGGGGCCATTTTTGACCCAGGGGTCATAATTTGAACAACTTTTGTAGAGGACCATTAGATCATGCTACATACCAAATATCAAAGGTCTAGGCCTTACAGTTTCAGAGAAGAAGATTTTTAAAGATTTTCCTATGAAAAACTGATAAGCCCTTGGGCGGGGCCGTTTTTGGCCCGGGGGGTCATAATTTGAACAATCTTTGTAGAGGACCATAAGATCATGCTACATGCCAAATTCAAAGGTCTAGGCCTTATAGTTTCAGAAGAATATTTTTAAAGATTTTCCTATCAAAAACTGATAAGCTCTTGAGCGGGGCCATTTTTGACCCAGGGGTCATAATTTGAACAATTTTTGTAGAGGACCATTAGATCATGCTACATACCAAATATCAAAGGTCTAGGCCTTACAGTATCAGAGAAGAAGATTTTTAAAAAATTTCCTATGAACAAGAGAGTCGTCACGGGTGACAAATGCCCCCAAAGTGTTTGACACCGAAATGCATTTTGGCGGAAAAACAATACAATGTAATGCAGGTGTAACATGAAATTTTGATGCTGTTAAAAATGACACAGGAGTCAGTTCTTAACATTAGAAACAGAACCTTTGACGATTATGATAGCTAAGAAAAGAGCCAAGCGTCAAAACTTAGTTAAAAAGGACCCTAAGTCATTCTCAACGTTAAAAAGGACCCCGAGTTGATTGTCAACGTTTAAGGTATAGGAGATATGCTCTGGACAAGCTTTTTGTATCTGGTAAGATATAGGAGATATGCTCCGGACTGTAAAATTGAGGTTCAAGGTCAAGGTCAGTGATCTGAAAATGGTACACGACTCTCCGCCATCCCAAGATGAACTCACAAACCAAATTTGGAATCCGTAGCTGGTAAGGTATAGGAGAAATGCTCCGGACAAGCTTTGTGTAAAATCTAGGTCAAAGGTCAAGGTCACAGTGACCTGAAAATGGTACGCGACACACCGCCATCCCAAGATAAACTCACACATTAAATGTGGAATCCGTAGCTGGTAAGGTATAGGAGATATTCTCTGGACAACCTTTTTTGTAAAATCGAGGTCGAAGGTCAAGGTCAAGGTCACAGTGACCTGAAAATGGTATGCGACACTCCTCCATCCCAAGATGAACTCACACACCAAATTTGGAATCCGTAGCTGGTAAAGTATAGGAGATATACTCCGGACAAGCTTTTTGCAGCTGGTAAGGTATAAGCTTTTTGTAAAATCGAGGTCAAAGGTCAATGTCACAGTGACCTGAAAATGACACGTGACACTCCATCATCCCAAGATGAACTCACATACCAAATTTTGGATCCGTAGCTGGTAAGATATAGGAGATATGCTCCGGACAAGCTTTTTTGTAAAATCGAGGTAAAAGGTCAAGGTCAAGGTCACAGTGACCTGAAAATGGTACGCGACACTCCGCCATCTGAAGGTGATCTCACACACCAAATTTGGAATCCGTATCTGGTAAGGTATAGGAGATATGCTCTGGACAAGCTTTTTGTAAAATCGGTCAAGGTCAAGGTCACAGTGATCTGAAAATGGTACGCGACACTCCTCCATCCCAATATGAACTCACACACCAAATTTGGAATCCTTAGCTGGTAAGGTATAGTTGATATACTCTGGACAAGCTTTTTGTAGCTGGTAAGGTTTAAGCTTTTTTTAAAATCGAGGTCAAAGGGCAAGGTCAAGGTTAAGGTCATAGTGACCTGGAAATGGTACATGACACTCCGCCATCCCAAGATGAACTCACACACCAAATTTGGAATCTGTAGCTGGTAAGGTAAAGGAGATATGCTCCGGACAAGCTTTTTGTAAAATCGGTCAAAGGTCATGGTCAAGGTCACAGTGATCTGAAAATGGTACGCGACACTCCATGAACTCACACACCAAATTTGGAATCCTTAGCTGGTAAGGAATAGGAGATATACTCCGGACAAGCTTTTTGTAGCTGGTAAGGTATAAGCTGTTTTTAAAATCGAGGTCAAAGGTCAAGGTTAAGGTCAAGGTCACAGTGACCTGGAAATGGTACGCGACACTCTGCCATCCCAAGATGAACTCACACACCAAATTTGGAATCTGTAGCTGGTAAGGTAAAGGAGATATACTCCGGACAAGCTTTTTGTAAAATCGGTCAAAGGTCATGGTCAAGGTTACAGTGATCTGAAAATGGTACGCGACACTCCTCCATCCCAAGATGAACACACACACCAAATTTGGAATCCGTAGCTGGTAAAGTATAGGAGATATACTCCGGACAAGCTTTTTGCAGCTGGTAAGGTATAAGCTTTTTGTAAAATCGAGGTCAAAGGTCAAAGTGACCTGAAAATGAAACGCGACACTCCATCATCCCAAGATGAACTCACATACCAAATTTTGGATCCGTAGCTGGTAAGATATAGGAGATATGCTCCGGACAAGCTTTTTTGTAAAATCGAGGTCAAAGGTCAAGGTCAAGGTGACCTGAAAATGGTACGCGACACTCCGCCATCTGAAGGTGATCTCACACACCAAATTTGGAATCCTTAGCTGGTAAGGTATAGTTGATATACTCTGGACAAGCTTTTTGTAGCTGGTAAGGTATAAGCTATTTTTAAAATCGAGGTCAAAGGTCAAGGTCAAGGTTAAGGTCATAGTGACCTGGAAATGGTACATGACACTCCGCCATCCCAAGATGAACTCACACACCAAATTTGGAATCTGTAGCTGGTAAGGTAAAGGAGATATGCTCCGGACAAGCTTTTTGTAAAATCGGTCAACGGTCATGGTCAAGGTCACAGTGATCTGAAAATGGTATGCGACACTCCTCCATCCCAAGATGAACTCACACACCAAATTTGGAATCCTTAGCTGGTAAGGAATAGGAAATATACTCCGGACAAGCTTTTTGTAGCTGGTAAGGTATAAGCTGTTTTTAAAATCGAGGTCAAAGGTCAAGGTTAAGGTCAAGGTCACAGTGACCTGGAAATGGTACGCGACACTCTGCCATCCCAAGATGAACTCACACACCAAATTTGGAATCTGTAGCTGGTAAGGTAAAGGAGATATGCTCCGGACAAGCTTTTTGTAAAATCAAGGTCAAAGGTCAAGGTCACAGTGACATGAAAATGGTACGCGACACTCCCCCATCCCAAGATTAACTCACACACCAAATTTGGTATCCGTAGCTGATGTGACAAAGGAAATATACTCCGGACAAAGGTACACACACCCACACACACACCCACCCACCCACCCACACACACACGCACGGTGCGATCACTATATGCCGCCAAAGCCTAGCTTTGGGGGCATAAAAACTGATAAGCCCTTGGGCGGGGCCATTTTTGGTCTGGGGGTCATAATGTGAGCAACATTTCGTTCCCCCTAGCCACTGATGCGTCTGACAAAATTTGGTTACAATCGGGTCAGTAGTTTCAGAGGAGATGTCGTTTGAAAATGTGGACGGACGTCGGACGCCGGACAGATTGCGATCACAATAGCTCATCCTGAGCTTTTGGCTCAGGTGAGCTAAAAACCCACAATATATGTGAAAATCCATATTAAGGTTATATCATATATAACAAGAGGGCCAAGATGGCCCTTAATCGCTCACCTGCTTACCATAGATTTAAGATTTTTGCTAGGTAGCCCATGGGTAGGGCCAATATTGACATTAGGGACAATATTTGAACAATGTTGATAGTGGACCATGAGCAGTGGTTCTACAGAACCAGATTTTCAAAGATTTAGAACATTGACTTTATCAAGACAATGATTCTGACCAATGAAAACTGGGCTAAAAGATTTGACCTAGTGACCTACTTTTTATTCCCACCTCACCCATGATCACACTCAACCTTGATATCACCAAGACAAACACTCTGAGCGAGTTTGAGGAAAATTGGGCTAAAAATGTGGCCACTGGAGTGTAAACAAGATTTTTCTAAGATATGACCCTGTGACCTACTTTTTGACCACACGTAACCCACTTTCAAACTTGTCAAAGATTTTATTAGGACAATCAATCTGACCAAGTTTCATGAAGATCTGGCTTGAAATGTGACTTCTAGTGTTCACAAGGTTTTCCTACTATTTGACCTAGTGACCTAGTTTTTAACCCCACATAACCCACTTTCAAACTCGTTCGAGCTTTTATCAAGACAATCATTATGACCAAGTTTCATGAAGATTGGACAAAAAATGTGACCACTATAGTGTTCACATAGTTTTCCTACTGTTTGACCTAGTGACCTAGTTTTCAACCCCACTTGACCCACTTTCAAACTCGTCCGAGATTTTATCAAGACATCTATTTTTTACAAATTTCATGAAAATTTGACAAAAAATGTGACCACTAGAGTGTTCACAAAGTTTTTCTACTTTTTGACCTAGTTTTTTAAACCAACTTGACCCACTTTCAAACTCGTCCGAGATTTTATCAAGACATTAATTTTGTTCTGACCAAGTTTCATGAAGATTGGACTAAAATTGTGACCACTAGAGTGTTCACAAGGTTTTGCTACTGTTTGACCTAGTGACCTAGTTTTTCACCTCACGTAACCCACTTTTCAAACTCCCCCGAGATTTTATCAAGACAATCATTCTGACCAAGTTTCATGAAAATTGGGCTAAAAATATGACCTCTAGAGGGTTCACAAGGTTTTCCTACTATTTGACCTAGTGACCTAGTTTTTAACCCAACTTGACCCACTTTCGAACTCGTCTAAGATTTTATCAAGCCATTCCTTCTGACCAAGTTTCATGAAGATTGGACTAAAATTGTGACCACTAGAGTGTTCACAAGCAAATTGTTGACGACAGACGGCGGACATTCAAGTCTCCCAAAAGCTCACCCTGAGCTTTGCTCAGGTGAGCTAAAAATTGAAGTAAATAACATTTAAAATGAAAAAGTTACAGCCATCCTTATACTTGCATTATTTTTAAAAGCAAGGGCCATAACTCCAAAACGACAAATCAAATGAAACTCAGAATCTACTAAGCTTCAAATCTTGATGCATTAAACATTTGTGTGAAGTTTCATTAATATCTGTCAAATAGTTTTCCCATAAAACTGCGGACAAACAAAATGTTGACGGACGAATGAACGAACAAACAAACGGATGGACAGGGCCACGCCAATATACGACCACCTTTATTAGGTGAGCGTATGAAAAAGAGCCTCCTTTTAAGAAACGGGGATTTGTACGGAAATCAGCGGACATCTTCGGCAAAGTTCTGAATGACTCCGATTTTATTTCGGAACAACACTTTGAATATTAATTAGGTTGTTATCACATGTACATGTGTACAATGGCTGACACTGGTTGTTGACCTACATATATATCTAATTATTATTTCCGGTATGTAAATTTGAATCTTACGACAGATTCCGGTAAATGGGAAACGCTGTTCCGTTGGTTTCCTTAGCAATATATTTTTCTATTTTTTCGACACAAACAACCATTTGCTAACCATACTGTTTAGTGTTAAATAAGTGTTAAGGTACATAGATTCCGATTCTGAAGTCAGTTTGAAACACAAAACTTGCGGAAATTTGCACAGCATACATCTTTAACCAGAGGTCCAGATAAGATACACAAATCAAAACATTTTCAAGCATAACTCCTTTAATTCTCCACCAAACCCTATGTTAGGACCACTCTTCGAGATGATTCTAAAGAGTGGTCACAACATAGGGTTTGGTGGAGAAATGACGATTATAGTATTTGAGTGCTTTTAGCATTTTGAGTACTTTTAGTATTTGAGTACTTTTAGTATTTGAGTATGCACGTTTATCTGTTGCTTTGGCTATTAAGGATGACTGTGAATTACTTAGTGCAATTAGTTCTTAGTATGGAATGTTAAAGTATCGTCTGCTGCACAAAAATTTGTCGGTTAACCCATTCCCTCATGATCATACTGACGCCTTTTGACGCCTTAGTAAAAGTCACTTTCTGAAAGCATTGTGATAAATAGAGCATTAAATGCTCCATAGGAGCAAAATAATGCTCTTTTTATCACAATGCTTTCATAACTATACAATTCTACTTTTCTCTAGTTAATGCTCCTTTTCGGTAGATTTATTCAAAGAGGTAGGGTCTAAAAATTTAATAGCCTATGAGGGAATGGATTAATGATCAGGTATTGCTTCTTCCATTTCTCTTTAACCCTTTCCCTGTTCTATGTTTTTTACAAATTTCAATACCTACTGAATATTCATGGATAAAATATGGAAGGTGGAACATTGTAGTCAGTTTAGAAAATACATGTATACTAGAAACATCTATCAAATTCCATTAGCAAACAGAGCAGACCATGATCAGACAGCTCCTATAGGAGCCATCTGATCTGGGTCTACTCTGTTTGCAGATGCGTGAAAACATGTTTATATGAAAGAAAGGGTTAGAAATAGAGTAGGTGACAAACAGTTTGGATCTTGATGAGATGTCTAATCGGATTCAAACTGTTTGCATAGGAAAATTCACTGCTTAAATACAAGTGCAAAAGAGCGAAAGGATACATAATGCAGTGGAATGGGAACGGAATTGGAACAAAAGATGAGCTGAGAGAAAAAATATTTAATTGATGAGTCTGGGCTGTTTATTACATGTGCCTTTGTTCATTAACAATTCTTTTGTTACACCACGATAAGTGGATTGATTGAACCTTTTATATGCTATTGATTGGTTTCTTTTGTAATTAGTTTGGATCCAAATGAGAAGACGAGAAATCAGGCATCTCATCAACATCCAAACTGATAGCAGAGGTGCGTAAATTAAAACATTTTCAGAAATATCTTCTTTATTTCTTTACCAAACCCTTTGTTGTGACCACATTTTAGCATCATCTCTTCAAGACGATTTTAAAGAGTTGTCACAACATAGGTTTTTGGTGGAGAAAGGACAATTTTTGTATTTGAGTATGCACCTTTATCAGTTGCTCTGGAAAATGAAACAAAGTTGTATTGAACACTTTACTTCTTTATGTCTTTGCAAATAGAGTAGACCCAGTTTAGATGACTCCTGCAGGAGCCATTTGATCGGAGTCAGTTCTGTTTTCATGTTTATGAAATAATGCAGATCTGATTCTATAGTTTCTGCCATTGCTAAATAATCCTGTATTCCTGTGCCATAATGGCATTATAAAAATTCAGCTAATTAGAATTTACACTGTCATTATTTACACTGTCATTATTTCGTACATGAATATTCATGAGGGAAAGGGTTAAATAACAAAGATAGATTTTATACAAGAAAAGCAGCTGTACAGTATATACCTTGAACATTTTATACGGAAAACAAAAAGAATAGAATAGACCCTGATCAAACTGTTGCCTCCGGAGCGGTTTGATATTTGTGTCCACACTGTTTGCCTAAGTTTGTCTATATTATTATATAGGGCATTTACTGTATTTGAAACCAAAACATCAATGCATTATGTTCATTATGTTCGTACCAAAAATAGACATTGTAAAATCAACAGGAACATTTATCTGCTGTGAGAGACAACATATCGTGTACGTAAAACAGTAACAGATAACAATAAATCGACCTCGTGTCCTTATCAGCGACCAATAAACTGGTGCGTTTGTCACGTAATTATACTTTGTAATGTCACTAACCAAACTAAGCCAATTGTTGTCTGTAAACGTTATATTGTGTTTCTAACTTTGTCCTTCCTTTACCACAGGTCCAGATAAGATGCTTAAATTAACCAATTTGCTCCCAGTGGATTCTTCCATGCTTATATATTGGATTAGTCCATTTTTAATTTAAGGGGTTCCTGGCCTAAATTTTCAATTTTGTTTTGTTTTATATTGAAATTCCTATCAGCGTCTGATATGAGTCTACACTGTTTGCCTACATCCCATATATGGGATCGTGGGAGCAAATGGGTTAATATATTTTTAGGAATAACTTCGTTATTTCTCTACCAAACCCTATGCAGTGACCACTCTTTAGAATCATCTTGAAGAGACCATTCTAAAGAGTGGTCACAACATATGGTTTGGTGGAAAAAGGACAATTTTTGTATTTGAGTATGTTGCTCTGTTTATCTGTTGCTCTGTTAATTCAACCCTTTCGCTCCATGAATATTCATGTAAGAAATAATGACATTATGACTATTGATTAGATCAATTGCTGAAATAGCACATGGACGTGAGAATTTTTGCCAATGACAGAAACTGTAGAATCATATCTACATTATATCATAAGCAAATTGAGCAGACCCTGATCAGACGGCTTCTACAGGAGCTGTCCGAGCTTGGTCTACTCTGTTAGCAAAGGCATAGAAAGCATATTTATGGAATAAAGGGTTAATCTGTTACTCCATAAATACGCCTTTCTATGCCTTTGCAAACAGAGTAGACCCAGATCAGATAGCCCCTATATGAGCCGTCTGATCAGGGTCTATTCTGTTTGCTCATGCTATAATATAGATATATGTTTCTACATGTACAAGTTTCTGCCATGGTCAAAAATTCAAGTTTCCTTGTGATATTATAACAATTAAATATAATTAATATTCATAATGCCATTATTTCTCACTTTAATCTTCATGAAGTGGAGGGTTACAGTTAAGATTCTGATGGAATATCGAGGTAGTCGGCATCTCATCAGCATCCAAAGCCGTAGAACCTGTGTTAAGCGGCCATTTATTTATCAAACATACCGTAAGACTCTTAAAAAGCAGGTGGTTGCTTAATGCAGTGCAAAAGTAATGCAGAAAGCTCCTATAGGAGCTTCTGCATTACTTTTGTGTTGCTTTAAGCTACCACCTGGCTTACAGACCCATAATTAGACCTCTTTATGATGGCAGCTTAAGGCAGGTTCTACTGTACTGCCATTTGACTGCAGTGTTGGTGCAGATCAGAGCAACTAATACAATCCTATAGCAGCTAATACAATCCTATATAGCAGCTAATACAATCCCATAGCAACTAATACAATCCCATAGCAGCTAATACAATCCTATAGCAGCTAATACAATCCTATATAGCAGCTAATACAATCCAGCTAATACAATCCTATAGCAGCTAATACAATCCTATAGCAGCTAATACAATCCTATAGCAGCTAATACAATCCTATAGCAGCTAATACAATCCTATAGCAGCTAATACAATCCAGCCAATACAATCCTATAGCAGCTAATACAATCCTATAGCAGCTAATACAATCCAGCTAATACAATCCAGCCAATACAATCCTATAGCAGCTAATACAATCCTATAGCAGCTAATACAATCCAGCTAATACAATCCTATAGCAACTAATACAATCCTATAGCAACTAATACAATCCTATAGCAGCTAATACAATCCTATAGCAGCTAATACAATCCTATAGCAACTAATACATGTAGTACTGAATGGTCTCTATCATTAATCCATTTTCATGAAAGAAATAATGACATCATGAATATTTATTATCCAAACTTTTATAATATAAAATATTCAAAGGAGGCAGAGCAGATCCTGATTTGTGAGACAGCTCGTACAGGATTCCTCTGATATGGGTCTACTCTGTTTGCAAAGGATCATGGATGTACTGTTAAACTTGAGTATTGAAAGAGTCAACCCTTTACCTAATAAACACGCCTTTGCAAACAGGGTAGACCTAGATCTCCTCTAGGAGCCGTCTCATCTGTTTGCTTATACTATAACATAGATAGGTTTCTACAGTTTCTGTCATTGCCAAAATTCCTGTGCCCATGTGCCACTATAACAATTAATCTAATTAGTATTCAAGATGTCATTATTTCATGCATGAATATTCATGGAGTAAAAGTTTAAACAGATGAAATAGATATGATATGGTGCTTACTGCTGTAAAACTTATCAGTTAAGTTTAAGAGACAGCCAGTTAACAAGGGTAATGAAGTAACAAAAGTAATACTTCATGCCGTAACATATGATAAAGTAGACTCATATGACAAACGAGACAATTTATGGACTAGGGCTGATTCTTATCTGGACGGGCGGCTGATTCTTATCTGGACGGGCACACCTTAACTCAGTAACCCTTCTCTTGCTAACAGAGCAACAGTTCAATGGGACTACTCAGATACTAAATTTGTCAATTCTCCACCAAACCCTATGCTGTGACAACTCCTTAGAATCGTCTCTTCGAGAGGATTCTTAAGAGTGGTCACAACATAGGGTTTGGTGGAGAAATAAAGGAGTTATTCTTTAAAATGTTTTAATTTACACATCTAATCTAGAGCTCTGTGCTAAGTACGACCTGATTGGCATTTGCCTGTAGCTTGGATCCATGTAACTTGATGTTTCATCAGAATCCAAGCTATTCGCTATACAGTCAATAGTTTCTCATAAGCTCCAATGGATCAGAAGAAAGTAAAAATTGCAACGGATTGGAGTTTCAGCAGACATTTTTTACAGCAGGATAAGGGTAGATATGCTCACTGGCTGCAGACGCAGAAAATTGTGGTCTGCACCCACACACAATCACTTTCACATGCTCTTTCAAATTCTTAGACCTTTAATCCTACTTTAATCCTTTGAGCTACTTTTTGTGCACCATTTCTGTTCCACTTTATTTTTTCAAAATACTATGTATATTAAAGTTCTAAATAAAAATGTGATCAGAAATTCAAACAGTTTGGATCCTGATGAAAAGTCAATTTATTTTGGCATCCGATCTGGATCAAAACTTGTAGTAGTGGTTATCATGAACTTGTCAATAGCCTCTTCAGAGGTAGCATGTTTCCCATGCAATGTCTTCCCCTCGAGGCTATGGCAGAAATTTGAAACCACAGTGACTGTCAAGTCTTGCTAAAGCAGCCACATAATTTATTAACACAGGAGCCTGTAAAAGAAGGTAGTTGCTTAATGCAGGGCAAAAATAATGCAGAAAGCTCCTGTAGGAGCTTTCTGCATAACTTTGTCCTGCATTAAGCTACCACCTGTTCTAAAAATCCAGTATTATACTTTTTTGAGTGGTTGTGTTAGTGAAATGATACTGCAATTTGAAATCATTGAAATGGACAAAATAGCAAATCTCTTTTGGATGTCAGCTCAACATTATTTTATGTTTGGTAGAAAATCATTGCTGTCTGGAAATTCACAAAGAAGATAAGTAAAAACAAAAATTATGTCACATGGGTGACCCAAATATAGATGCTTTGAAAATAAGAAACTGCCATATTATTTTCTGCAAGTTACCATGGCCATTTTGCTCATAATATGTGTTTCAAGAAATTAATTGAATGAAAAGTATCATTTAAAAATAAAAATCCTGAGTCCATGTGCCATTATAAACAAGAGTGCCATGAGGCCCTGAAGTGCTCACCTGAGATAACCCCCAGGGCGGGACCATTTTTGACCCAGAAGTCATCATTTGTACAACCTTGGTAGAGAACCACAACTTGTGACAAGGCAAAGCAGCACAATGTTTAAAGGACTATGCAAAACTGATAAATCCCAGGGTGGGGCCATTTTGGCCAAGGGATCATAATTTGAACAATCTTGGTAGAGGATTATTAAATAATGATATACCGGTATACCAAATAATGATATATACCATTTTAGTTTAGTTTAGTTGAGCATTTTAGTTTAAGAGAAGAAGATGTTTAAAGAGCCCGGGGGCGGTCCATTTTCAACCCAGGGGTCATAATTTGAACAATCCTTGTAGAGGACCATTAGATCATGCTACATACAAAATATCAAAGCTCTAGGCTTTACATTTTCAGAGAAGAAGCTTTTCCTATGAAAAACTGATAAGCCCTAGGGTAGGGCCATTTTCGACCCAGGGGTTATGATTTGACCAATCTTTGTAGAGGACCATTAGATGATGCTACATACCAAACATCAAGGGTCTAGGTAGTGGTGTAACAATACATCAAACTATCGTGATAGTTCTCTATCCCAATTACACTATCGATAGTTATTTCCAATTGACAATAGACTATTGCAATAGTTGCTCTGACTATCGATAGTTCTTTCATATAATTGGCATTGTGTTTCCAAGATGGTGTCGACCATCGCGGAGATCTAGTTTGTTAAAAACAAAACGGTAAAACACAAGTGGCAAAGCCCAATTCACTTAAAATCAGTTACACAAACATTTTTTAGTAAGTATTTACAGCAAAGTTATATCTTACACTGTGCAAATTTGCATTTACAAGTTTTCAAATCTTGGCAATAACTATTGCAATAGTATTGCAATAGTTTCCAGCAATAGCAATAGTATCGAAATAGTACTTTCAGCAATAGCAATAGTATTGCAATAGTCAAAACTGGCCCCAATAGTCAGCCCTAGGTCTAGGCCTTACACTTTCAGAAGAAGATTTCTGAAGATTTTCCTATGAAAAACTGATAAGCACTGGGACAGGGCCATTTTTGGCCCAGGGGTAATAATTTGAATTTTTTTTTGTAGAGGACCATTAGATCATGATACATACCAAACATCAAAGGTCTAAGGCCTTAAAGTTTCAAAGAATCTTTTTTATTTCCTATGAAAAACTGATAATCCCTAAGGCAGGGCCATTTTTTGTCCGGGCATCATAATTTGAACTTTGTAGAGGACCATTAGATGATGCTACATATCAAATATCTAAGGTCTAGGCCTTGCACTTTCAGAGAAGAAGATTTAAAATTTTAAACATTTTCCTATGAAAAACTGATAAGCCCTTGGGCAGGGCCATTTTTGGTCCAGGAGTCATAATTTGAACAATCGTTGTAGAGGATCATTAGATCATGCTACATACCAACTATCAAAGGTCTAGGCCTTACAGTTTCAGAGAGGAAGATTTTTAACAATTTCCTATGAAAAACTAATAAGCCCTTGGGCGGGGCCATTTTTGGTCTGGGGGTCATAATTTGAACAATCTTTATAGAGGACCATAAGATCATGCTACATACCAAATATCAAAGGTCTAGGCCTTACAGTTTCAGAGAAGAAGACCTTTAAAGATTTTTCTATGAAAAACTGATAAGCCCTTGGGCCAGGCCATTTTTGGTCCGGGGGTTATAATTTGAACAATCCTTATAGACGACCATTAGATGATGCTACATTACCAAATATCAAAGGTCTAGGCCTTACAGTTCCAGAGAAGATTTTTAACGATTTTCCTATGACAAACTGATAAGCCCTTGGGCGGGCCATTTTTGGTCCGGGGGACATAATGTGAACAATAATTCGTTCCCCCTCACCTCTGATGCTTCTGACAAAATTTGGTTAAAATCTGGTTAGTAGTTTCAGAGGAGACGTTGTTTGAAAATGTGGACGGATGACGGACGCCGGACACATCGTGGTCACAATAGCTCATCCTTAGTCTTTGGCTCAGGTGAGCTAAAAATTATCTAGTTAATATTCATGACATCATGATTTCTCACATGCATATTCATGAAGTAAGGGTTAATCCTCTGTGTGCTGAATATTCAATGTGGAATGACCCATCTCACTGTTTAAACCCATTCCCTCATAGAGATGACTTTTGGGTCCTTGTTTAAACCCATTCCCACATAGAGATGACTTTTGGGTCCTTGTTTAAACCCATTCCCTCATAGAGATGACTTTTGGGTCCTTTATACAAACACGGTAGACCTATTTCAGGCAGCTACCTGTATTAACCCAATTCCCTCATATAGATGACATTTGGGTCCTTTACAAACAGAGTAGACCCATTTGGGTCCTTTACAAACAGAGTAGACCCATTTAGGACCTTTACAAACAGAGTTGACCCATTTCAGACAGCTACTATATTAACCTTTTCCCTCATATAAACACCACAGGAGCTGTCTGATCTGGGTCTCCTCTGTTTGCAAATGTGTGAAAAATTTTATATGAAGGAAAGGGTCAAGAATGTTCGTGAAACAGGGGCTTGATCCTACAGTTTTTATACATCATTAAAAACCTTCTTTCGTAAGCAGCATCTCCTGTCTTTTGTTTTTGCTAGATTTTGCTGCAAAAAAAATAGCAGCAGACGACAAATTATGCAGATTGTAATAAAACTTGGCAGTGAAAGAGTTTATATTTGTTTGCTAAACCTATGCAATGCTCAATTTAGCCGATGCAATGCTTGATGAGAAGATTGCAGATAACATAGTTCATTTATTATAAAAGGGCATTTTTTTTTTTCTGAAACATTGTTGGAATTACAAAAATGCTGACCTATTCACAGGGGCTACTCTGATTGGGTAAATATTTGCAAAAGTGACCTATTTCCTGAAAAGGTAAAGGGTAATTCCTATGAGGAAAATGTCAACGTCAGACATGGTTTATCTAAGATAGACATGTAGCAGGCTGCACACTCTGCATGCGAAGATACTCTTGTTTACAAATCTTGACATCTGCTACACTTTTTTAATATCTTTATCTCGTATTTCTTTTTAACATTTTACTTTATATAAAAGCCTTTTCATGCATTTTCAAACAGAGAAGTCCAGATCAGATGGCTGCTGTAGGAGTCGCTGATGAGGGTCTGTTCTGTTTACTTATGCCATAATAAAGGATCAGACTCTATAGTGTCTACCAATGCCAACCATTCATGTGTACAGATGGCATTATAAACAAGAGGGCCAGAATGGCCCTGACATCGCTCACCAGACAATCAGGAGAGAAGATTTTCAAAGATTTCACTATATGTTTCTATAGTAAACTAGCCGGCCCTGGGGTGCTGCACATTTTAATTCAGAAAGAATAAATTAATCAATACTTATGTTCAAAATTTCAGATATTTTCATTACATCTTCATGAGTTCATATTATTATTCATATCTTACCTTAAGATTGATGTACTTTTAACCCTTCCCCTGTTCTATGTTTATTCAAAATTTCAATACCTAGTGAATATTCATGGACAAAATAGTTGTAATGAAATATGGAAAGTGAGACAGTATAGCCATTTTAGAAAGTAAAGAAATATATTTCAAATTCCATTGACAAACAGATCAGACCCTGATCAGACAGCTGCTATAGGAGCTGTCTGATTTGGTCTGTTCTGTTTGCAAATGCTTGAAAAGTCATTTATATGAGGGAAAGGCTTAAGTAAACATATTATAAGTGCATGTATATTGTACACAAAATAAAAATAATTTAATGCAATTTGCACTATATTATATCATAAGCAAATACAGCAGATTGATCAGATGGCTACTACATGAGCCATCTGATCTGGGTCTACTCTGTTTGCAAAGGTGTAGAAATGCATATTTATGGAGTAAAGGGTTAATTGTTCTATTTACAGGTCAGATCTAATTTGCAACTGCCATTATCCAGAAGGGAGGCAATCCAGTTGTAATCAAAAAGTGTGAAAGGGAGATGTATGCTTAAAATAGCCAGCTAAAAATAGACACTGCCCTCCAAGATGCAATAGAACACTTGAATTTGTATTAAGCTGAACTTCACAGCAGATACAGTTATGGGATATATATTGATAGCTGGCAGCTTAATGTAGGGCATAGATATGGAAAAAAGCTTTAAGAGCTTTCTGCATTTTGAGTATTGTCCACAAAGTTTTCTCAATCTAAAATGAGTGTGTGTAATTTGTCTAAACACAATTTCTACTCTACTGATCAGGCTAAGGGTGATTACCAATACACTCTGGCCAGTGAGTCTTATCAGAGCACTGGATTAGGAAAACTTTAACCCGTAGAACCTTTAGGCTGTAGAAGTGAAAAAGAATATATACACAGGGCAGGGCCAATTTTAACCTCAGAACTATGATATTTTCAAAACTCATTAAGGCATGCTAAGTTAATCTATACAACAAATATCTAAGCTCTGGGACATGTAGTTTTGACAAGAAGAGTTTCAAAGTTTTTCCTATGCATATATAGTGATCCCATGGGCTGTTTATGCAGTCAGCTAAAAAAAAACGCGAATCCCTGGGGTGGGGCCAATTTTGACCCTTGGGGCATAATTTATATAACTTTTGTAGAAGACCTGAAGTTGAAGCTATGTGCCAAATATGAAAGCTGAGAACCTTCTAGTTTGAGAGGAGAAGAATTTCAAAGTTTTCACTATATGTTTCTATTGAAAACTGAAAACCCCTGGGGCAGAACCAATTTTGACCCCAGGGGCATAATTTATATAACTTTTGTAGAGGACCTACAGATGATGCTATGTACCAAAGATGAAAGCTGAGAACCCTGTAGATTCAGAGGAGAAGATTTTTAAAGGTTGAAATTGTTGACGCCCGACGACGGACGACGGACATCAGGCGATCACAAAAGCTCACCCTGAGCACAAAAGTGCTCTGGTGAGCTAAAAATTCAGCTGTCATGGTGTCATTTTTTCTTACATGAATATTCAATAGGGAAAGAAACATCATTTCATGAAAATTGATCAACAGATATAACTTTTATAAAGTACAATTGTTGGCATTAAACAACAAGAGGGCCAAATCGCTCACCTGATTACCATATATTTAAGATCACAGCTGGGTAGCCCCAATATTGACCTAAGGGACAATATTTGAACAATATTGATACATGTAGTGGATCATGAGCAGTGGTTCTGTAGAACAAGATTTTCAAAGATTTAGAATATTGATTTTATCAAGACAATCATTCCGACCAATAAGTTTGGGCTAAAAATGTGTCCTCTAGAGTGATTTTTTCTAAGATTTGACCTAGTGACCTATTTTTTAATCAACCCCACCCATGATCAAACTCATCCTTGATATTACCAAGACAAACATTCTGAGCAAGTTTGAGGAAGATTGGGCTAAAAATGTGGCCGCTGAAGTGTAAACAAGATTTTTCTAAGATATGACCTAGTGACCTACTTTTTGACCCCACATAACCCACTTTCAAACTTGTCCAAGATTGTTTAAAGACAATCATTCTGACCAAGACTCATGAATATTGGACAACAAATGTGACCACTAGAGTGTTCACAAGGTTTTTCTACTGTTTGAGCTAATGACCTAGTTTATGACTGCACATGACCCACTTTCAAACTCATCTGAGATTTTATTAGGACAATCATTCTGACTAAGTTTCATGAAGATTGGGCTAAAATTTTGCCCTCTACAGTGTTCACAAGGTTTTCCTCCTATTTGACCTAGTTATTAACCCTACGTAACCCACTTTCAAACTCATCCGAGATTTTATCAAAACAATCATTCTGATAAAGTTTCATGAAGATTCGGCCACAAATGTGACCTCTAGAGTGTTCACAAGGTTTTTCTAATATTTGACCTAGTGACCTAGTTTCTGACCGCACATGACCCACTTTCAAACTCATCCGAGATTTTATTAGGACAATCATTCTGATCAAGTTTCATGAAGATTTGGCTAAAAATGTGACCTCTAGAGTGTTCACAAGGTTTTCTTACTATTTGACCTAGTTATTAATCCTACATAACCCACTTTCAAACTCGTCCGAAGTTTCATGAAGATTGGACCAAAAATGTGACCTCTAGAGTGTTCACAAGGTTTTTCTACTATTTGACCTAGTGACCTAGTTTCTGACCGCACATGACCCACTTTCAAACTCGTCTGAGATTTTATTAGGACAATCATTCTGATCAAGTTTCATGAAGATTTGGCTAAAAATGTGACCTCTAGAGTGTTCACAAGGTTTTCCTACTATCTGACTTTTGAACTCGTCCGAGATTTTATCAAGACAGTCATTCTGGCCAAGTTTCATGAAGATTGGACTAGAGTGTTCACAAGCAAATTGTTGACGACGCACGATGGACATTCAAGTCTCCCAAAAGCTCACCCTGAGCTTTGCTCACTGGTGAGCTAAAAACTGTAGAATCAGATCTATATAATTTCATAAGAAAACAGGAGCCTTCTGATCTGGGTCTACTCTGTTTGCAAAGGCATGAAAAGGTGTTTATATGAAGGAAAGGGTTGAAAATGCACAGAGCATCTCACAATTTTATCTTCATCTAGAGCAAAACTGATTGAATAGCTTATTAGTGCCTACTCACAAAGCTGTTGCAAAGCAACAGATAAATGTGCATACAGTGAAACCTGTGTTAAGCGCCAATCAAAAAGGTATGTAAGGAAAGTAGTACCTTAATGCAGGACAAAAATTATGCAGAAAGCTCCTATAGGAACTTTCTGCATTACTTTTTAGATATTCAATAAACGAACAGTCAATAAGACAGGTTCTACTGTACTTAGATACTAAAATTGTAATTTTTTCTTCACCAAACCATAATGTTGTGACCAGTCTTTAGAAATGTCTCTTGGAGACGCTTCAAAAGAGTGGTCACCACATAGGGTTTAGTGAAGTGAAGTATTCTTGAAAATGTTTTAATTTATGCATCTTATCTGGACCCCTGCTCCTGCATGAACAGCAGGATTGTGAAAACCTGTAACAAGGAAAAAATAACACCATGGATGCCATGTGGCAAATGAGTCTTTGCAAGTGACACAATCAGAGAAAATTACATTTATGTTGCTGTGTCTTGGACTTTCCTCTCATTTAGCAGTAAGCAGTACAAAAACTTACTCATTTGAGGAGAGCATTTAGCAGTACAAAAACTTACTCATTTGAGGAGAGCATTTAGCAGTACAAAAACTTACTCATTTGAGGAGAGCATTTTGTTTTTCTAAGTTCCTTTGCCAAAGGAACACACCCTAAGTAGAGGTTCTCAGTTCATGGGACAAACAAATTATAACCCTTTCCTTCATGTAAATGCCTTTTAATGCCTTTGCAAACAGAATAGACCTAGATCAGACAGCTCCTGTAGGAGCCATCTGATCAGGGTCTGCTCTGTATGCTTATGGCATAATATAGATCTGATTCAACAGATTCTGCCTGAGCCAAACTTTTATGTCCTGTGTTCATGTGCCATTATCAAAATTAATCCTAATTAATATTCATGATGTCATTATTTCTTACATGAATACTGAACTTTCAGCATTACATTCGACCTGCATTAAGCTGTCATGTGTTTCTAGATGTACATAGTGATAGGATCTGGGTCTACTCTGTTAGCAAATGTCTGAAAACAAGTTTATATGAGGGAAAGGGTTAAACAAACAAAAAACAGTGTCAGAGTGTCAAATAGTTTGGATCCTGATGAGACAAACCTACGACACCTAATCTGGATCCAGAATTTCTGCAATGGTTATAAAAATATGTCAAAAGTATGAAGTGAGTTAGTCTTAACTGGGAAGACATGCAGAAACACAAAGAGTATCGAACAAAGCTTCAATGTTCTTCATCTGTAAAGCTCATTAAATATTAAAATCAAATTTTGGTAATGCGCTTGCCATTACCAAAGGCTTAGATAATGAAATCCATTATGCGAACTAAGTAGATATTTTGTGGTTTGCCAAAATTTCCATAGCAACAAAAAGGTCTTTAACTTGTACCTGGGAAACACAACCCTAAATTTTCAGCACTTGTGTTGGAATTATGGGAAACCATTTAACCCTTCCCTCGCTGTACAACAAATTTTGATCTGTAGAAATTTTAGCTCCAGTAGAACCCCTCTAATAAGACCACTTAATGAATAAACATAAGTGTCTTTATAAGCAGATGGTTGCTTAATGCAGGACAAAAGTAATGCATAAAGCTCCTCTAGGTGCTTTCTGCATCACTTTTGTCCTGCATTAAGCTACCACCTGTATCTAGCACCCAGATTTATACCTCTTTTAGGTGATAGCATTAGCAGGGTTTTACTTACTCTTTTTAGAAACTACTGACAGGGTGTCAAACAGCTTGGATCCTGCTGAGATGCCAAGTTACTTAGCATCTCGACTGGAACAAAGCTGTTTGCAAATATGAGTCGAAGTCGCGGATAACGGGATAAGGGGGTAAAGTTGGGGGGCTGGCAAGAATTACTTTGTACTTTAGATGAAACACTCGTTAGCAAAAAAAACTGTGAAGAAGATCAAATGTTAAACAATTTTCAATTTAGCCTTCAAAAAGGAAAAGGTAATTAGCTCAGAAAATAGTGTGAGCTACATCAAGCTGAGCTCTTTGTAGGGTTAACTCATGATTATTCATGTAAAAAATAATAACTTCATGAATATTAATTAGCTGATTTATTATAGAGACATATAAACATGTTTTGGCCATGGCAAAAACTATAGAATCAGATGTGTGAGATTTTTTATAAGCACTCAGAAGACTGATCAGAGGTTGTGAACCATCTCATCTGGGTCTACTATATTTGCAAAAAGTGTCACAAGGCTATTAAGTATTTATCAGGCAAAGGGTCTGCAAAGGCATTAACCCTTTACTACATAAATATGCCTTTCTACGCCTTTGCAAACAGAGTAGACCCAGATCAGATGGCTCCTATAGCAGCCGTCTGATCAAGGTCTGCTCTGTTTGCAAATATGATATAATATAGATATGATTCTACAGTTTCAGCCATGGGCAAAAAACTTCCTGTGTCCACATGCTGTATCATAACAATTAATCTAATTAATAATCATGATGTCATTATTTCTTACATAAATATTCATGGAGTAAAGGGTTAAAAGGCATATCGGGTCTGCAAAGGAGGTAAAAAGCATATCTATGGAGTAAAGGAATAAGGGGTGAATTTGTCAGTTTAACCCAACAAATATATATAGGAATAGTTCCAAAAGATTCAGATGACATGCAAAGTCACTTGACATGTCATCACAATCCAAACAGTT
Source organism: Azorinus chamasolen (assembly GCA_963576725.1). Lineage (NCBI taxonomy): Eukaryota > Metazoa > Mollusca > Bivalvia > Cardiida > Solecurtidae > Azorinus > Azorinus chamasolen. Next base: position 57,205,259 of record OY755242.1, on the reverse strand, counting down.
TGACACTCTGAATGCAATTATGATTCTTGTTTTCTTCCTGTTTGTTAAACCCATTAGATCATGAACGGAGGTCTAGATATTAACCCTTTCCCTCATATATAACGTCTTTTCATGCATTTGCAAACTGAGTAGACCCAGATCAGATGGCTCCTATAGTAAAGGTTCTCAGTTAATGGGAAAACCAATTATAACCCTTTCCTTCATGTAAATGCCTTTTTAAAAATGTCTTTGCAAACAGAATATAGAAGCCGTCTGATCAGGGTCTACTCTGTTTGCTTATAGTATAATATAGATCTGATTCTACAGCTTCTTCCTGGGCCAAAAAACTTTCTGTGTACACATTGCCACTTCCTGTGTACACATGCCATAATAAAAACTCAGTTAATAAATATTCATGATGTCATTATTTCTTACTTGAATATTAAACAGGGAAAGGGTTAAGATGTGTAAATTCAAACATTTTCAAGACTTAAACTCCAAACCATATATTGTGACCACTGTTTAGAATCATCTCTTCAAGACGATTCTAAAGGGTGGTCACAACATAGGGTTTAGTGGAGATTGAACGATTTTAGAATATGAGTACCACCTTGACCTGTTTTATATAAGAATTCATGATGAGTTAGTTTCGCTAGACACTCATTACTATACAGTAAACACCCTCTAAATCAGATCTTAAAATTAGCATCAATACTGGCCTTTCAAACAGGTGGCAGCTTAATGCAGGATGAAAGTCTTGCAGAAAGCTCCTTGGGCATGACTTTCATCCTGCATTAAGCTACCATCAGCCTGAAAAAGACTTAACCCTTTCCTCCATAAATACGCCTTTCTACGCCTCTGTATAATACGTCACCTGTTGAAACCATTGTGATAAATAGAGCATTTGCTCCTGTAGGAGCAAATGCTCTATTTATCACAATGGTTTCAAACTACAAAGTTCTAAAAATTTTCCTTTTCTCTAATTAATGCTCCTTTTCGGTAGAATTATTCAAAGAGATTGGATCTAAAAATAGCCTATGGAGGAATGGGTTAATATATAATGCATTTACTGAGCTTTTATAATCAAATTTGCATGAAGTATTTTATGTACCCTTTCAACCCTGTATTTTCAGAGTGGAGTAGTCCAAATTTGTTTATTGGTAGAGTCCATACATTGTGAAAGCATCAACTTGCTAGAGGATTTTGAATGACAAACAGTGCAGACCCTGATCAGAGGGCTCCTATGTTTGCAAATGACAGTATATGCATGTCCCGGGTGGAAACAGCGTATATATGGATAAGGGTTAATATCTAATCAGGATCTAAGCTAAATCCACTGCATCTTGGAAGGAACAAAAATAAGACAGAAAAATAAACTTTGAGAATTGTTGCAGATGACACTTCTTGTAGATGACAATTATACTGTGCATCACTAAAGAATAAAGTTCAGAAAACAAGTGAAACTGCACCTGCTCATGTTGTAAATTTAGAATAAGTGTCAGACTTCTTAGGATTACTGTCTGAAAATTCCGAATCTTTTATGCAAAAGTTTGCTACTAAAGTGTGTCAAATTATATACAATGTGTATATACTCATCGAGATCTATTATTACAGAAGTTAAAAGATTCCGAGGTTTTGTATCATTTAACCTATTACCTAATAGATGCATCTTATAATGCCTTTGTAAACAGAGTAGACCCAGATCAGACGGCTCCTATAGGAACCGTCTGCCCTGTTTGCTCATGAAATAATATAGATCTGATTCTACAGTTTCTGTTATGGCTGTGCTAATATTCCATAATAAATATTAACCCTTTCCTTCATACCAACACCATTTCACACATTGGCAAATAGGGAAGATCTAAATCAGACAGCTCCTAAAGGTAAATTAATATATTATAATAAATATTGATGATGTCAAATGTTTTTTCTTCCCGAATATTCATGAAATAATGGGTTACATGCATAAACAAAACATCTTTGGTTCTTTTTGTTTTAAATGGGTCAGTCTAATTAAGCATACCCTTCACTTTTGCTATAAACAAAATTGAATCAGACTTCTTGGAGGCAAATGCAAGAGCTGGTTATATACTTCTAGAACCTCCCAATAAAGCCAACGATTATTGCCAGTTTCTTCAAAAGAGTAAATAAACCCTGTTGTAACATAATTATCTTAACCTTTCCTTCATGCATTTGCAAACAGAGAAGACCCAGATCAGACATCTTCTTTAGGAGCCATCTGATCAAGCTCTACTCTGTTTGCTAATGGAATTTGAAAGATCTGTTTCTTTAGTTTCTGAAATGGCTACAATGTTCCACCTTCTATAATTCATTATAACTATTTTGTCCATGAATGTTCAGTAGGTATCGAAATTTGAGATAAATAGAGAACAGGGGAAAGGGTTAAATAACTTAACCCTTTCCTCCATAGGCTATTTTTAGACCCAACCTCTTTGAAAGAATCTACCCAAAAGGAGCATTAAATTTTACTAGAGGAAAGTAAATTTTTTATAATTTTGTAGTTTGAAACCATTGTGATAAATAGAGCATTTGCTCCTATAGGAGCAAATGCTCTATTTATTACAATGGTTTCAAGAAGTGGTTATTACATAAGCGTAGAAAGGCATATTTATGGAAGAAAGGGTTAACAAGTAATTCAGAGCCAGATTAACCACTCCCAGGTCTGGGTCAATATACTACACTAGTGCCAGATAGGAAATTGTTTGAATCTTAAATTTTGTTGAACACTGAAAACTTAATAGTTTTGACCGTCTGAATACAGGAAGCAAGTAATCTGGTATTTGCAAATCATGCAGACCTAGATCAGAGGTATTGTCAACAAACTCTCTGTTCAGGGTGTTTGTCATCTAAAATCCTCTAGTAAATATTACCTTTTACTCAATGAATATTCATGTCAGAAATAATGACATGCATATTAATTAGATTCATTTATTTATAATGATCATGAAGGATTCAGCCTTCCATGCTGAATGGAGCTTATTCTACAGTTAAACCGTTCCCTCATTTAACACCTTTGCAAACAGAGTAGATGCAGATCAAATGGCTCCTGTAGCAGCATTCTGCAGATTAGAGTCTGATCTATTTGCTTATGGCGTGATATAGATTTGATTATATAGTTTCTGCATGAGCCACAATACCCTATATTCATATACCATTATAAAAATAGACGTCCAAACCGTTTGTAAATGCATGTAGCAGGGGAAGGGTTAACCCATTACCTCATAGGCTATTTTTAGATCCAACTGAATAAATCTACTGAAACAAGCATTAACTAGAAACAAAAGGGCCAGAATGGCCCTGACATCGCTCACCAGACAATCAGGAGAGAAGATTTTCAAAGATATCACTATATGTTTCTATAGTAAACTAGCCGGCCCTGGGGTGGGGCAAATTTTAATTCAGAAAGAATAAATTAATCTATACTTATGTTCAAAATTTCAGATATTTTCATTACATCTTCATGAGTTCATATTATTATTCATATCTTATCTTAAGATTGATGTACTTTTAACCCTTCCCCTGTTCTATGTTTATTCAAAATTTCAATACCTAGTGAATATTCATGGACAAAATAGTTGTAATGAAATATGGAAAGTGGGACAGTATAGCCATTTTAGAAAGTAAAGAAACATATTTCAAATTCCATTGACAAACAGATCAGACCCCGATCAGACAGCTGCTATAGGAGCCGTCTGATTTGGTCTGTTCTGTTTGCAAATGCATGAAAAGTCATTTATATGAGGGAAAGGCTTAAGTAAACATATTATAAGTGCATGTATATTGTACACAAAATAAAAATAATTTAATGCAATTTGCACTATATTATATCATAAGCAAATACAGCAGATAGATCAGATGGCTACTACATGAGCCATCTGATCTGGGTCTACTCTGTTTGCAAAGGTGTAGAAATGCATATTTATGGAGTAAAGGGTTAATTGTTCTATTTACAGGTCAGATCTAATTTGCAACTGCCATTATCCAGAAGGGAGGCAATCCAGTTGTAACAAGCAAGGTTTTACGCAAGCGTAAAATGGCTGCGTAACATGTATTTAAGCAGGATAGAAGAAAAAGAGGGAGCAATATTGGGGAAACACGACTGTTATGTATGGATTAATACATGTAGCAGAAACGGGGGAATGTTTTAATGAGCCATGATGCATAATACCTGTGTTTGACACCATTAATACACATTACGTCACAGATCAATGTTATTCATTTGCTGAAACACACTGACGTAAAAACCATTATCACATTAAGTGATGTTCACAAGGCATACAGACTCCCATACTTACAGTCTACATGAAATTATTCCAATAGGTCGACTCAATGCCCATTAACTTTTTCACTTTTATTGTCCCCAAATTAAGAAGATGTTAGTATAAGATAATTATACATTTAAGTTGAAGCAAATTCATGCACAATGGTGAAATATGCAAAGCGGTCAATAAAACCACGAGTAAAAGGTCTCGGCTAAATAACTTTAACAAAGCCAAAATACAAACAAAGGACTTATATTTTTATGTACAAAATGGTTTTAAACCAAAAGCACGTGTACTAAGGGTGCTAAGAAAATATGAAAGAAAAAAAATAATTCAGCTTCCACCGAGGATCGAACTCACGACCTCACGATTACTAGTCCATCGATATAACCCTTAGACCACGCTGACAGTTATGCTTAGAGATGTGATTTCAATTACTTATACATAATTCACTAGCATTTTCACTGAAACTGGATCATGCAGAAAAGAAAGAAATAACCCCGACAAAAGTATGCTGAGAAAAAAATATGAATGAAAATAAATAAAATAAATGAATATATATAAATAAAAACTTGTCTCACAGTAAACCATATTTATTAAAAAGATTGGCTTTTATAGAAACACAGGACCGCAGAAACGCATCGTCAAAATTTAAAGCCGTATCAGTGTGGGCTGCTTTCGCAGCCCAATCAAAAAGTGTGAAAGGGAGATGTATGCTTAAAATAGCCAGCTAAAAATAGACACTGCTCTCCAAGATGCAATAGAACACTTGAATTTGTATTAAGCTGAACAGCAGATACAGTTATGGGATATATAGTGATAGCTGGCAGCTTAATGCAGGGCATAGATATGGAAAAAAGCTTTAAGAGCTTTCTGCATTTTGAGTATTATTCACAAAGTTTTCTCAATCTAAAATGAGTGTGTGTAATTTGTCTAAACACAATTTCTACTCTACTGATCAGGCTAAGGGTGATTACCAATACACTCTGGCCAGTGAGTCCTATCAGAGCACTGGCTTATCTCTGAATATTAGGAAAACTTAACCTGTAGAACCTTTAGACTGTAGATGTGAAAAAGTATATATACACAGGGCAGGGCCAATTTTAACCTCAGAACTATGATATTAACAAAACTCATAAAGGCATGCTAAGTTAATCTATACAACAAATATCTAAGCTCTGGGACATGTAGTTTTGACAAGAAGAGTTTCAAAGTTTTTCCTATGCATATATAGTGATCCCATGGGCTGTTTATGCAGTCAACTACAAAAAACTGTCAATCCCTGGGGTGGGGCCAATTTTGACCCTTGGGGCATAATTTATATAACTTTTGTAGAAGACCTGAAGTTGAAGCTATGTGCCAAATATGAAAGCTGTGAACCTTCTAGTTTGAGAGGAGAAGAATTTCAAAGTTTTCACTATATGTTTCTATTGAAAACTGAAAACCCCTGGGGCAGGGCCAATTTTGACCCCATGGGCATAATTTATATAACTTTTGTAGAGGACCTACAGATGATGCTATGTACCAAAGATGAAAGCTGAGAACCCTGTAGATTCAGAGGAGAAGATTTTTAAAGGTTGAAATTGTTGACGCCGGACGACGGACGACGGACATCAGGCGATCACAAAAGCTCACCCTGAACACAAAAGTGCTCTGGTGAGCTAAAAAGGAAACTTTTACAATTGTTTAGCTTAGAAACCATTGTGATAAATAGAGCATTTGCTCCTGTGGAGCAAATGCTCTATTTATCACAATGGTTTCAAGAAAGTGACTTTTCCAGAGGCGTCAAAAGGCGTCAATATGAAGGAATGGGTTAACATCAGAATACATTCAGTACACAAGTATGAAAGAATTAAATTTGCATGAGGACTTAAAGCACCAGTTACCTGGGTTTTTTTTTATATCAAGCATATTTGCATTATTTATTATTTATATCCGTAGCTTCTTACCTGTGTAGGCAAAATTCACAATGGCCGCAAGAGCATCAGGGTCAACGTCTTTCATTTTGATTTCCTCAAGAGACGCTTCTCGAACGTCATTGGTAAACATCGCAGCAAAATAATCTGAAGCTGCACTGAGCACCAGTCTGTGAGCAGGAATACGTCTCTGGCCAGCGACCAGTACGACATCACACAAGGAGTTCTTGCTGACGTATGCCTCCATTTTCTTCATCATTCGTTCGGCATGGTTCATTGAGTGGAAGGCGTCCCCAACATCTTCCATCTTTGTACTGTTGAACGAAGACGCAGCATAGGTATGGTGAACCAAGTACCTGAAATAGAGGAAGACGGTGAAAATATTTGAACACAATTATTTCATAACCCTGTACTCCATGAATGTTCATGTAAAAAATAATGACATCAGGAATATTAATTGAATTAATTATTATGATAGCACATGGACTAAGGATTTTGTGGTCATGGCAGAAACTGTAGAATCATATCTATAACATGTCATAAGCAAACAGAGCAGACCCTGATCAGACGGCACCTATAGGAGCCGTCTGATCTGGGTCTACTCTGTTTACAAAGGCATAGAAAGTCGTATGTATGGCGTAACGGGTTAAGACTTCATAATACACTGCATCAGCCAATCTGTTTAAGCAAACTTTTTCAAGTTATTATCTTTATCGTAAATCTTGTCATCTACTACAATTCTCAAAATTAAATGTTTCTTTTTTTAACCCTTTCTTCATAGATAGAAATCATGACGTAATGAACAAGTGTAATTTTTATACTGGCATATGAACAAACTAGAGCTGTCACAGTTAAATGACAAATGCCCCCAAAGTATATCACAAATTAATTGTACCCAATGACCTTGACCTTTGACCCATGGACCAGGGAGTTGAATGTGACACATCATCTTTGTGTGGTGAACATTTGTGCCAGGTTATTTTGAAATCCATTCAGACACGAAATTTGGGACAGACGGACGGACAGACAGATGGACAGACAGAAGAACAGACAATGCGATTACTATATGCACGTCGTTCGGGGCATAAAAATGCTTTGGTCGTGGAAGAAATAGATTTATAGTACAGTAAAACCCCTCTAATGCGACCACCAATAATGGGCTTAATTCCGGGTGGCAGAGGAATTAATGCAGGACAAAAGTTATGCAGAAAGCTCCTATAAGCAACCACATGCTTATAAAGACAGAAATATTCATTCAAGAAGTAGTCCCATTACAGGGGTTCTACTGTATTCCGTAAGCAAACAGAGCAAGCCCTTATCAGACCACTCCTACTAGAATATTCATGGAATAACGCCTAAAGGGCTAATGCCTTGCACATACAGTAGACCCAGACCAAATGGCCACAACTGGAGCCATCCGTTCTGTTTGTTTATGAAATAATATAGGTCTGAATTTAAAATACTTACTGGAGCAAACATTTTTTAAGATCATGACATTGTGTCATGTAAGACTTTATGTAACTAATATTCATGATGTCATTATTTTTTTATATGAATATTCATGAAGTAAAGGGTTAAAAAATACAGTGTGAAACAGTTCAGATCCTGATAAGTTACTCAGCATCTCATCTGGATCCAAACTGTTTGCATAGCTTATTACAAAATACTGGCTAGCATGCAAAGAAATAAATGAGAAGCAGTTTAATCTGGGTCGTCAGTATTGCGGAGATCCAAACTGTTTGTCACCTGAGGCTCAACTAATGCAATATAATTACAAAGAAAAATTGACAGTTTTGAAAATGTTGCAGATGACAATTGAGCAGATGACAAAATTACTTAGCATGTAAAGGATTAATAAAATACTAGCATTTACTGCTTACAATTTGTCCTCTGAAACACAACAATATCTATAACACAATGAAAAGAATATACAATGTACTATATCATAAAACCAATCTTTCGGATAGAAGTCTGTATTCAAATACATGTAGTAAAATTGTCATTTCTCCACCAAACTGTACCTTGTTTGGTAGAGAAATAAAGGATCTACTCTAGAAAATCTTTTAATTTATCATAAATATGCATCTTATCTGCATCTCTGCTGCATACCTGTCACAACATGTACAGAACATAGCAGTGAAAACATACCTGTCACAACATGTACAGAACATAGCAGTGAAAACATACCTGTCACAACATGTACAGAACATAGCAGTGAAAACTATCACTACTTGAATTCATTTCCTTCAACACAAAGAACTTAATACTCCATCTTTCAGCTTCAGGCTTAACTTTCCCCAGTTGTTTGTTACTCAGGATGCATACAAAACAAACGATATTAGGCATGTATGTATATAAAGTCAAGTACCATTAGCAAAAGTACAATACACTTCTCAAGTAAAAACATTACAACCGTAAGTAGAGAAACTGATGTGTATAGTAAAACCTCGTTAATCCGAACACTCAAGTATTAATGTCGGTACAATACACAAGTTAAATACCCTTACAACCGTAAGTAGAGAAACTCATGTGTACAGTAAAACCTCGTTAATCCGAACACTCAAGTATTTATGTCGGTACAATACACAAGTTAAATACCCTTACAACCGTAAGTAGAGAAACTGATGTGTACAGTAAAACGTCGGTAATCAGAGCACTCAAATCATTATTAACCCTTTTCTTCATATAAATGTGTTTTTTCATGCATTTTCAAACAGAGTAGACCCAGATCAGACAGGTCCTATAGGAGCCGTCTGATCAGGGTCTGCTCTGTTTGCTTATGAAATACATGTAACATAGATCTAATTCTACAGTTTCTGTCATAGCCAAAAATTCATGTGTCCATGTGCTATCATAAAAAATAATCTAATTAATATTCATGATGTAATTTATTTCTTACATGAATATTCATGGAGTAAATGGTTAATGTCCGTACTCAAGTAAAATCCTTACAACCTCCTCTGTATACAGTAAGACCTTAAATATATCAATATAAGTACAGTAAAACGGCGATAATCCGAGGAGCGATTTTCCGAGTATATGGTCTAATCCGAGGAAATTTGTATGGTCCGGACATGAAATCTATTATTTCAATACAACTATGTACCGTGTAATCCGAGTCTCGATAATCCGATTTTTCGAGCACGCTTCTCGGTCCCTTCAGTCAATTGCTTCATTAATTTACCTGCCTAATCCGAGCATGCATCGCGGACACTTCGAAGTTAATTTATCACACCTCCATTGTTGATGTCTCGCGACTTCGTGTGCCCCCAGCAATTAGAGGTGCCACTGTGTTAGTTTGCTACTATGTGTGAATAACACCGGGTCCAACAGTATACACGTATGTTGGCAGTAATTGTGAGCGCATAATTGTGTATAATGCATTGATTCTTTACTTATATAAGTGATAACGGTAAACACCATTCACAGCTAAGACCGAATTGTCACTGTAGTTTGCTCCGTTGAACGGACCCTTCACAATAAACCCAAATTTGGTTTCAAACTATTAGACATAGAACAGTCGTAGCTTCTAATCTCATACTAATGGATTTTAGTTTGCCTAAATTTCCATTTGTCGACATTTGATTTTAGTTCTGGATGTTAAAAAACAACATCGCTTTGCTCCCGTACTGTTTCGTGATAAGAAAAATCAGGGCGAGTTGAATTAATTAATAATCGGAACACTCTGTGTTATTCGTCTGAAATACTCTATAAATATTGTTTACTCTCTTAATAAGCGTTTGGTTGAACGAGACTTTTCCAAAAATACGCAAACATGTCAATTTATCTGTTAAGCATTCTGTAGGCAAAAAACACATGTATGCGCATACACTGTACGATACATTTGACACGTTGAATCCACAAAGTATGAATTCATGGATAATCCGAGGGTTGCTGAGCGGTAATCCGAGCATTTTCTCAGTTCCCGACAGTCCTCGGATTATCGCCATTTTACTGTATAACCCTTTTACAAATAAACCTCCTCTGTATACAGTAAGACCTTACATATATCAATATAAGTACATGTATAACCCTTTTACGAATAAAGTGATCACTTAATGAATATTCATTAACTTTTATAAGAAAAAAACCCTGTTGGTTTAGACAAGAACTGTAGGATCAGATCTATATAATTTCATCATTAGCAAACAGAGCAGACCATATTTAAATGGCTCTTATAGAACCAAGGTCTAATCTGATTGCAAAGGTTTTATGAAGGAAGGGTTAACTGTTTAACTGTTGTAGCACCTTTTATCTCCTTTGCAAACGGTGCAGACTCAGTCCTGAGGACTCCTACAGGAACCATCTGATCAGGTTCTGCTCTGCTCTGTTTGCTTAACCCTTTCCCTCATAGGCTATTTTTAGACCCAACCTCTTTGAATGAATCTACCAAAAGGAGCATTTACTAGAGAAAAGTAAAATTTTAGAATTTTGTAGTTTTGAAACCATTGTGATAAATAAAGCATTTGCTCCTAAGGAGCAAATGCTCTATTTATCACAATGGTTTCAAAAAGTGACTTTTACAGAGGCGTAGAAAGGCGTATTTATGGAGGAAAGGGTTAATACAGATCATTATTATATAACTAGAGGTTTGTTTTTGTCACAAAAACAGATGTCTCCCCCTCCCATCCTCTTTCCAATACACAAGTGTAATGTCTGTCCAAACTTATCAGGGTCTAATGTTTAAGTCATCAGGGGCAATAACTCCAACATTGTCAGGGGGAGACAATTCAAAAGCCCCAGGTACACAAAAACACATGCTAGTCAACATTCTTATGAAGTTTGGTGACTCTAGTACTAGTGGTTTCAGAGATACATGTGACACAAAGTAAAGTTTCTCTTATTTAAGTCATAAGGGGCAGTAACTCCAAAGTTATCAGGGGGAGACAATTAAAAATCCCAGATGCACAACAACTCATGCTGGTGAACATTCCTGTGAAGTTTGGTGACTCTAGCCCTACTGGTTTCAGAGATACATGCAGCACAAAGTTTCTCTAATTTTAAGTTAACATATCAGGGGCAGTAACTCAAGAATTATCAGGGGGAGACAATTAAAAAAACCCAGGTGCACAACAACTCATGCTGGTCAACATTCCTGTGAAGTTTAGTGACTCTAGCCCTAGTGGTTTTAAAGATATGCAGGACACAAAGTTTCTCTAATTTTAAGTAATCATATCAGGGGCAATAACTCCAAAGTTATCAAGGGAAGACAATTAAAAAATCCCAATTGTACAACAACTCATGCTGGTCGACATTCCTGTGAAGTTTGGTGACTCTAGCCCTAGTGGTTTCAGAGATATACACGACACTAAGTAAAGTTTGTCTAATTTTAAGTCATCAGGGGCAGTAACTCCAAAGTTAACAGGGGGAGACAATTAAAAAAAACCAAGAGCAGAACAACTCATGCTTGTGAACAATCCTGAGAAGTTTTGTGACTCTAGCCCTACTGGTTTCAGAGATAAGCGCGACACAAAGTTTGTATAAATTTAAGTATTCATATCAGGGGCAATAACTCAAGAATTATCAGGGGGAGACGATTCAAAAACCATAGGTGCACAACAACTCATGCTGGTGAACATTCCTGTGAAGTTTGGTGACTCTAGTACCAGCGGTTTCAGAGATACGCGCGACACAAAGTTTTTCTAATTTTAAGTCATCAGGGGCAATAACTCCAAAATTATCAGGGGGAGACAATTCAAAAACCCCAGGTGCACAACAACTCATGCTGGTGAACATTCCTGTGAAGTTTGGTGACTCTAGCCCAACTGGTTTCAGAGATACGCGCGACACATGTTTGTGACCGACAGACAGACAGACGGACGGACGGACGGACAGACAACTCTGGCAAAAACAATATATCTCCCCATAAATGGGGGAGACATAAATATTCATCATATAAATGGTTAAGACTAGTGGTAGCTTAATGCAGGGTGAAAATTACACAGAAAGCTCCTCTGGGAGCTTTCTGCCTGACTTTCACCCTGCATTAAGCAGCTATCTGCCAAAAATGTGTTCAAGTTATCTTTACTACAGGCGAGCTTTTACTGTGTATCTATTACATATATTAATTACCTATATCTATTACATTTAGCCTTTGAATGTCAAGTGGTCCATTATTGTTTTACAGTATTTCATTCAGGAGCAGTTTGATCTTGGTCTACACTATTCACTAATCTACTATCATTTTCATCTAAATTTATCAAAATGCTGCCAAGTTGGTTTATGCAGCTTTACAGACAGCTAGTAAAGGCCGATTGTGTGTTTGACTATGTACGGTAGTTACGGTAAGGTCCCCTGTATGTATGGCTGACAAAGCAGATCAAAAGATAAAGGTGCATACTCAAATAACAAAATCGTCATTTCTCCACCAAACCCTATGTTGTGACCACTCTTTAGAATTGTCTCTTTGAGATGATTCTAAAGAGTGGTCACAACATAGGGTTTGGTGGAGAGATAAAGGAGTTATTCTTGAAAATGTTTCAATTTAGGGTGTCTTATCTCAGGATCTCTGAATTATGTGTGTATACTGTAGATGCTGAAATCAAAACTTTGTGTTTGCACACAATAATGTTGACAAGGAAGAATTATTGATTGAACCCAAAACAGGATGTTTAAGTTTGATCTACTGATGGCATTGATCTTCAGAAAAAAAAACCCAATGTAACAATGAAAAGATAACTCGACTCTCATTGTGATGAATATTTCTTTACTACGAATATTAATTAGGTGAATCATATTATGAATATTAATTAGGTGAATATATTAAAACCTTTTTTCATATCAACGCCTTTTCCCACATTTGCATACAGAGAAGAGCCAAATCAGTCGGCTCCTAGAGGAACTGTCTGATCAGGGTTTGCTAGAGGAACTGTCTGATCAGGGTTTGCTAGAGGAACTAGAGGAACTGTCTGATCAGGGTTTGCTCGAGGAACTGTCTGATCAGGGTCTCCTAGAGGAACTGTCTGATCAGGGTTTGCTAGAGGAACTGTCTGATCAGGGTTTGCTAGAGGAACTGTCTGATCAGGGTTTGCTCTCTTTGCTGATGAAACTCGATAGATCTGTTTCTGTAGTTTCTAAAATGGCTACAATATTCCACAGTCTATATCATCATAACTATTTTGTCCATGAATATTCAGCAGGTACTGAAATTTGGACTAAATTAAAATATAGAACAGGGAAAGGGTTAACCCTTCTCATGCTAAATATTCAAATGTGAATCCATCTATTATGAATATAAATAAGGTGAATCCTTCTACACAATGATCAAATGTCGCCACTGTATACATTGTGATGGCAAATACTGCAGACCCATATGAGACTGCTCCTCTAGGAGCTTATGGAATGATTTTATCCTGTAGATCTGATTCTATTTAAAAACAATAATCTGGTGTTTATTTACCAGTATAAAAATCCAGCAAATGAATATTCATGATGTTATAATTTCTTACACAAATATTCATCAGGGAAAGGGTTAAAACCTTGTTCTTTATTTTCGAATGGAAAACTCATACATCTGACAATCTCCACAAACAACAAATTCATAAGTGGACAAACAGTTCCTGGGAAAGTTGCTGTTCCCAGGACTGTTGTTGGAAGTTCATAAGTTATTAACTTCAAAAGTTGAAGAGTATCTTGCCTCAGTGAGACAGCCATGTTGTTTTTCTGACATTTTAACATTCTGATTAAACCTGATACAAGCACTGCCCCTTTAGATTTCACTACAACTGTTGCTATAAACCAATTCATTCTTTCTCAAGATTATTAACCTTTTGACTGCAAAAAAAGAAGGTGCAGTAGAACCCCTCTAAACCAGAATTCTAGTAAAGAATGATTTGGGTACTTTAAGGCAGGTTGCTGCTTAATACAGGGTGAAAGGCATGCAGAACGCTCCTAGAGGAGCATTCTGCACGACTTTCGCCCTGCATTAACCCTTTCCCTGTTCTATCTTTATTCCAAATTTCAATACCTACTGAATATTCCTGGACAAAATAGTTCTAAAGAAATATGAAAGGTGGAACATTGTAGACATTTTAGAAAGCAAAGAAACAAATCTATCAAATTCTGTTAGCAAACAGAGCAGACCCTGATCAGATGGCTCCTCTAGGAGCCGTCTGATCTGGATCTGCTCTGTTTGCAAATGCGTGAAAACACGTTTATACATGTATGAGGGAAAGGGTTAAGCTGCCACCACAGGTCTTCAAGACCGATATTTATACTAAATTGAATGTCCGCTTTAGAGGGGTTCAAGACCGATATTTATACTAAATTGAATGTCCGCTTTAGAGGGGTTTTACTGTTGAATCTATTTTGCAAATATTTTACATCCTGATAACAGAGGGCTCTAATATTTAGAATGCAAGATCTAAGCTAACTAACTCTTTACTCCATAGATAAACCTTTTAACCCTTTCCCTGTTCTGTATTTATTCCAGATTTCAATACCTACTGAATATTCAGGTACAAAATTGTTATAATTAAATATGAAAGAACATTGTAGCCATTTTAGAAACTAAAGAAACAGACCTATCAGATTCCACCTGATCAGACGGCTCCTTTAGCAGCCATCTGATCTGGGTCTTCTGTTTTTGCAAATGCGTGAAAAGGCGTTTATATGAAGGAAAGGGTTAACGCCATCGTAACCATCTGGTCAGGGTCTACTCCGTTTGCTTATGGAAATCTACAATTTATGCAATGGGCAAAAATGTCTGTGTTCATATGCCATTATAATTATTCAACTCATTAGTATGCATGATGTCATTATTTCTTACATGAATATTCATTAAGTACATGTATAGGGTTAAGAGAATCCAGGATCAAATTGTTTTTACATGCTAACAGTGTTGTTGAAAATAATGAAACATGTTTGAGGATTGAAGCAGAAGTCACATTTTACTAAAAGTTCGAAGTGTAAAAGTATGATCTACATGTAGTTGGATCTTTTACATTTTCTGCCAGGTGATATTTTTCTTTTCTTTGTATAAACGTTTTGCACCCTAGGGTTGTTCATGATAAACTTTGAACACTTATACTTTTTGTCTGCAAAACCAAACCCCTTAGAATGAATATACGAATATTACCCCTTTATATATGCAAATACAGAAGACCCAGTTTAAACGGATCCTGTGGGAGCCATCTGATCAGGGTCTTTCTCTGTTTGCTGATGATATAATACAGGGGTGTAAACAAAATTCAAAAGCTACTCGCCCTGCAGGACTAGTGACCACTGAAATCCACTCGCCCTTATGCAACTTTCACTCGCCCTTGATTTTTCATACATATGTACTCTTTAAAAGCCGGTGTGATCTATATCATTTTGAAGTTGATTATGAACGGAGATAAAAATTGAAAGTACATATTATTATTGCAAAAACCAAGCCTGTTTGAACTTCAAATCACTAAGTCATGCAGGATCATTGCAACTTTGTATGATCTATTAAATCAGTGAAATGTTCAGCAAATGATTGGATTCCAAACTATTTTCGATCCAACAGTCATCAAAACGTGGCATAAACACATCAATTGCTTCCAGGTATGAACCCAATAACTGTAATTAACACCCTCCGCTAGCCTGTTATACTATACAATTGCCAGTTTGATGAAACCAATTTTTTCCATAAAGTCCAGTTTGACGAACCGGTAATTTGATGAAACCACCATACTCCCTTTAGCTCATTCAAACTCATTGAACCATTTTTCTTGATCTCGTATGTTATCGTACTATTTCTGTGGTTCTTTATTTCTTTTTTCTTTCTTTTTCCTTCTTGTCATCATCTCCAACCCATGCTTCCCCGCCGGAGAACGAATGAAAGCTTGCTTGTTTAGACATTTTGACATATTGCGGGTAAATCTTACGGTGCTTCCGTTTTTTTCGGCCTCTAAAAGTTTTACTCGTTTTAATTAGGTACGAACTCGTCGAAGGTTTAAATCAAGAATTTTCACAGTTTAACGGATTATTGTACTGAAAACGTTATAAAACTGTTATTTATATTTAAATTTCATAACATGTTTGAGTATTTGAACGACCACTTGAAATATTTAACACAAATAAACTTCCTTTAGGCGAAACATTTCTACTTGGGCCGAATATGTCTCGCTAGGTAACAGGTGCGCGTAAATCGGAATGCCTCTAAACTCTTTGTAGATATTATTAGGTGTGAGACAGAGTGGAAATTCTGTCTTCAATCTGACATTTGCAAAGACTTTTCGGATGTTTTAATTTGCAATTTAAGGTATTTTACTCAAGGTTATCAATTGAGAAATGTCAGATCAAAAAATCCACTCGCCCTTAAGGTCGAGCATATGTTTTAAAGCACTCGACCGACTCCAAAACCTACTCGCATTGGCGAGTGGGCGAGTGGAATTTTACACCCCTGTAATATAGATATAATTCTACAACTTCTTCATAGCACTAGTCTTGAAGACTTCGCCTTTTAACCCATTCCCTCATATTGACAACTCTGTCAAGTCACTTTGTGAAACTATTGTGATAATAGAGCATTAGCTCTTATAGGAGCAATGCTCTATTTATCACAATGGTTTTGAACTACAAAATTCTAAAATTGTCCTTTTCTCTAGTTAATGCTCCTTTTCGGTAGATTTATTCAAAGACGTTGTATCTAAAAATAGCCTATGAGGTAATGGGTTAAGTGCAGGAAATTAGTATAGAGGCATTTGCATACAGTGTAGACTCAGATAAGATGCATCTAGAGGAGCCCCAATCAGGGACTGCAGGGACAGCCCCAATCAGGGACTGCACTGTTTGTTATTCAAAATCCTCTCATAGGTGACTAAATAAACCCTCGCTTATTTCTTTGCAAAAATATGGTAAAGTGTCAAACAGTTTGGATCATGATGAGACGCCGCATTATCTGGCCTCTTATCCAGATCCAAACTGTTTGCACGGGTAATCACAATTTCACTCCTACCATGCAAAGAATTAACACTTACTGTGTGGGACAAGAGTCGCCAATGTCCTTTGCAAACAGTGTAGACCCAGATGCAGAGCTATAGATAAAGATGCGTACCTAAATACTAAAATCGTCATTTTTCCACCAAACCCTATGCTGCGACCACTCTTTAGAATCGTTTCTTCGAGATGGTTCTAAAGAGTGGTCACAGTATAGGATTTGGTGGAGAAATAAAGGAGTTATTCTTGACCCCTGCAGATGAGAGAGCTCCTTAGAGAGGAGCCCTCTCATCAGGGTCAGCACTGTTTGTCATGTTACACATTTCTTTAGAAGAAACCCTAAATATTCACCGTAAGCTTGGCCTGTATCTTGTAATAGTCCATTTGAAAAGTCAGCATTGTAAGGTTTAATGATCTATCTATCAATAATGCATTGTATTTTACTGACCCTTTATATATATATATTTGGTCTTAAAAACCTTCCAGACACTACCCACACCCAGCAGCACATCTCAGATTATCTCTACTCACGCTATGAACTTCTTGGCTGGCATCATCTGCAAACAGCTTGGATCCTGATGAGACGCAGTGTAACTCGGCGTCTCATCAAATTCTAAGCTGTTTGACACTCTGTCAAAAGTTTCTAAAAGAACTGAACGAAACGAAGTCAGAGAAAATTTGAGCAAATCAAAAATTGAGCAGTCATTGTTTTTTCAGCACGGGAAGGGTGAAGCCTGATATGGCTGGGATATGATTTCCTTTTAGATTACACTGGGTGGGGTAGGACACGATTCCGTGAAAATTCATAATGTGTTCTAATGTGAGGTGTTGCATTCTAAGAAAGTTTCAGTTACGTGTTTCCAGGGTGATTTTTTGTTTAATCGAAGCTATACTTTTGGCAAAAGAAAGGTGCTAGCAGCATAAAACATTTAAAAAAAAATTCCTCATTTTCACAGCTTTCAACTTGTGAGCGCCATCAAGATAAAATCTAATTCAAACAGTGTTAACCCTTTCGTCACTTCATAATAAGACCGCTCAAGCCTTTGCAAAGAAGACCACAATCAAACAGATCCTGTAGCATGTACTATGTCTGTAAAGGAATTTAACCCATTCACCTTCTGATGCCTCTGCAAAAGTCACCTGTTGAAACCATTGTGATAAATAGAGCATTTGCTCCTAAAATTTAGAATTTTGTAGTTTGAAACAATTGTGATAAATAGAGCATTTGCTCCTATAGGAGCAAATGCTCTATTTATCACAATTGTTTCAAACTACAAAATTCTAATTTTCCTTTTCTCCTGTTAATGCTCCTTTTCGGCTAAGATGTATTCAAAGAGCTTGGATATAAAAATAGCCTATGAGGGTGTAGCTGTGAAGTAAAGGATTAACCAAGAGTAGACCCAGATCAGACAGCTCCTATAGGAGGTGTCTGATCAGGGTCTGCTCTGTTTGCTTACGGAATAATAAAGATGAGTCTACAGTTTTTGCCATGGCTAGAACATCCTGGTGTGTCCATGCATGATTGTGTCATTTAAAACAAGAGGACCAAGATGGCCCTTAATCGCTCACCGGATTCCAATAGATTTAAGATTATAGCTGGGTAAGCCCTGGGTGGGGCCAATATTGACCTAAGGGACAATATTTGAACAAAGATTGAACTTCAAGATTGGACTAAAATTGTGATCACTACAGTGTTCACAAGCAAATTGTTGACGACACATGACAGACATTCAAGTATCCCAAAAGCTCACCCTTAGCTTTGCTCAGGTGAGCTAAAAAAATATAATATTCATGATGTCATTATTTCTGACATTAATATCCATGGAGTAAAGGGTTAAGCAACCACCTGCTCTTATGGACCCTAATCTATATTCATTATTCATTATAATTATGGCCATTGTAAGCAGGTTCTACTGTATTATTTTCAAGAATAATGCCTTTATTTCTCTACCAAAATCCTATGTTGAGAGTGGTCACAACGCATAGGGATTGGTGGAGAAATGCTGATTATAGTATTTCAGTATGCACAGGTATCTGTTGCTCTGATGCTCACCCTTTCCCTCAAATAAACACCTTTTGAAGCACTTGCAAACAGAGTAGACCTACTATAGGAGACGTCTGATCAGGGTCTGCTCTGTTTGCTATCGGAATTCGATAGATCTGTTTCTTTACTGTCTTAAATGACTACAATGGTCTACCTTCTATATTTCATAAAACTATTTTGTTCATGAATATTCAGTAGGCATTGAATTTTGGAAAAAAATAAAGAACAGGGAAAGGGTTCTTATAGACCCCAATCTATATTCATTATATGGTCATATATATAGGGAGATTCTACTGTAATATGTAACGTCTAAAAATTGTAATCTGCTTACGGTAATTTAACAAAAACAACAATACATTACTCAACTTCTTATCTGGATTCAATCCTTTCATGAAAAAGCCATCATGATTTCATTAGTGTCCATAATCAGGTTAATTATGAAGTCATGAAAACATTTCAAACTCATTTTTCATGTCTGATTCTCATTACTGTGAAGTCTGTATACTCCCACACTTATAACTCTGCTACAGATAAAGGTTCTCCACCAACCCAGTGTACTGTAACCATTCTTTAGCATCGTCTCGAGGAGTTGTTTGAGCCATCTAGGATATCAGGAACTGCTCTTTTTGCTTAGGAAATAATATACGGTAGATGTGATTCTACAGTTGAGCAATGATAAAAGCTTTCATTGTTCATAATGGTATGATAACATATCAGTTAACCCTTTCATTGTTCATAATGGTATGATAACATATCAGTTAACCCTTTCATTGTTCATAATGGTATGATAACATATCAGTTAACCCTTTCATTGTTCATAATGGTATAACATATCAGTTAACCCTTTCATTGTTCATAATGGTATAACATATCAGTTAACCCTTTCATTGTTCAATATTCATGTAAGAAATTATGACATGTATTTTTTTGTTAACAAAAAATTTATCGAGCAAACTTTTCAAGGAAATATTTTGATTTGACAAAAACTGCAGAATCAGATCAATATCACTGTCAAAAGGAAATATAGTAGACCCTGTTCAGACCGCTCCTAAACGAGCCGTCTGATCTGGGTGTACCCTGTTTGCATATGAAGGTCATACAGAGGTCATAAGTCATCGTCTCTTTCATGAATATTCACCAGGTACAGGGTAAGATTGTTTTTTATTTACACGGAGCTTCAGATATATTATTTTCAAGAATAACTTTTATTTCTCCATTAAACCCTATGTTGTGACCACTCTTAAGAATCGTCTCTTCGACATAGGGTTTGGTGGAGAAATGACAATTTTAGTATTTGAGTACGCACCTTTATCTGTTGCTCTGTTACAGATTTTATTTTGAATTCAAAGACATGGCAAAAAGGACTTTCTCGGTGCAATATGAACAACATTACAATTTACAGTAAACCATTTTATAGCAACCATTTAATACAGAAATTTGTCAAAGAGCAGATGACAATCAAAACTAAGGACATTTCCCGGCTTATTTGGATAAAATTGAGTGCATGAAGCCATTTCTTATAGAGTACCCAGCACTCATTAAAATACTTTCTTTTTTTAGTATTTTTAGATTTTATTTGGGTGAAATACAAAATACTCCCCTGATCTGTTCCTCTGGAAATCCTGAATATCTATTGGCTGAATTTTTATAGTACAGTGCTCCCTCTCTACAACGACACCCTTTGGGATACGAAGATTGTATGTGTTGTTCAGAGGGAGTTGTTATAGGGAGGGAACATTAAACATAATTAGCTTGTTTGCAGATCCCCAGATAAGGTGTATTTCGAGAACTAAAACCGTTATGCCTCAATCAAACCCTATGTTGTGACCACTCTTTAGAATCGTCACAAAGTGACGATTCTAAAGAGTGGTCACAACATAGGGTTTGATGGAGGCATAAAGAAAATATGATGTATCCTTGTTGTTTCGGAATCCGTGACATGCGTTGTTGTAAGGAGGGAATCGTTATTGAGAGGGTCGTTGTAGGGAGGGAGCACTGTAGCATTATGTACATAGGATATTTTAGGTATGGCAGAAACTGCAGAATGTCCATATTATTTCATAAACAAACAGAGCAGACCCTGATCAGACGGTTCCAACAGGAGCAGTCTGATCTGTGTCTACTCTGTTTGTAAATGCATGAAAACTGGTTCCTATCAAGTAAAATGTTAAAGAGGATTGTTGCACCTTGACATGATTGCTGAAATATGCTGAGAGATATAGGGGCCAGGTGTAAATATGCTGAGAGATATAGGGGCCAGGTGTAAATATGCTGAGAGATATAGGGGCCAGGTGTAACTATGCTGAGAGATATACAGTAAAACTTGACCTAACGGTCACCTTAAATGAACGGTCACCTCGTCTAAACGGTCAGTTTGAAATCCTCCCGACGCAAATCAGTCTATAATGCACCTGTTTTAGACGGTCACCTTCCTTCCGCGGCCAGCGGCCACCATATTTCACCCCAAACCCTATATTTCGACCCCATTAGACGGCCAGCAGACAGCCTGGCAGCCAGATTGAAATGTGTGAAAACACAATACACAGCCAACTGTTGACACATGTCAAAATAGTGACTACGCATCGTAACTTTCCGACATTACGGAAATCACCGATCGAAATATCGTGACCGCTTCGGAAAGTTCCGTTGTGTCGAGAAAGTTCATAGATTGGCCGCTTCGGTGTTTTTCGTTATGTCGGAAGTGAACGAAATAAACCAAGCTTTGACCTTGGCCTTAGGGCAAGATTATAATCGATGGCCTGATAATCCTTTCAACTCCTTTACATGTTAATATGCAAATATGGGGGTGTTGAGAAGTTTGTCTGCACGTTACCGAATCAAAAGAGATAACATCAAAACAAAATATTCATGCCTTTTCCAAATGTAAGTTCCTCACATTAGAGAATCGAGTGAAGTGTAGACATGTACATTTGTATTTCCGGATGTGTCGAATGATTCTGCCTGATGTTGGTTTTTTTTGTGCATGCAATTTACAGTACATGTTGTATTTTACCTGTATTTACAAGGATAAAATACACAATGTTTTGGATAAGGCATTAAAGTTCATGTAGATATATTTTGCGATTGTCTGGCCAAACAGAAAAATATCCCAAAATATCCACCCCTCGATTAAGTGGTCACCTCGCTTAAGCGGTCAATTTGGCCGCTTCCCTTGACCGGCCGCTTAACACAGGTTTTACTGTAGGGCCAGGTGTAAATATGCTGAGAGATATAGTGGCCAGGTGTAAATATGCTGAGAGATATAGTGGCCAGGTGTAAATATGCTGAGAGATATAGGGGCCAGGTGTAAATATGCTGAGAGATATAGGGGCCAGGTGTAAATATGCTGAGAGATATAGGGGCCAGGTGTAAATATGCTGAGAGATATAGTGGCCAGGTGTAAATATGCTGAGAGATATAGTGGCCAGGTGTAAATATGCTGAGAGATATAGGGGCCAGGTGTAAATATGCTGAGAGATATAGTGGCCAGGTGTAAATATGCTGAGAGATATAGTGGCCAGGTGTAAATATGCTGAGAGATATAGGGGCCAGGTGTAAATATGCTGAGAGATATAGTGGCCAGGTGTAAATATGCTGAGAGATATAGGGGCCAGGTGTAAATATGCTGAGAGATACAGGGGCCAGGTGTAAATATGCTGAGAGATATAGTGGCCAGGTGTAAATATGCTGAGAGATATAGTGGCCAGGTGTAAATATGCTGAGAGATATAGGGGCCAGGTGTAAATATGCTGAGAGATATAGGGGCCAGGTGTAAATATGCTGAGAGATATAGGGGCCAGGTGTAAATATGCTGAGAGATATAGGGGCCAGGTGTAAATATGCTGAGAGATATAGTGGCCAGGTGTAAATATGCTGAGAGATATAGGGGCCATGTGTAAATATGCTGAGAGATATAGGAGCCAGGTGTAAATATGCTGAGAGATATAGGGGCCAGGTGTAAATATGCTGAGAGATATAGGGGCCAGGTGTAAATATGCTGAGAGATATAGGGGCCATGTGTAACTATGCTGAGAGATATAGGGGCCAGGTGTAAATATGCTGAGAGATATAGGGGCCAGGTGTTTATAGAGGCCAGGTGTTTATAGGGGCCAGGTGTTTAACATCTAGTCTGAAGCAGCAAAACATTTTTGTTCATTACTTTCAACTTAATAATTTATGAATCATGTTAACCTTTCCATGGTCTCTAATTTGTCTTGCAAGTTTTTTCGTAATCTCTATGCACACTAAGTAATTATGTTGTCTGTTCGTACCATATTCTCCTACAATTCTGAAAGTCAATTTTTCTTTTATTTCCTCTTCAAAAATCAAAGTATCATACAGTTTGCATCCAGATGAGTTGCCAAATACCTGATATAATGGGAATTTACAAGAAGCAGGAAGAGTTTGAATGACAGGCAGTGCAGACCTCTGATCTGGGTCTACACAGTTTGCAAATATCAGCAATTTCCAAAGCAAACCAGCATTCAGAGAGAAAGGATAAATATTATGTGACAAGCATTTCTGAAACAAATTACATCAATGAACATGTTCAGTGGCTCATGTCAGAATGTTCAATAACATTCGTTTCAACTCTTTGCATGCTTTTCGCAAAACCATGATTACCATTGAAGAGAAATTGGATCTAGAGCTGGAGAGCTAAAGATAAAGGTGTATACCAAAATACTAAATAATAATTTCTCCACCAAACCCTGCTTGGTAACATGCACCTGATTTAGGCGGTCACCTGCTGTAAACGGCCAAAATGGCCACTTCCCTAGACTGACCGCTTACAGCAGGTTGGACTGTATTCTTGAAAACAAGGGCATGTTGTATTGCTATGCAAGACATGAGTCCCCCACCGGACTGAAAAAAAACCTCCACTCTCCCCACCCCACCCACCCATTGTGTGGTTGACCATGGTATATACATGACCACCTGAATGGTATTAGTACCTACTTTCATACATTGAATCAGTAAATAAAAAGTTATTGTCCCGACAAGAAAATATGAAAAAGGGGAGTAACTCCAAAAATATTGATGCTAGAGTTATTGCCCTTGTGCAGTACACTACATCTCATCATGCTTGTTCCATATGAGAAGTTTCGAATCAATTGAACTAGTACATAAAGATTTATTATCTGGACAAGAAAATATGAAAAGGGGAATAACTCCAACAAAAACGTATAGATGCTAGAGTTATGGCCCTTGTGCATGACACTACCCCTCATCATGTGTGTTCCATATGTGAAGTTTCAAATCAATTGAACCAGTAGAGAAAGAGTTATTGTCCGGACAAAAAAATATGTAAAAGGGGAATAACTCCAAAAATATTTATGCTAGAGTTATGACCCTTGTGCATGACACTAGCCCTCATCATGCTTCTTCAATGTGTGAAGTTATAATGAATTTGGCATAACTTTGTAGGAGATATGGCCCGGACAAGAAGCGTGACAGACGGACGGACAGACGGACGGACGGAATCGAGCAAACCTATAGTCCCCCAACCGGTAACCGGTGGAGGACTAATAATTCGATTTTCACATCTTATCTGGACCTTAGATGACACTGGGCCTTATCTGGACCATAGATGACACTAGAGGGTTAATACACGTTTTTTCGGGCAATAACATCTGCAGTGCCCGAAAACAAACGTGTATTAACGCTATTCTTGCATAAAACCAATTTTCTGCTTTCCTGCATCAATTTAATTCTTCCAAATACAAGCAAAACTATGACAGCAAAACTATACACTTATTTGACACTTCGTTCGATTTATGCTGTTTCCGGGCCACTGTTTTTTCTGGCCTCAATTCATGATTGTATCAAATACAGTTTACACGGAAATTCATTCTATATATATATATCACTTAAAACAGTTCATTGTCGGTGCCCCTGAAATACTCGCACCCGGCGTTCACCTAGCTTAGGCCAAAACGCTATAGCATTCACGTTCATTGTTTACCTTAGGCCCCGAATAGCTATAATTAAAACCGGTCAACAACAGCGCGTGAGCACGAGAATCGCCTTGTTAATACATGGTCTAGCGGGACTACAACAGCACGTTTTGTGCAAGAATGGGCCTTATCTGGACCTTAGATGACACTGGGCCTTATCTGGACCTTAGATGACACTGGGCCTTATCTGGACCTTAGATGACACTGGGCCTTATCTGGACCTTAGATGACACTGGGCCTTATCTGGACCTTAGATGACACTGGGCCTTATCTTGACCTTAGATGACACTGGGCCTTATCTGGACCTTAGATGACACTGGGCCTTATCTTGACCTTAGATGACACTGGGCCTTATCTGGACCTTAGATGACACTGGGCCTTATCTGGACCTTAGATGACACTGGGCCTTATCTGGACCTTAGGTGACACTGGGCCTTATCTGGACCATAGATGACACTGGGCCTTATCTGGACCTAAGATGACAATGTCAAGTTACTCAGCTTCTCATCAAGAGTTCATTTTTACTGCATTTCTTCTTAACCCTTACTGTGCGGGACACGTGTCACTAATATCCTTAACAAACGGGGTCGACCCAGTTGAGAGGGCTCCCTCTCATCAGTCAAATTACACTTTTCTTTAGAAAAATCCCTAAAAAATATTCACCATAAGCTTGACCTGTTTGAATTGTGGTATAGTCCATTCGAAAAGTCAGCATTGCAAGGGTTAAAACGAAAGAGTGAATTTTGACTGCATTTTTCGCTAACTTTGTTAAGAGTTCCCATAGTTTCTCTAATCAGTTTTATTCACGAGTGATCAAAGCTGAAGTTAATTTTATCACTACTGATCTGCGATTGCTCGGAGAAAATGATACAAATGTGAAAACGGATTCCGATCAGATTTAACTCTTTCTCTGCCTAAATGTCGCATCTGTGATTACATATGCAAACAGTTTGGATCCAGATGAGATGCGAGTAACTCGGCATCTCATCAGGATCCAAATTGTTTGTTACTGTGGCAATGTGTTTTTTAAAGAAAATCGGAGAAAATTGAACAAACAAAATTGTAGCAGACAACAAATTTTGCAGACGACAGTATTTGGCAGAGAAAGAGTTTAAAGTTCAATAACCTCAAGCATGCTATTAGAATCCTTTGCAAGCGAGCAGCGAAGGAAAATGGAACAAAAATTGACTTAGATAACTGAAGCAGATTACAAGTTCATTGAAGACGAAAGTTACTTAGCATGCACAGAGTTAAGGCTTTCCTTCATATGGACACCTTTTCACACATTTGCAAACAGGGTAGACTGAGATCAGATGGCTCATATAAGAGTAGGGTGTGATCAGGGTCTGCTCTGTTTGCTAATGGAATTTGATAGATGTGTTTATTTAGTTTCTGAAGCGGTTACAATGTTCCATATTTCATTATAACTACAGTATTTTGTACATGACTACTGTAATTAATTAATAATTATGTTTTGAACAGGGAAAGATTAAAGAAACTTCTTTACATTGTTCTGTTGTTGAAATAAATCAAACAACAGAAACTATACTGGATCAGGATCAATACACCTCAACAGCTGATCAGGGTTTGAATAACCACAGATCTAAAGAAGAACCTGTCTTTAAAGCAGCCATCAAAAAGGTCTAATTATGGGTCTGTAAGGCAGGTGGTAGCTTAATGCAGGTCAAAAGTAATGCTCCTATAGGAGCTTTCTGCATTACTTTTGCCCTGCAATTCAGCAACCACCTGGTTTTTTTTAAAATTCCTTTGTGCAATAAATGAATGGCCACTTAGTACACACAGATCAAACACTAGGCAGGATAAGGGTAGCAACAATACTAGAGCTTTAACAAAGCTCATAAAAAGATTATGGTAATCAAAGTACTGACAGTACTGAAGGTTTCGGACCATATATATGTCGAGTGTGACTATACAATACGAAAAAGCTTGGTAGGGAAGGACTGGTACCATTGATATATAGCAAGATGACCTCTAAAGCATTATTTCCTGAACTAAAATGGTGTTTAATGGAACTGTTTGTTAAAATTGACAGGTCATCTGAACATAATTGCTGTGAACTTTTCTGAAAACCCTGTCAGCGTTTAAGATATTGTTTAAAGAAATACATTGGTGACTAGTAGCACACAGTGCAGTTCCAATAGTTCAATTTGCCACTATGTGCCTGAAGTTAATTTATATTTGAATGTAGTAAAGGGCCATTACCCTATTATTATTTGGCCGACGTTGACGTCATATAATGTGCATCATGCACCTATCCATGTAAATACCCCGTCAAATGTAAATGAAATCTGAGCAAGCTGTTTCAAGATATGACTTCTAACAGTCACATTTCCTATATGGCTATCTGAAAGCAACAAAGGGTCATATTTCTGCTACTAACTGGTTCATTGTAACAGTATTTGGCGTGCATCAATTACTTATCCATCTATACACTACAACCAAGTTTGGATAAATTATATATGCCATGTGAATCTAGATATCATACAGTAGTTAACAAGATCTAATTATAACAGAATATGTTGCAGAATGCCCCCTATACGAAATTTACAACTGGTATTGATGAGCAAAATATCTAAATTTCAACCAATAACAGGCCATTAGTGATCACTTGGTTACCATGGCAACCAACACTTTTGAAACACCTGCATATATATCCCTACTGACCAATTTTCCGAAAAATCTAATATGTGAGTTGTGACCCATTCAGAGGACACCACTCCATTACCATGGCAACCAAGTATTTCAAACACATTGACTGAGTTTAGGGTATATATCTAAATTCTTGAAATATTTAGTATCTATTTTTTGACCAATCAGATCCCATCATTCAGTTTCCATACCAGAAATCATTTCGAAAGACATACCAATCAATTCTGAGTGTCAAAGCATCCCGACATACCAATTTTCGGCAAAATCGAACAATATCTGAAGTTGTCGAAAAAGATCTAAATTTTCTACCAATCAGAGCCACCATTCAGTTACCATGGCAACCAATTCTTTAAAAAAAGACCTACATATTAGTCCTGTGTGCCAAAATATACCGTCATACCAATTTTTAGCAAAATTAACCAATACATGTACTTTTGAAACCCATACCAATTGATTTGGAGTACTAAAATATCCCATGATACCAATTTTCAGCAAAAAATCAAATGATATATAACTTCGCCAAACAATACCTAAATTTCGACAAATTATAGCCAACCATTTAGTTAGGGTGATTATCAAAAATAAAAAGTGGGATGTACATCTGCATGTATCAAGCAATATTCATATGAAGTTTCATTAGGATCGGACAATTACTGTCTTAGTCTTACTGAGAAATGCGTCGGACAAGTTCACGACGGAAGAAGAAGAATTGGAAGAATCAGAATCGGAAGAAAGAATAAAATAAGAATAAGAAACGGAGCAAACACAATATGTCCCTTTACTTCATTTTGGGATATTATTAAATACCAGGGGGTGAAAATAACAGCATGCTTGACTGTTTGTATGTTAACACAGATTAATGCTGGGGAAAAAGCTTAAAAATACACTACAAACACAAATTTGTCAAGAATTATATACGTTCAGCATATGTTATAATTAACATTATGTAAAACATACAATATAATAATTCCACGATATCTCTTTTATAACTACTAACTCTCTACAATTGGAGTAATTATCCTTAAATACTTACAACCTGGTACCAATTAAGTCTCCTAAGACACTACACACATTATAAACATGGATCTTAGAGAACTTAAAAGTCTATGATCAATGTTTACGATGCTTGTCACACATGATGTAAAAATATAATTATGATCTTCCAAAGTCAACATAAATACATCTGATGCATTCAGAATACAGATTGCTTTTGAGACTCAAGGTTATCCATATATCTCGGGGGCGTTTCACTACAGTCCGTGCTCCTTCGTGCCGAAGGGTAGGTTCCGAATATTATGAGGTTTTTTTAGCTTTCTTCAACTTCAACTATAACTACTTATTATGCACAGTCGGCGGCAACACTGAATATTAAATTTACGTATTTCAAATAATAAATATCGACAATATTAGCCAATAATGTCTATAAAAGGTTTTTCTAATAAAAAAAAATAATGCTTAAATCGTGGCCGATTTTAGACTGCGAAATTCATATCCGCGGATACGAGTCATACCCGTCATATCGGGTGTTTATACTGTATCTTGCAATTTCCAGTCGTTATCATCATTCCCATAGTTCGTGTGTAATGTGTAGAGATTGACGATGTTCCGACCATGATTCATAACGGTTTTCTCCGTAACATTGTCTGTACCAATCCGACAAATTCAAGAATTTTTTGTAGATTTCAAAATATCCGCCCGACTTTCAGAAGTCGATTACTTTCTGGGCCATTTTTACCGGCGCTCTGTGGTATATATTCGTACGCGATCAAATTTATCATATAACGTAGCATTTTACATGGCAAAATTATTGGTAATTGAAACAGTTGCATCCGCATTTTAATAATTCACACAAATATCAAATGAAGAATTATCGATATCGTTTATCCAACGCATTGCACTTGGAACTATATTTAGAGGTGTAACTATATACTAGGGGTGTACACAAAATCACATTTTTGGCAAAATGAAAGTAGAAATACGGGTGAAATACACCCGTAGACAACTAAATCGTTTAATCGGCGCTACGTGATAAACATTCTGTCAACGTTAAACCATTCAAAATATCTGCATTTGGGCTATTGAACGTATGCATTGTAAGCATAAATTGATATTTCGTAGTATAAAAGTGGTCTGATTGCGTATTATGGGATGTAAATTTCTTTATAAATTTGCTTGAGGCATGCCATGGCGATGCATTACTATTAGGTTTCGGAAAATAGTCCGAAACCTAAAAAGTCACTTTCATCAGTTGGCTAATAAAACCGAGAACAGTTTGATAAGATCTGCCTGAAAACAATCATACTATTGATTTCAACATGATTGCTTAATACTTTTTAAAATAGTTAAAACATTAAGATGATTACCTTTTATTTCATACATACACATGCATTTGCCTTTGCAATCAATTCAAGGTAACCCAGCAGGCGCGGATTTAGAGGGCGGCGGAGCCGGCGTACGCTCCCCCTAAAATTGCCAAAACAATTTTTTTAGTAATATTTTATATCTATATACAGTAAAACCTCTCCATAAAACCACTAAATTGTGTTAATTAGTTGGTATTTAGAGCAGGTGCCTGCTTAAAGCAAGGTGAAAGTAAAACAGAACGCTCCCATAAGTTTCATTCTACTTGTCCTTATATTGAGCTTATCCAGTTCTGTTTTATTTTGTTCTAAAATAAATATTAAATGACATAATGGAAATCAAACAAAACCTTCATTTTATCGACAATTGACTACTGTCAAGCCTGAATAAAGGCAAAGGTCTTTTCAAGAGTTTTATCGATCAGAACCATTCATTGATAGCCAGATGGATACATGGATGAATGTATGCCCTGACAGCATCACATGACAATGTAGTTCTCATCAGCATTCTATGATATGCAAAAACAAATCATGATGGCCTTTGTAAAATCAGATTTTCCTTTCCTTTGCATACAGAGTAGACAAGATGCAAACAGAGTAGACCTAGATCAGACCTGTAGTTCCGTATGGTATTTTGTAACTTAATATCTTATAGTTCTCTTCCTAAAGTTATGGCATCACATCTTGTCTTTTGTTTTCGACAAGTTTGATTGAGTTTTTTGCTTTACAGTGCTGCTGATATGCTATCGCAGTTACAGATATTCATGTGTACTGTATTATGTCAAAAGCAAATAAAGCTATAAAAGCAATGTAATCTTGGTCTACTCTAGTTTGGGTGAAAATGCGTGTTTATATGAGGGAACGGGCTAACCCTTTACTCCAAAAATAATGACATCATCAATAGTAACTAGAGTATTGTTTACAATGGCATATTATTAACACAGGATTAACGTTTGCCTTGGTAGAAACTGTAGAATCATATCTATATTAGTTCATAAACAAAAGAAGCAGAGCCTGATCAGATGGGTCATGTAGGAGTCATCTGATCTGGGTCTACTCTATTTGCAAAGGTGTTTTAAGGTGTATTTATAGAGTACAGAGTTAACCCTTTTCTCCATAAATATGCCAAATTTTCTACGCCTCTGTAAAAATCACCTATTGTGATAAATAGAGCATTAATTTTGCTCCTATAGGAGCAAATGCTCTACATGTATAATCACATTGGTTTCAAACTACAAAATTCTAAAAATTTCCTTTTCTCTAATTAATGCTCCTTTTCGGTAGATTCATTGAAAGAGGTTGGATCTAAAAATAGCCTATGAAGTACAGGGTTAAACATTGATGGCCCATTCCATTTAGCACAGAGCTACAGAATGATAAAGGTGCATACTCAATTACTTAAATCACCAGATCTATAAATCTCCACCAAACCCTATGTTGTGACCACTCTTTAGAATCGTCTCGAAGAACAACATAGGGTTTGGTGGAGAAACAAAGAAGTTATTCTTGAAAATGTGTTAATTTACACATCTTATCTGGAGCTCTGTTAGCATTCAATCGGTTCAAAAGACAAAGTCTAGGATCAACTCCTAAGATTAAGCCTGAGGCTTAAATCATGCAAAGCACTTGAATGCGCTACCTGCAGTACGTTTTAGACATCTTCTTCTTTTTCCACAGCCTCATGGAGAAGATCGCATGAATCAGACTCGTAAACCCACCACAAGAGACCAGCAACTCTACCACCATCCACACTCGCTCTACGACTGCCTTGCACACCAAGATAAACCAACTGTTATGAACTAAGTTTGTACTTGTACAAATAAGTCATTTCTCTTTCTCAATACATTGTTCTGTTTTGTAAATATTCATTCACTTTTGATCTTTTGATAATTGAAATTATCATTCAAAAACTCATTTCAATACAATCCACCTCTGTAATGCTACAGCGTTATAAAAAGAATTACTCTAAAGACATGTGTGATTGACCTATTATATCATAGAACAGCCAGAACATCAGTTTATCATCTTCAAGTTCCTCTTGTCTTCTCACAGAAAAATATTTCATTGTGTTGAAATCCTTGGTTAACTTTTGTAAAACCATTCAAACAATGATTATGTAACTTGAACACAATTCCTGAACCCTTTACACTCCATGCTGTCCATGCACTCATTTAACATTACTCTTGTTTTACTACTCTCTTTTTGCTCAATGTTATGAAAAAAGAAATCAGGTGTCACACTAAATTATACTCTTGTGATACAAGAAGTTTCTACCTTCAAATAACATGCTTTTTTCCAGTTTCCATAGGTTTTTCCTTTGTTTAACTATATTCAATACCAATTCATCTTATTACAGACTTTTTGTCAAAACATTTTACAGTTTGTAATAACATTGTTACAACTGTGTAATATATTATTACATTTTCACCATAACCAACAGATCTGACAAACCAATCCCCCTGCTAATTTCCTTTGTTATCATTCCATTCAATCAGTCAATCACCCCACTGTTTATGTTTATATCCCAAAATATCCGCTGCAATTATTTTGTCAAGAAGTATTTCCTAAACTTGTCCGTTTGTGTCTGCACAATTCCCATGTTCAATTTTGTCCATTTTTTTTTCTTCAATTAAACCATTGTAAACAGCAATCTTTGAATTTCATTTCCGTAATTTCCTGTCGTAACAAAATTGATTCTGTGAAGAAGCGTAACAATCACTGACTGTAATATCGCAAACAGCTCTGTGTGAATTTTAATTATTTAACTACTGTGATGAAATACTAGTGCTCCTAGACTAAACATGACAGTTCTTGACGCATTATTGGAACTTGTACTCCCACATAGTCAAGCGTTTGTGGTTTTGTCTGGTGGCAGTTAAAAGAGCAAGCAGCCGACTGAGAAAGAAACGCACACCAGGTCCTAAGGATTTTCAAGCCTACTCTGGTACTAGTAACTTTCTCAACTGCAGCCCTACCGATGCGATTCAGTTCACACAATGATTACCTTACGGTACAATGAACTCACAAGCAGTCTCTTCAATCCCTTTGCAAGCTTTATCAAAACCCTTTTGATCTTAACTCATTGCAGGAGAAGAAAAATCACTACAATTCTTAACACATCAATCCCTCCAATTAACCCTTTCCTTCATATAAACACCTTTTCACACATCTAATCTCATCTGGGTCTGCTCTGTTTGCTTATGGTATGATATATATAGATATGATTCAACAGTGTCTGCTGGAGTCAAAACATCATGTGTACACATGCCATCATCAAAATTCAGCTAATAAATATTCATAATGTCATTATTCAGTACATGAATATTAAACAGGGGAAGGGTTTACTACAAGCACACTTGTATGGATATTAATGCGAGGCCAACATACTCAGCATCTCATCTGGATCCAAACTACTCACTTTCATTTTCTATTATTGCGTTATTATTATTACTGCTAGTGTGATAAAATTAGCAGCCATCTAATCAGGGTCTAGACTGTTTGCTTATGAAGTTACAATAGATCTGACTCTACAGTTTTTACCAGTACCAAACAATCCTGTGTATATATATATGCCAAATATTCATGATGTCATTATTTCTTATATGAATATTCAACAGGGAAAGGTTAACTTTCCTCCATGAATATTCATGCAAGAAATAATGACATCACGAATACTAATTAGATTAATTTGTTATAATAGCACATGGACACAGGATTTTTTGGAAATGGCAGAAACTATAGTGTCATACCTGTATTATATAATTTAACCCTTTCCTCCATAAATACGCCTTTATACGCCCCTTTATAAGTCACCTGTTGAAACCATTGTGATAAATAGAGCATTTGCTCCTATAGGAGGATTGTAATGCTCTATTTATCACAATGGTTTCAAATTACAAAGTTCTAAAATTTCCTTTCCTTTAGTTAATGATCCTTTTGGGTAGATTCATTCAAAGAGTTTGGGTCTAAAAATCGCCTGTGGAGGAAAGGGATAAGCAAAGAGAGCAGACCTGTAGGAGCTGTCTACTCTGTTTGCAAAGGGGTAGAGAGGCGTGTTTATGGAGTAGAGGGTTAACCTGGACAGTTCTGTGAATATTTATTAGATAAGACTATTGTGTTAACTCTTTCAATGTTCTATGTTTATTTCAAATTTCAATACCTACTGAATATTCATGGAAAAATATGTTATAATGTAATATGGAAGGTCGATCATTGCAGCCATTTTAGAAAGTAAAGAAACAGATCTTTAGCAGTCCCTGATCAGATGGCTCCTATAAGACTCATCCGATCTGGGTCTACTCTGTTTGCAAATGCGTGAAAACTCGTTTATATGAAGGAAAGGGTTAAACCTGAGTAATCTCGATTTTGCCACTAGCTTGCAAAGAGTTAATCTCGATCCAACCCATTTATAGAAGATTTTCTCAAAGCTTGTTACAGATTGAACAATTCTGAGCCAAGCCCATGTCTTAGATTTCACCATAAATTCATAAATTTCCGTTTTGACTGAAGTCTAAAAGCTGTGCTTCAAAGATCTTCATCAGGATTTGGTTATCATTTACAATGATAGTTTATTCTCTCAGACATCATGATGTAGTATAATCTGAAACAATTTAAGACATTTA
The DNA here is from genome assembly GCA_963576725.1 of Azorinus chamasolen. Taxonomy (NCBI): domain Eukaryota; kingdom Metazoa; phylum Mollusca; class Bivalvia; order Cardiida; family Solecurtidae; genus Azorinus; species Azorinus chamasolen. Next base: position 57,170,526 of record OY755242.1, on the reverse strand, counting down.
GCCCTTTGAGTGCAGGACAAACATATGCAGGCATTTCCAAATGGTGTAGACCAAGGTCAGAGGGTTCCTAGAGGAGCCCAGGTCTGATCAGGGTATGCATTGTTTCTCATTCAAACTCTCTTCTAGCAAGATTAAGCTTCTCCTACTGAGTTCTCCTACTCTATAGTTAAACACTGTTCCATTCTGAAAATTCAGCCCTGCAAGGGTCAACTTCCTACACCAATATTTATTGGCTAAACTTAGAACTATAAATCAAAAATTTACTTCAGGCATACAAAAAGTCCCTTGGACAAGGAGAGTAAAATTTTAACTATGATAATAAAGAAGTTGAATCAAGGTGTACACTATTTACGCTACAATAATTAGTTTTCATTTAAACCTTTCTCTGTTGCATATTCATGTCTGAAATAATGACATCATTAATATTCTTTAGCTGAGTTTTAATTATGGCATATGCACAGGTTTTTTAAAGAAACTAGAGTCTAATCTAATAAAATTTCATAATCAAATAGAGCTGACCTTGATCAGACGGTTCCTGTAGGAGACATCTGAACTGATCTGTGTCTTCTCTGTTTGCAAAGATGAGAAAATGTGTTTATATGATGCAGAGGGTTAATTTTTTAATCCATAAATATGTCTTTTAACCCTTTCTTCCATAAATACACTTTTCTACACCTTTGCAAAAAGAGTAGACCAAGATCAGACGGTTCCTATAGGAGCTGTCTGATCAGGGTCTGCTCTGTTTGCTTATGATATAATGTAGATATGATTATACAGTTTCTGTCATGGCCAAAAATGCATGTGTCCATCTAATTAATATTAATTATGACGTGTTATTTTCTTATATTCATGGAGGAAAGGGTTAAAGTGTTTGCATGCTGAGTACACTCATATCAAAAGGCTCCTGTAGGGTCAAAGTCTGCTCTCTGTGCTTAATCAATTATATAGATTCAAACCTGCAGTTTTTTGTGTAGGTCAAAAATTCCCTTGAAAATATTATATTATAACAAGAGTGTGTTTGTGAAACACTTATGCCCCAACCTTTTACCCTGAAGGATGACCTTGACCTTTGACCCTTGGACCTGGGAGTTGAATGCGACACATCGTCTTTTATGTGGTGAACATTTGTGCCAGTTTTTTTTTTTTTAAATATATTCACAGATAAGTTGTTTTTTTTTTAAATATATTCACAGATAAAAAAGGGGGGGGGGGCGCATAAAAATGAAGTAATGAATATCCATGAAGTCGCCATTAATAGCCCATTATGCATGCGTAAATATTAACTTTTTACCACATGAATATTCATATAATATCAATAAGATTCATGTTTAGAATGCAATTATAATGAACACAGGAAATTTTGGCCATGGCAGAAACTGTAGTCATATTTATACTATTTCATAAGCAAACAGAGCAGACCCTGATCAGACGGCTCCTACAGGAGCCGTCCGATCTGGGTCTACTCTGTTTGCGAAGGCATAGAAAGTCATATTTATGGAGTAAGGGTTAAAGATCAGGGTCTACTCTGTTTGCGAAGGCATAGAAAGTCATATTTATGGAGTAAGGGTTAAAGATCAGGGTCTACTCTGTTTGCGAAGGTGTAGAAAGTCATATTTATGGAGTAAGGGTTAAAGATCTGGGTCTACTCTGTTTGCGAAGGCGTAGAAAGTCATATTTATGGAGTAAGGGTTAAAGATCTGGGTCTACTCTGTTTGCGAAGGCGTAGAAAGTCATATTTATGGAGTAAGGGTTAAAGATCTGGGTCTACTCTGTTTGCGAAGGCGTAGACAGTCATATTTATGGAGTAAGGGTTAAAGATCAGGGTCTACTCTGTTTGCGAAGGCGTAGAAAGTCATATTTATGGAGTAAGGGTTAAAGATCTGGGTCTACTCTGTTTGCGAAGGCGTAGACAGTCATATTTATGGAGTAAGGGTTAAAGATGTGGGTCTACTCTGTTTGCGAAGGCGTAGACAGTCGTATTTATGGAGTAAGGGTTAAAGATCTGGGTCTACTCTGTTTGCGAAGGCGTAGAAAGTCAGGTATTTATGGAGTAAGGGTTAAAGATCTGGGTCTACTCTGTTTGCGAAGGCGTAGAAAGTCATATTTATGGAGTAAGGGTTAAAGAAAGGATTAACCTTTTCCATCATATAAATGCATTTTCACGCATTTGCAAACAGAGCAGACCCAGATCAGACGGCTCCTATTAAGGAGCTGTTTGATCAGAGTCTGCTCTGTTTGTTGTTGACATGATATAGATCTGATTCTACATTTTTTTGTCAAAGCAAAAAGTTTCCTTGAAATGTTTGCCTTAAAAAAATCAGCTAATAAACATCACAATGTCATTATTTCTTACATGAATACTGAACAGGGAAAGGTTTAAAGGCAGAATTGACTTATTCTGCCTTACAATCCTTTAGAGAGGGGAAGATTGGTTTTTCCTAAGATAGAGAGTAATTACATGGACAGCTCTGCAAAGCTCTGTTGTCATCTGCCTCAATCCTTCATGTACATTCTATGTTTACCCTTTACTCCATAAATACCTCCTTAAAATGCAAACAGAGTAGACCCAGATCAGACGACTCCTGTAGGAGCCATCTGATCAGGGTCTGCTCTGTTTGCTTATGATATAATATAGATCTGATTCTACAGTTTCTACCAAGGTAAAAAAAAAATCCTCTGCGCATGTGTTATTATAACAAATTAATCTAATTAATATTCATGACATCATTTTTCTTACATGAATATTCATTGAAGAAAGAGTTAACCCAAAATTGTGACTATCGGTAGCAACTCCTTTGGATACAGACTGTCTACAAGACAGTAATGAATTTTTCCGACGACATGTTAAGAGTTTGACAAACAAATTCCCAATAGGGCTAATAATTCTCTAAACTTCTGGAATAACGGCAAACTTTAGAAATAAAAAACATACAAAAATTTATGGTTATAAATCGTGTAAGGAACACATGCTGGAGCAGATAATGGGTTACACTTTGCACGCTAGCAGCATACTTGTGATACATATGCAAAACAGTTTGGGATTCAAATGACACACAAATTAACACAGCCTCTCGTAAAAACCAAAACAGTTTGGATTCCAATGACACACAAATTAACACAGCCTCTCGTAAAAACCAAAACAGTTTGGATTCCAATGACACACAAATTAACACAGCCTCTCGTAAAAACCAAAACAGTTTGGATTCCAATGACACACAAATTAACACAGCCTCTCGTAAAAACCAAAACAGTTTGGATTCCAATGACACACAAATTAACACAGCCTCTCGTAAAAACCAAAACAGTTTGGATTCCAATGACACACAAATTAACACAGCCTCTCGTAAAAACCAAAACAGTTTGGATTCCAATGACACACAAATTAACACAGCCTCTCGTAAAAACCAAAACAGTTTGGATTCCAATGACACACAAATTAACACAGCCTCTCGTAAAAACCAAAACAGTTTGGATTCCAATGACACACAAATTAACACAGCCTCTCGTAAAAACCAAAACAGTTTGGATTCCAATGACACACAAATTAACACAGCCTCTCGTAAAAACCAAAACAGTTTGGATTCCAATGACACACAAATTAACACAGCCTCTCGTAAAAACCAAAACAGTTTGGATTCCAATGACACACAAATTAACACAGCCTCTCGTAAAAACCAAAACAGTTTGGATTCCAATGACACACAAATTAACACAGCCTCTCGTAAAAACCAAAACAGTTTGACACACTGATTTTGGTTTTAAAAAGGAAATGCATCGAAAACTGCGCGAATTTAAGCAGACAACTTTTGCAGATGACAACTGGTTGGAAAGCTAAAGTTTAATCTAAAATTCAAATGATTGTAACTATTCTTGCATAAATTTTTTACAGCAGTTGTTTGATTCAACGTTGCTGCGAGTCTACTCAGTAGTATTGAATTGTAGTCTGTTTCAATTTTTATCTCCATAATATATTTCAATATTTACTCCATAAATACACCTTTGCAAACAGAGCAGACCCAGATCAGATGGCTCCTGTAGATGTCTGATCAGGGTCTGCTCTGTTTGCTTTTCATTTGATATTGATATAATTTTACAGTTGCAGTCAAGATAAAAAATTTTTTTGTTCATATCCCCATTATAAAAATTCAGTGACAGAACAGACTTTGATAGACGGCTTATACAGGAGCTGTCTTAATCTGGGTCTACCCTGCTTGAAAAGGCATGAAATAGCATTTACGCGTAAAATAGCATTTACGTGTGAAAATGTTAAGTATAGTCCACTCAGTAAGAAAGGTTTAACCCATTCCCTCATATTGATGGCTTTTGACGACTCTGTAAAAGTCAATTTGTGAAACCATTGTGATAAATAGAGCATTTGCTCCTATAGGAGCAAATACTCTATTTATCACAATGGTTTCAAACTACAAAATTCTAAACTTTCCCTTTTCTCTAGTTAATGCTCCTTTTTGGTAGATTTATTCAAAGAGATTGTATCTAAAAATAGCCCATGAGGTAATGGGTTAAACTTTGCAAAAGCTAGTTCGAATAACAAACAATGCAGACCCTGTTCAGTGGGGTTCCTCCAGGGGTCTGATCAGAGAGGCTCCTAGAGAATACCTCTAATCTAGATCTACACTGTTTGCCTGTACACACATGTTCCACATTCAAAGGGCTTTGATAAAGGAGTCTGTCCATATCTGTTGTTCCTGGTTGGGGACCACCAGCTTAGTTTGGTTTGCTAATGTTGCCCATATATTCAAAGGGAAGTAACTACTTCAGTAATTATCGAAGTCCAGTTACCAAGCTGGTAGCTGTAAGTTTTATGAACAGAAGAATTTTTGGCCATGGCAGAAACTATAGAATCATATCTATATTATAACATAAGCAAACAGAGCAGACTCTGATCAAATGGCTCCTATAGGAGCCGTCTGATCTGGGTCTACTCTATTTGCAAAGGTGTAGACAGACATATTAATGGAGTAAGGGGTTAAGCACTGGTGGACCTTTCCATTGCATATTCAGCATTCAAAGGGTTAATGAAAGTAGGGGAAATTCTCAAAAAGGGAGTTCAGTATAATCCCCTAAAGAGTATCACTTACAAAGCAAACAATTCCAGATGGAAATTTTGCTTACATTGTACAAAATCAACAAAATTTGTTAATGAATTTACCAGAAACATGGTGAGAGCTATCCTTTCATGAGTTACAGATATAGACCAAGATCAAGATGATTCACTCTCTCAACACTGTTATCAACGAATTTGTAATAGCCTTCGAAAACAGTTTTGATCCAGACCATGAGATGAGTACCGGTACTCATTGGCATCAAAGCTGTCTAGCAGTACCGGCAGGTACTCATTATATTGGCATCAAAACTGTCTAGCATTCTGATGTTGGTTTTGGAAACAAATGGAAGAAAAGTGCTAGTGGAGATTTAACCCTTTCCTTCATATAAACATGTTTTCACGCATTTGCAAACAGAGTAGACCCAGATCAGACAGCTCCTATAGGAGCAGTCTGATCAGGGTCTGTTCTGTTTGCTAATCAAATTTAAAAGATATCTTTCTTTACTTTCTAAAATGTCTACAATGTTCCACATTCCATTTTTCATTACAACTATTTTTTCCATGAATATTCAGTAGGTATTTACATTTGAAATAAACACAGAACGGGGAAAGGGTAAAAGGATTGCATCCAACTATTTTTGACTCCTTTGTGCCTGTCAGTAACAAATTGGATTGTATAAAAAGATTTTTTTTTGTCTGTATTATGCATTTGTACATGATATTTCTGAAGAAGGCAGTGTGAGCTATATAATACTCCTATTGGTATTCATTAGAAAATTTTCTCTGAGACGATTCTATAACGAGCAACAGGGTAAGGTTTAGCTCACAAATAAAGAGTAACACCTGGGTAGTTTTGCTGAGAAATAAAGAGTCATGGAAGGATTAATACAGTAAAACCTCTCTATAACAGCCACTAAATTGCGTTAATTAGTTGGTATTTAGGGCAGGTGGTTGCTTTAAAAGCAAGGTGAAAGTAAATCAGAATGCTCCTATAGGAGCGTTCTGTTTTACTTTCACCTTGCTCTAAGCAGCCACCTGCCTTTAACACAAAATACTTGATGTACTTTAGTGGACATTATAGAGAGAGGTTTCAACCTCTTTGAATAAATCTACCGAAAAGGAGCATTAACTAGAGAAAAGGAAACTTTTAGAATTTTGTAGTTTGAAACTTGTGATAAATAGAGCATTTGCTACTATAGGAGCAAATGCTCTATTTATTACAATGGTTTCAAGAAGTGACTATTACAGAGGTGCAGAAAGGTGTATTTATGGAGGAAATGGTTAACTCTTTCCCTGTTAAATGTATATTCCAAATTTAGATACCTACTGAATATTCATGGACAAAACAGTTATAATGAAATATGGAAGGTGGAAACGTGTTGCTATTTTTGAAAGTAAAGATAAAGAACTTTCAAATTTGATTAACAAACAGAGCAGACCCTGTTTGCAAATGTGTGAAAACACGTTTGTGTGAAGGAAAGGGATCAGGAAGCAGAGCTGATGCAGATCAGACGGCTCCTACAGAAATCATATGATCTTGGTCTACTAGGTTTGCAAAGGCTCTTAAAGCCAGCCGCAGGAGTATCTACAAGGATCAATGCTCTTCCCCTCGACAATATTTTCACAGTGAACCAGCTTGTATTACTCACTGTCTGTGACTGTGGCCACATCTTGTCATCATGAGTAGTGTTCCAGCAATTGTTCTCCAGTAATTATTACTGGTAATTGCATCATCAAATCTCTTTAAATTGAAGATAACAGAGTTAAATAGACTAAAATATTGTGGGAAATGTGTCCTCAATCGCTTGATATTAACCCTTTTAAATGTGGGAAAGGAGTTAAGCCTTTACTCCATAGAGACACAATTTGGCATCTTTGCAAACACAGAAGACCCAGATCAAATTGCTCCTTTAGGAGCCCTCTGATCAGGTTTTGCTGTGTTTACTTAACCCATTCCCTCATAGGCTATTTTCAGATCCAACCACTTTGAATAAATCTACCGAAAGGGAGCATTTACTAGAGAAAAGGAAAACTTTAGAATTTTGTAGTTTGAAACCATTGTGATAAATAGAGCTTTTGCTCCTATAGTAGCAAATGCTCTATTTATCACAATGGTTTCAACAGGTGACTTCTACAGAGGCGTAGAAAGGCGTATATATGCCTCTACGCCTCTGTAATAGCCACTTCTTGAAACCATTGTAATAAATAGAGCATTTCTCCTATATAAGTAGCAAATGCTCTATCTATCACAATGGTTTCAAACTACAAAATTCTAAAAGTTTACTTTTCTCTAGTTAAGGTAATAATAATCTTTATTTCCTCCAGATCAGGAGAGCATAGAAACATTTCACATACATTCACAGCAAACAAGTACAATTTCCAATGATATTTACAGTACAATGAACACTGAACAAAAACATGAAGACGATGACAAGTTACAATAATTACAATGGTAATGATGAGAATGATGATAACGATGATGATGAATGCTGATGGTGATAATTATGACGATGATGATGACGGTAGCTTCAATGACTGCAAACGACTATGTAATGATGAAGACTAGATTTATGACGATGATGATGATGATGATAATGATGATGATGATGTTGGCGAACTTTATACAAACGCAAAATGAACAACACAATATGTGTTATAACTATAGTATAGACGCCATGTGCCATTACTCTGTCGAAACGAAACACAGAGAGACAGCTAACGTCCTTAATCCTATCCTTAGTGAATATTTCCACATGAGTCCCTCACCTCATGAGTATTGGACAACTACTCCCTTTTATTTAAGCCAAAATACTAGACTGACGGAAAAATCTATATAATCACATCAACAAGCATTATGCCCTGATCGGACGGCTCCTATTGGAGTCGTCTGACCTGAGATTATTCTGTTTTTACAGATATGAAAATATCATTATGTAAAGTAAAGGGTTAAACCAACACAATATTGACTCTAAAGTAAATGTATACAATATTTTCCATCGGCGGGAACTAACATAACATAATTACTGTGAATTAAATAGACACTATGCTTCCGATGATGAAGTTTAAACTGAGATATACAACGTCGACTGGCAGGTTAATATACTGATTACTTCAAATTGAAAGAAATTCAGCTTATCTAGAAACAAAATGCCCCCTATTCCTTGCAGCCAAAGTTTAGGACATTAAAACAAAATGATCCAACAATCCGTAGACAGGTTGTGTCTAGACCAAAATATAAAAAATGTCGTAGTCCAGACAGAAGATGGATCAGTTGCATACGTGGGGTACATGATATAAGTTTGTGAAATATATCGTTGCCAAAGACACGGTGGATATTATTCCACAATCTAGACCTTGTACAAATAGTATGCTCACAAAACAGCGCCATGTGAAGTGCGATTTCATCTGTTAATTTACCACATCGTTTACAACGAGAAACGTATGTCCTAGCGAAAAGTAAATGGGTAAATCTCACAGCAGCCTGTGAAAATTCTAGAAAATTTCGATCCGATTTACTTAATAGCCAAAATTGAGTAGGTCTAATCTCCTTACAAGACTGAATAAGTATATACTCCTTGAGTATGTTATCAGATAAAATACGAGACTGTGCTAAGGACAGTTGCATTATTTTAATGTTATTGTTGACTATTGTCTTCCATATGGACTTTGACGGGAATATTCCAGTTCTACAGTACTTATCTAGAACTTTAAGCAGTCCATATTTGCCACATATTCTGTGTATGTCCGGTATGAAACCTATAGTTTTACTGCAGAAATTAAAGTAATAGCAGAGTCTGTGATTGAACAGTTTCTTTACAATACAATCGCTGTCCATTCTGCATAACTGCCCGAAAAATATCAATTTTCTTTTATCAATTTCGGCCTCAATCGGCAGCATGCCTAGAGAACTTAAAACAATATCTGTCCTACTAGATTTTGGCAAGCATTGGATCCACTTCACACAGACGCGGTGAGCAATTTCAAGTGTCAAAATATCATCTTTGCTTAAGTCTGACCACAGTTCACAGCCATACAAGGCTTTTGGAAGGACGATGGTCTGATACAGATGTCTGGCTGAGAAGGGATGGATACCATTTTCATATATACCACAGTTAACAATACTCAAAAACGTTTTTCTAATTTTACTCGCGCATTCTCTTACTAACTGTGAAAGGTCCCCATCATTATTAAATAAAACACCCAGGTGAGTGTATGAGCCACGTTCACAAACATTGTCATTTCCTAATAACCAAGGCCGGTCGTTAATAGATTTGCCGGAAGTTTTCTCATTTGTAACTACTACCGCTGATTTCAAAGCATTATATTTATACCGGTATGTACATCCATATTCATAACATGTATCCATTAGTTTCTGTAACCCAGCTCTCGATAAAGATAATAAAACCATGTCGTCCGCTGAAGTGGGGCAACTGCAGTTAAGGTCATATACAGTTAAGCCGTTAGAGCTGCTTACCAATTTATTCATCAAATCATTTATAAATATGAGATATAACCGTGGACTGATTACCCCACCCTGCCTGGTACCCTGCAGAACTGGGAACCAATTGGAAGTATATCCATTACTTCTTACCCTACTCTGCATATTCTGGTATAGGTCATATATTGCCATAAATAGCGGTAACTTAATACCTGTGTTATACAACTTTACCATTAGAGCGTCATGCCAAACTGTGTCAAATGCTTGCCGAACATCTAGAAAGCATGCATACAGTCTACTTCCATTCTCTTTTACAAAGTTATTGCACTCCCGAAATATATAAGATGTCATTAGACAACCCATTCCCTCTCTAAATCCACCTTGAAGATCGTTTACTACATAGCTACATTCCTTCATGCGAGACAGCAAAACAGATTCATATAACTTCAAAACAACAGATGAGAGTGTGATGGCCCTGTAATTACTGGGATCATTGTGAGATTTATTTCCGCCTTTATGTAACACGATAATATCACCTTTCTTCATATCTGTCTGGCAGTAAGAAAATTGTAACATAGCAGTAAAGAGTTTAGCGCATAGACGGTACATAACATTTCCCCCAAACTTAAAATTTTCGTAAAAGCATCCGTCCGGCCCACTTGCTTTGTTCCTCTTAGCCTTGTCGCATACCTTCTTAACTTCGTCAATGGAAATAAATACATCACTGTCAATATAATTAATATTAAAAATATATTCCTTGACACTATCTAGTTCTCTGCTAATTTGCATCTTGTAAGAATCGTTAAAAGCATCATTTTCAGAAGGCGTGTACAGTTCCTTAAAATACTGTGCCCAGTTACCATTTATCAAATACGGTTCCCTGTACGCGACGTCATTAAAAATTAACTCATTCCCTACAGCAGACCGTGATCTAGTGCGTCGACGCTTTATATATTTCCAAAAAACTTTCGAGTCTACTTCGGCGCACCTGTCTATTTCTTCATGGAAATTAGAAATATACTGCAATACCTTTCTGCGGTGAATTTTTCTCAGTGCGCGTTTGGCATCTTTGTACTCTAGATAAGTTACATGATCATTACCACGTGGTTTGCCACTGAGAATCCACAGTCGTCGCTTGACCTTTGACACTTTAGAAGCAGCCTTTAGCTCATCATCCCAGTATGGCTTTAAAAAATGTCTGAATCTTGACTTCGGGAAGCATGCTTCATTGGCATCATTAACAATGGAAACAACGAAACGGTACAAACTATCAATTTGGGGTTTACACTGTATGTCTCTATCCAACTCAGCAGCGCACTGTGAATTTGAAAGCAGGTACGACTGATAGTTATCAATGTGCTGTCGAGTTACCTTTGACCAATTTATTCGCGGACAATCACTATTTACCGGAGGCTCAAAATTAAGTATGGGTACACTAACGGTGCATGTTATCGGGCGATGACTGGACACATTCAAAGCATCATCATGCGGTATCTTGCAATTAAGAAACATATCGATTTTCTCGCTGGGTACCAGTATGTGATCAATGGTAGACCCCACGTTGCCATTGTAACTAAAGTTAGTGCTTACATTACCTAAAACAGTGACATTCAGAGACACAATATTATTCCTTCCCAACATTTCAGAAAAGTATGAATTCCGTTTAGTATTACTGCTGACATTTGCATTCATGTCTCCCATAACAAGAACAAAGCCTTTCTGGCTGTATTTAAAGACCAAGTTTTCTATCGTATCTACATATCTCCTGAATAAATCTGTCCCATGATTTGTGCATGGCATATACACTTGAAATAAATAGAACATATTCCCAGGGTTAATCTGAAACTGAATGCCAATTATCCGATCGTCATCAAGTTCGAGCGGGGTGATCATACTATCTAACGCGCGTTTCCATAGTATGCACACCCCACCTTTACCGACCTTTCTCCTACTAGGTAACGACAAACTACTATCCGAAACTGCATGACAGCGATACATATTATCTATCGAGTCTAAAAAATGTAGATTATGTTCGCTCAACCAGTGTTCTGAGATACCGCAGACATCAACGCTATTACTATTTAGAACATCACACAAATACGATGAGCTGGACATAATGCCAGTAGCATTCCATGTCATAAGATTAATATTCATACAAATATAAAGTACGGTTTATACTGGAGAAATTTCCGCCTACACATATATACATTGCAACTATTTTGTTCTGAATGGAGCAGTACATACATGACAAGTGGCATAAACCACAACAAGACTGTAACAGTGCATTGTCCAAATGCACTATCCAGTGGAAGGCAAGTAGCACACATATGTCGTTACAGCACAGTTTAGATTCCGATCGAGCAATGTCCAACGAGTCACTTGATCTGGATCTACACCGATTGTCTAACAACAGACAACAGAAAACAACAGCATATACAGAGTTGCCAAAATAACTTAAACAACTGACAATAATAACCATGCTGCACGTGCTACTTGTACTGTTCCCAATCAATATGAGAACAGAACGAACAATAAACAGCGGGTCGCTTAACCCGCACCCACACTGACCTGCATGCAGCGTCACAAAACCCATTGAACAATAAATTACACTTAGGTACACAACAATTTTATCTGTGTAATCTAACACAATGATACGGGTACACAGTGCAGGTCCAGATCGAGCAGTGCCGCTCGGCCCACGTGATCTGGATCCACACAGACTAACAAAGCAGCTGGCGTGCAGTAATTGCAAACATACCAAACTATAACTTATATCTAAGTACATAACACTCTGATCTGTGCAATAAAAAACTATGAAGTGGGTACACAGTGCAGATCCTGATCGAGCAGTATCACACATGTCACGTGATCTTGATCCAGACCGGCTATCACAGCAACCTTTATTCAGCGTAGCAAAGTACACTAAGCGATAAAATACATATAAGTATATGTCACCTGGACGTTTGAATTCAACATATACGCCGTGGACACACAGTGTGCATCCTGATCGAGCAACATCACACGGGTCACGTGATCTGGATACACATTTGTCGTCCAGACGATTACCGAACAGTATCACACAATGCAGGAGACAATACATAACTTCTAAGTACACCATCACCTGGAATGTACATTCAAACACTATAGCAGTCAGTGTAACCAGTGTAGACCCTGTTCGGGACAAGCCAGACAGGTACCTCGATCTCGATATACACCGATTAATCCACCTATTTTTCGGCACAGCAAAATAATCAGTGTAATCTAACACAATGATATGGGTACACAGTGCAGATACAGATCGAGCAGTGCCGCTCGGCCCACGTGATCTGGATCCACACAGACTATCACAGCAGCTTGCGTGCAGTAACGCAAAACATACCGAACAATAACTTATATCTAAGTACATAACACTCTGATCTGTGCAATAAAAAACTATGAAGTGGGCACACAGTGCAGATCCTGATCGAGCAGTATCACACAGGTCACGTGATCTTGATCCAGACCGGCTATCACAGCAACCTTTATTCAGCGTAGCAAAGTACACTAAGCGATAAAATACATATAAGTATATGTCACCTGGACGTTTGAATTCAACATATACGCCGTGGACATACAGTGTGCATCCTGCTCGAGCAACATCACACGGGTCACGTGATCTGGATACACATTTGTCGTCCAGACGATTACCGAACAGTATCACACAATGCAGGAGACAATACATAACTTCTAAGTACACCATCACCTGAAATGTACATTCAAACACTGTAGCAGTCAGTGTAACCAGTGTAGACCCTGTTCGAGACAAGCCAGACAGGTACCTCGATCTCGATATACACCGATTAATCCAACTACCTTTCGGTAAAGCAAAATACATGAGGCAGCAAACGATACTCAATCGGGCTACCAAATAGAATATACAGTTATACACTATGTCGTCAGCACAAAGTGTAGATCCTGGCCTAAAAACAATGTGCGGCAAGTCACTCGATCTTGATCCACACCGACAGTCTAGTCGAAGTACCAGTATCACAATACACTGCATATTGCTGATAACTATTACAGGCACTAACACCCGAGATATACAAACACTGCAGTGAAACAGTTTGGATCCTGACCGAGCAGTACTCAGAGAGCTGCCCGATCTGGACCCACGTTCTATACCAAGCCAGAGAGCAAAAAACATAAGCGACACATACCAGCCAACAATACCCCGACGAAGTAATTTCAACGAGATATATCTTTTAGCTGCGTCACTAATAAACTGCCCGTGTAAACGAGCGATACGCACTCTGGATCCACGGTGCTTCCTCAGCCAAAAGAACAATACAATATAAATGTCTAGGTAAGGAACATGTTGGCACTGAGTATTTATAAGAGTACATTCATTACTCAATCTACAATAACACGTCATTCGGATTCCGCCCTGACAATGAAATATAAACCATTCAATTTCAATCCATAGCTCAAACCCAACAGATCGGAACAATGTATACGAGAATATACTGGGTAAGAGATTACAAATAGATAGATGTCTATCCACATGAACTCGTCGCCTTTTCCTTTGCGAAAATGGCTCGACTTCCGATTGAGTGGAGAGTATTAAACAAAGTGATCTGGATCCATACCAGTTTCCTATAACTACGAATAAGTCGTAGTATGCATTTAGCAACGACACAGTCAAATTATAACAAAGGCAGACGTTATATGTATACCATAGAGCGATTTCAGACATTTGCATCACAAAACAGTTAGTCTACATCCGAAGACAGAGCCGAGTACCTGTTATTCGACTCGTAACGTTCATTCAGATCATGAAAGTGGCGAGGGCTATTATTATAGTCGATGCCTTCCTCCACGTGATCGTGATGGTTGTCCCGACTATAATTATTGCCGTAGCTATCTTTTGACCTCTTGTACTGGTTATGAGTAACCCATGGTCTACATGTAACGTACCGGGGCCAGAAACCAGTGCTTTCTAACAACCAGGTGTTTGCATCATCGAAAACGTTTAACCGTATCGTGGCAGAGTTGAACTTCCAGTTACGGAAAACAGTTACTTTAGATACAGTCGGACCTTTTTCTGCAACGAACGACTTAATATCATACTCAGAAATCGAAGGTAAAAACCCTCCAACATAATAACGCTTAGTCTTGCGCCGCTTCACATGCGAAAAAATATCATACCCACCACCGTCACGTTCTGTGGGGTTATGTTCACGGACATGTCTAGAGTCAAAATTGCCATCCCGATATGATCGAGATTCACCACTATTATAAACGCCGTCACACTCTATCTCTCTATCGTTGCCCGCATTCGAAAGCTGGTGATTTCGACCCCGCGGATCGTTTCTAATAAGAAGCGTGTCCCTATAAGAAAAAGCGTCACCAGATTGCGATTTCGAGCGACTCTTCGAGATATTGGCCTTATCATGTCTATTTGCCCTTTCGAGCGGGTCTGTTACACGGACTGGTATGACATTCTGTCTATCTAAGATACTTTTGTCCGTTACCCTCTCAGCGTCCGAACTCGAAGACCGTAACCTTGGAAACTCAACCATACTGTCTACGCTAAGACCACCATCTTCGGCGGCAACACTAACTACGTTCCCACACTGACTATTCACCGGACCATGCGATTCCGGTGCACTGTTCTCCTGTGGGGAGACTCGCCCCGCTCCAGACCGCATTACGTTGTCCCCGACACTTTGCGGGGGGCATATCACGGGACATGCTGGAGCAGATAATGGGTTACACTTTGCACGCTAGCAGCATACTTGTGATACATATGCAAAACAGTTTGGATTCAAATAACACACAAATTAACACAGCCTCTCGTAAAAACCAAAACAGTTTGGATTCCAATGACACACAAATTAACACAGCCTCTCGTAAAAACCAAAACAGTTTGGATTCCAATGACACACAAATTAACACAGCCTCTCGTAAAAACCAAAACAGTTTGGATTCCAATGACACACAAATTAACACAGCCTCTCGTAAAAACCAAAACAGTTTGGATTCCAATGACACACAAATTAACACAGCCTCTCGTAAAAACCAAAACAGTTTGGATTCCAATGACACACAAATTAACACAGCCTCTCGTAAAAACCAAAACAGTTTGGATTCCAATGACACACAAATTAACACAGCCTCTCGTAAAAACCAAAACAGTTTGGATTCCAATGACACACAAATTAACACAGCCTCTCGTAAAAACCAAAACAGTTTGGATTCCAATGACACACAAATTAACACAGCCTCTCGTAAAAACCAAAACAGTTTGGATTCCAATGACACACAAATTAACACAGCCTCTCGTAAAAACCAAAACAGTTTGACACACTGATTTTGGTTTTAAAAAGGAAATGCATCGAAAACTGCGCGAATTTAAGCAGACAACTTTTGCAGATGACAACTGGTTGGAAAGCTAAAGTTTAATCTAAAATTCAAATGATTGTAACTATTCTTGCATAAATTTTTTACAGCAGTTGTTTGATTCAACGTTGCTGCGAGTCTACTCAGTAGTATTGAATTGTAGTCTGTTTCAATTTTTATCTCCATAATATATTTCAATATTTACTTCATAAATACACCTTTGCAAACAGAGCAGACCCAGATCAGATGGCTCCTGTAGATGTCTGATCAGGGTCTGCTCTGTTTGCTTTTCATTTGATATTGATATAATTTTACAGTTGCAGTCAAGATAAAAAATTTTTTTGTTCATATCCCCATTATAAAAATTCAGTGACAGAACAGACTTTGATAGACGGCTTATACAGGAGCTGTCTTAATCTGGGTCTACCCTGCTTGAAAAGGCATGAAATAGCATTTACGCGTAAAATAGCATTTACGTGTGAAAATGTTAAGTATAGTCCACTCAGTAAGAAAGGTTTAACCCATTCCCTCATATTGATGGCTTTTGACGACTCTGTAAAAGTCAATTTGTGAAACCATTGTGATAAATAGAGCATTTGCTCCTATAGGAGCAAATACTCTATTTATCACAATGGTTTCAAACTACAAAATTCTAAACTTTCCCTTTTCTCTAGTTAATGCTCCTTTTTGGTAGATTTATTCAAAGAGATTGTATCTAAAAATAGCCCATGAGGTAATGGGTTAAACTTTGCAAAAGCTAGTTCGAATAACAAACAATGCAGACCCTGTTCAGTGGGGTTCCTCCAGGGGTCTGATCAGAGAGGCTCCTAGAGAATACCTCTAATCTAGATCTACACTGTTTGCCTGTACACACATGTTCCACATTCAAAGGGCTTTGATAAAGGAGTCTGTCCATATCTGTTGTTCCTGGTTGGGGACCACCAGCTTAGTTTGGTTTGCTAATGTTGCCCATATATTCAAAGGGAAGTAACTACTTCAGTAATTATCGAAGTCCAGTTACCAAGCTGGTAGCTGTAAGTTTTATGAACAGAAGAATTTTTGGCCATGGCAGAAACTATAGAATCATATCTATATTATAACATAAGCAAACAGAGCAGACTCTGATCAAATGGCTCCTATAGGAGCCGTCTGATCTGGGTCTACTCTATTTGCAAAGGTGTAGACAGACATATTAATGGAGTAAGGGGTTAAGCACTGGTGGACCTTTCCATTGCATATTCAGCATTCAAAGGGTTAATGAAAGTAGGGGAAATTCTCAAAAAGGGAGTTCAGTATAATCCCCTAAAGAGTATCACTTACAAAGCAAACAATTCCAGATGGAAATTTTGCTTACATTGTACAAAATCAACAAAATTTGTTAATGAATTTACCAGAAACATGGTGAGAGCTATCCTTTCATGAGTTACAGATATAGACCAAGATCAAGATGATTCACTCTCTCAACACTGTTATCAACGAATTTGTAATAGCCTTCGAAAACAGTTTTGATCCAGACCATGAGATGAGTACCGGTACTCATTGGCATCAAAGCTGTCTAGCAGTACCGGCAGGTACTCATTATATTGGCATCAAAACTGTCTAGCATTCTGATGTTGGTTTTGGAAACAAATGGAAGAAAAGTGCTAGTGGAGATTTAACCCTTTCCTTCATATAAACATGTTTTCACGCATTTGCAAACAGAGTAGACCCAGATCAGACAGCTCCTATAGGAGCAGTCTGATCAGGGTCTGTTCTGTTTGCTAATCAAATTTAAAAGATATCTTTCTTTACTTTCTAAAATGTCTACAATGTTCCACATTCCATTTTTCATTACAACTATTTTTTCCATGAATATTCAGTAGGTATTTACATTTGAAATAAACACAGAACGGGGAAAGGGTAAAAGGATTGCATCCAACTATTTTTGACTCCTTTGTGCCTGTCAGTAACAAATTGGATTGTATAAAAAGATTTTTTTTTGTCTGTATTATGCATTTGTACATGATATTTCTGAAGAAGGCAGTGTGAGCTATATAATACTCCTATTGGTATTCATTAGAAAATTTTCTCTGAGACGATTCTATAACGAGCAACAGGGTAAGGTTTAGCTCACAAATAAAGAGTAACACCTGGGTAGTTTTGCTGAGAAATAAAGAGTCATGGAAGGATTAATACAGTAAAACCTCTCTATAACAGCCACTAAATTGCGTTAATTAGTTGGTATTTAGGGCAGGTGGTTGCTTTAAAAGCAAGGTGAAAGTAAATCAGAATGCTCCTATAGGAGCGTTCTGTTTTACTTTCACCTTGCTCTAAGCAGCCACCTGCCTTTAACACAAAATACTTGATGTACTTTAGTGGACATTATAGAGAGAGGTTTCAACCTCTTTGAATAAATCTACCGAAAAGGAGCATTAACTAGAGAAAAGGAAACTTTTAGAATTTTGTAGTTTGAAACTTGTGATAAATAGAGCATTTGCTACTATAGGAGCAAATGCTCTATTTATTACAATGGTTTCAAGAAGTGACTATTACAGAGGTGCAGAAAGGTGTATTTATGGAGGAAATGGTTAACTCTTTCCCTGTTAAATGTATATTCCAAATTTAGATACCTACTGAATATTCATGGACAAAACAGTTATAATGAAATATGGAAGGTGGAAACGTGTTGCTATTTTTGAAAGTAAAGATAAAGAACTTTCAAATTTGATTAACAAACAGAGCAGACCCTGTTTGCAAATGTGTGAAAACACGTTTGTGTGAAGGAAAGGGATCAGGAAGCAGAGCTGATGCAGATCAGACGGCTCCTACAGAAATCATATGATCTTGGTCTACTAGGTTTGCAAAGGCTCTTAAAGCCAGCCGCAGGAGTATCTACAAGGATCAATGCTCTTCCCCTCGACAATATTTTCACAGTGAACCAGCTTGTATTACTCACTGTCTGTGACTGTGGCCACATCTTGTCATCATGAGTAGTGTTCCAGCAATTGTTCTCCAGTAATTATTACTGGTAATTGCATCATCAAATCTCTTTAAATTGAAGATAACAGAGTTAAATAGACTAAAATATTGTGGGAAATGTGTCCTCAATCGCTTGATATTAACCCTTTTAAATGTGGGAAAGGAGTTAAGCCTTTACTCCATAGAGACACAATTTGGCATCTTTGCAAACACAGAAGACCCAGATCAAATTGCTCCTTTAGGAGCCCTCTGATCAGGTTTTGCTGTGTTTACTTAACCCATTCCCTCATAGGCTATTTTCAGATCCAACCACTTTGAATAAATCTACCGAAAGGGAGCATTTACTAGAGAAAAGGAAAACTTTAGAATTTTGTAGTTTGAAACCATTGTGATAAATAGAGCTTTTGCTCCTATAGTAGCAAATGCTCTATTTATCACAATGGTTTCAACAGGTGACTTCTACAGAGGCGTAGAAAGGCGTATATATGCCTCTATGCCTCTGTAATAGCCACTTCTTGAAACCATTGTAATAAATAGAGCATTTCTCCTATATAAGTAGCAAATGCTCTATCTATCACAATGGTTTCAAACTACAAAATTCTAAAAGTTTACTTTTCTCTAGTTAAGGTGCCACAGTATGTTAGAAACACAAAAAAAATCATTTTTTATATTTTTGCATTAATGAATAGACATTAGTCTCTTTCATCCATTGCATTAACGAAATGGTTTATTCTAGGGATGGCAACGGTTATTCGGATATTCGAATATTCGGATACCAAACGGATATCCGAATATCATTTGGCTATTCGAATAGCAAAAAAAACCCAACAAAAACCCTAAATGAATTGAAATTGTAGTGCATAATTTTCTCCAGTCCTTAAAAATCGCTAGTTGATAAGCCAACTAGGCAGGCCGTGTTAATTGCACCGTGACACTTACGCAGTTAGGGGTACAGTAGTTGCGCAATCGACCCAAGTGTCAGTTTGGGCGATGCTCTTTTAATCCACAGGTGGTCCTGTTTAATTGATGTTTAGGGTCATAATAGACAGATTGGTTATGTGTAAATACGCATCGACAATCTCTACTGCTTATTGGTCCATTATAATTACCCATTGTATAAGGTGTGAAAAAATATCAACCCACCTGGCTAACTACAAACTCAACCGATCAGAATATCCCCCACCCACTTTCTTCACAACACGCCTATTGATCAGGCATGTGTGTTTCGAACAGCCTGCATAATTGTTCTGGTAAACATTTTCATATGACTTAAATTGTTCCACTCAGCTCAATGAGATTTCAAACCAAATGCTATTAAATTTAAAATACTGAAAATGTCATTTGAATTTACCCATATACTGAAGTGCTGACTTAGCAAACACGTCCGTGTTTTAGCTAGACCGGAAGTCAGACTCATGCACAATGTTTACTTTCACTAACATGTCTCAATCCTCAAATGATATATCTTATAGGACAAGGTTTTGTAGGGAAAACAGTTTCTACATGATAAGAAACTCACTTGTCTAGGTCTGTAGGCCACTCAAATTATTATTACACTGACTTGTAAAATGACTTCGTGAAATTATGGGTGGACGGAGTCTGATTGTAGGCCTACATAATGTTCATGCATCAGATAAAAATCAAACGAATATATTCGGATATTCGAATAGTTTGGGTTCGAATATTCGGATGGTGATTTTGGTATTCGTTGCCATCCCTAGTTTATTCCCATTTCGTCTACTTCCCATTTCGTCTACTGTATTTCATTCCCATTTCGTCTACTCTAAAATTTTACCCTGTTCCCATTTCGTCTACTGTTATAATTAAGTTATATTTACTCAGTTATTTTGCTAATATCATACAAGATTCAGACATTTTAGGACTTTTTAATGTGTTGTCATAAATTCATATATATTTTTTTTAATATTTAAGATGCTTTTTTGGGCATCAGACTTAATCCACAATAGTAATTTTGACACCTATCACTGTTAGGTGGGCAATTGCATAATCATGTTTTCTTTGGGCAATTGCATAATCATGTTTTCACAGTTTTCTTAAGCATTACCATGACTTACATCAGTTGGGTTTGGACCCAGATCAAAAATTTAAATGATGATCATTTTCCTTTATTGGCTGAAGTGGTTTCTTGTGGGGTTTTTTAAAATTGCAGTTTTGATTGCATAAAATTTCTAAGTTAAATCTTAAAACTTTTTTGGGTTTTGAACTAGATCAATTGTTTGGGTCAAGATAAACCAAACAAATTACAACTTGATATTAAAAAGTCCTATTTAAAATGCATGAATTTTGCCTGATGTGAAGATAATATACTGCTGATCAAAGACATAAAAAATACAAGAGATGTTTGTAAAACATGTATACCCCCCAGACCCCCTGACCTTTGATCAAGTGACCTTAACTATAGAGGTCATCTAGCGGTCATGACTAATCACCACAGCAACTTTGAAAATCCTAAGCCAAACCACTGATCATTTATTGATCTGAAAACATTTCACAAGTTAAGGTCATGGTGACCTTGACCTTTGACCTAGTGACCTCAACAACTATAGGGGTCATCTAGTGGTCACGACCAACTACCACAGCAAGTTTGAAGATCCCGAACCAAACCATTGAGCAGTTATTAATTGGAAACCATTTCATCAGTTAAGGTCATGATGACCTTGACCTTTGACCTCAAAATTAATAAGGGTCATCTAGTTGACATGACCAACCACCACAGCAAGTTTGAAGATCCTAAGCCAAACCCTTGAGCAGTTATTGATTGGAAACCATTTCACCAGTTAAGGTCATGGTGACCTTGACCTTTGACCTAGTGACCTAAAAAACAATAGGGGTTATCTATCGGTCATGACCAACCACCACAGCAAGTTTGAAGATCCTAAGCCAAACCCTTGAGCAGTTATTGATCGGAAACTATTTCACCAGTTAAGGTCATGATGACCTTGACCTTTGACCTAGTGACCTAAAAAACAACAGGGCTGATCTAGTTGTCATGACCAACCACCTAAGCAAATTTGAAGATCCCAAGCCAAACCCTTGAGCAGTTATTGATCGGAAACCATTGAATCAGTTAAGAGCATGGTGACCTTGACCTTTGACCTAGTGACCTAAAAAACAATAGGGGTCATCTAGTGGTTATTACCAACCACCACAGCAAATTTGAAGATCCTAAGCCAAACCCTTGAGCAGTTATTGATCGCAAACCATTTCACCAGTTAAGGTCATGGTGACCTTGACCTTTGACCTAGTGACCTAAAAAACAATAGGACTCATCTAGTTGTCATGACCAACCACCTAAGCAAATTTGAAGATCCTAAGTCAAACCCTTGAGTAGTTATTGATCAGAAACCATTTTACCAGTTAAGGTCATGGTGACCTTGACCTTTGACCTAGTGACCTCAAAAACAATAGGGGTCATCCAGTGGTCATGACCAACCACCACAGCAAGTTTGAAGATCCCAAGCCAAACCCTTGAGCAGTTATTGATCGGAAACTATTTTACCATTTTAGGTCATGGTGACCTTGACCTTTAACCTAGTGACATCAAAAACAATAGGGGTCATCTACTTGTCATGACCAACCACCACAGCAAGTTTGAAGATTCTAGGCCAAGTCGTTTATTAGTTATCGTTCGGAAACCATCGATCTACCGACCGACCGACCGACCGACAGACCGACCGACCGACATGTGCAAAGCAATATACCCCCATTTTTTCAAAAGGGGGGTATAATAAGCAGTAGACATAAAAATATAAGCAGTAGACGAAATGGGAAAGGGTGTAAAAATAGGAGTAGACGAAATGGGAACAAAAGCCAAAAAAGTAGACGAAATGGGAAGTAGACGAAATGGGAAGTAGACAAAATGGGAAGTTACCAACGAAATACCATAAAATATACCACAAAAGCCGTATAAACCCCTTTTACTTTATTATAGGGATGTCAACGGCTAACCGGTTAACCGGTTAATCGATCGGATGACCGATAATCGGTTATTAAATATGATATTCGATTACCTGAATTAAAAAATAAATATTAAAAATGTTAGTGTCATTCATTTTATAATGACACTAAAATCCCGAAAATTTAACTTTCTCTTCCCATCCATATCATAAAGACTGCCCCCTGTTGTGACAAACAAGGCCTCAAGGCAGATTAGTGATAGCATCCATAGGTCTAAGGTGTCACCAGTAGATAAGCGCCAATCAAGCACATTTTGTTTTGATAACCATTGTATCATTTGGAGCAGTTTGTTGTCTGCATATTGTTTCGGTCGAATGACAATATCCACTCAAGTGGATCAACACCTGTTTTGCGCAAGTTACTCGCTACATCAATTTGTGTTTAGTTAAAGAACACATGAAGCAGCAATTCGTAACTACTCGTCGTATTCCGTCAGTGGTCGGAAATTAGCTGAGGTAGCAGGATAAATTCATTCCACTTACCAAATGTACGCAAGAAACAACGATGTGGGCAGAATTCCTTCGCTAAACACACGTTACGGCAGATAAAATAGGTGTTAACTCTATACCTTTGAGTTTTAATAGATACAGCTGCAGTATGAAAATAATAATTTTCAAATGTAATCGAAAGTGAGATTCGAGTCACCGAATAGAACTCGCCGGAAGTGCGTTTGCATTATCTCCCTTGATGAAAATCTGACAGCTAGAACGCTGATACTTTGTTGTTGAGTCTGTTGACATATCTTTGAGAAAACAATAGTCATTACATTTATTCATTGGTCGAATTTGTTTTGAAAACACGTTTAATAGAACAATATATTAAACATCTGGGGCCAATACACGTGCAGCCCGCTGTTATGAGGTATCCAGAGACACACGAACTTCGTCAAATTTGTAATGTCGTTGTATGATAGTCACAAATCTTCCGATTAACCGGTCGAAAGAATGAACGATTAATCGGTTAGTGAAAATACCGATTATTGACATCCCTACTTTATTACCATCGAGCTTTTCTCTGACTTAGCCAGTCTGCCATTTACGAGGAAGGCTTATCAGGGGCACCTAGGGGGTAACTGATAATTACGTAGGGCACATACGTGATAAAGCAATAGGCGGCTATTTATCCGCATTTCCCTCTCGGTAGCCTCAAGCTATGTAGGCCACATGACTAGATAAGCTTTCTGATGGGTGATTTATGGGAAACCGGCAATTAAATCAGCTTTTTTAATTGATCGGATGGAAGAAAGGGGGAGGAGCTTAGTGGTAAATATCACACATATTACAAGCTCTCCATTGGATATAAATATGATTGAAAGCTATAGATAATTATAAGATTACGCAACACAATGGGGGTCTTTCTATTCCTTTTCATGTTTTTGACAGATGCAAATTTAAAGGAGTCGGCTTTTTCAAACAATCATAACTTCTGTAATTTGTGTCCGAATTATAGGCGGTTTGCGGCATATCAAAGAGCATTGTCTTAGCCAGGGATCCGTGTCACAGTTTTATGATATCTTGCTTCGATCGTCTAAAATCAAAAGAAACGTAGCGGGAGGCAGAATTTAAGGGGTCTTAAAACTAAAATATTGCATAACTCCCAAACGGAGAGTTTTATCAAAAATCTGTGACACAGTTCCCTGGACATGCTAATGATTCACATATTGGCCAATTAAAATAAGTTTAGTACAAAAGATAACCTTGTAATCGCTGTTTGAAAAAATTCAAACTGGCACATTTAAATAGATTTCAAATGTCGGTTTTGATAGGATTATCGATGTTTCTGATAAATAATCAAATAAATCAATAAAACTAACCAACTAGGCTCAGAAAAAATAGCTCTAGGTAGTTTTAAATATGATTTTTGATATCTGGGGCTAAACTATCTCGCCACCTTAATGCTCCTTTTCGGTAGATTTATTCAAAGAGGTTGGATCTAAAAATAGCCTATGAAGGAATGGGTTAAAAGGAGTATCTTATATTTTGTACACAGGTAGTTGCTTAAGCAGAAAGAATGAAAGTAAATGCAGAAAGCTCCTTGGTTTCAGTCTGCATTAAGCTACAGTTTGCTATTCAACTAGAAAATTGTGTATGTAAGACCCTGCAGGTGCTTGAATAGCTGCACGTAAAATTTCCAAGTCATTTGACCTTGACCTTGGGCTTGCGTGCAGCATGGGCTGGGTGTGCAATGAAAGTATGGATGGTGTTTAATGTCTATATGCAATTCCATGGCAATAGCTACAGTGGTAAGGGAGATATAAGACAATGAAAAAACTGTGACAAACAAGAGAGTCGTCACGGGTGACAAATGCCCCCAAAGTGTTTGACACCGAAATGCATTTTGGCGGACAAACAATACAATGTATGCAGGTGTAACATGAAATTTTGATGCTGTTAAAAATGACACAGGAGTCAGTTCTTAACATTAGAAACAGAACCTTTGACGATTATGATAGCTAAGAAAAGAGCCAAGGGTCAAAACTTAGTTAAAAAGGACCCTAGGTCATTCTCAACGTTAAAAAGGACCCTGGGTTGATTGTCAACGTTAAAAACAGATCCTGGGTAAATTCTTAACGTTTTAAAAAAAAGACACGGGGTCAAATTTCAATATTAAAACAAGAGATGTCACAGTCACGTGACAAATGCCCCCAAAAATTATACCCTGTGACCTTGACCTTTGACCCATGGACCAGGGAGTTGACACATCGTCTTTGTGTGGTGAACATTTGTGCCAGGTTCCTTTGAAATCCATTCACAGATAAACAAGTAATTGTACCCTGTGACCTTGACCTTTGACATATGGACCAGGGAGCTGAACGCGACACATCGTCTTTGTCTGGTGAACATCTGTGCCAAGTTATATTGAAATCCATTGACAGATAAAGATGTTACAGACCGGACACGAAATTTGTGACAAAGTGATTGTACCCTGTGATCTTGACCTTTGACATATGGACCAGCGAGTTGAAAGCGACACATCATCTTTTGTGTGGTGAACATTTGTGCCAAATTATATTGAAATCCATTGATAGATAAAGAAGTTACAGGCCAAACACAAAATTTGTTACAAAGTAATTGTACCCTGTGACCTTGACCTTTGACCCATTGACCTGGGAGTTGAACGCGACACATTGTCTTTGTGTGGTGAACATTTGTGCCAAGTTATATTGAAATCCATTGATAGATGAAGAAGTTACAGACCGGACACGAAATTTGTGACAAAGTAATTGTACCCTGTGACCTTGACCTTTGACCCATGGACCTGGGAGTTGACCCAGACACATCGTCTTTGTGTGGTGAACATTTGTGGCAAGTTATATTGAAATCCATTGATAGATGAAGAAGTTACAGACCGGACACAAACTTTGTGACAAAGTAATTGTACCCTGTGACCTTGACCTTTGACCCATGGACCTGGAAGTTGAACGCGACACATCGTCTCTGTCTGGTGAACATTTGTGGCAAGTTATATTGAAATCCATTAATAGATGAAGAAGTTACAGGCCGGACACGAAATTTGTGACAACGCGACACATCGTCTCTGTCTGGTGAACATTTGTGGCAAGTTATATTGAAATCCATTAATAGATGAAGAAGTTACATGCCGGACACGAAATTTGTGACAAAGTAATTGTACCCTGTGACCTTGACCTTTGACCCATGGACCTGGGAGTTGAACGCGACACATCGTCTTTGTGTGGTGAACATTTGTGCCAAGTTATATTGAAATCCATTGACAGATGAAGAAGTAACAGACCGGACACGAAATTTGTGACAAAGTAATTGTACCCTGTGACCTTGACCTTTGACCCATTGACCTGGGAGTTGAACGCGACACATCGTCTCTGTCTGGTGAACATTTGTGGCAAGTTATATTGAAATCCATTGATAGATGAAGAAGTTACAGACCGGACACGAATTCCGGACGGAAGGACAGACGGACAGACGGACATACTAACAAATGGGTAGTTGTGTGACTTTTTCCTTTGATCTTTTCTTGTGGGACTAGTCCCACAAGAAAAACTATTTTTGGCTCTAACTTTGGAAAAGAATGATCTGGAAGCTAACCCTAACCCTAACCCTATGTCCCACAACTGGCCAGGTTAATGTCACAAGAAATGGCCAGGTTAATGTCACAAGAGATGGCCAGGTTAATGATTTTACTTGTGTGACTAGTTAGAAAAAGTCACACAACTACCCATTGGTGAGTGCGGACGGACGGACGGACAGATGGACAGACGGACAGACGGAAGGACGGACAATGCGATTACTATATGCCCGCCTTTGGGGGCATAAAAACATGTTGTGTTGATTGTTACTGTTAAGTTGATTCTTAACGTTTAAGAAAGACCCTATGTCGATCCTTAACGTTAACAAGAGCTGTCCGCAGACAGCGCGCTCCACTTTCTTTAGTGCTGGATAGTGTAGTGGAAGTCTAAGTCAGAAAGGGGAGATAACAACAGCAAAATTAATTTTAGGGTTACCTACCCTTGTGAAATGGGTCCCCCTGGTAATAGTTAATATGTATACCAAAGATAAACCAAATATCTTGGACAGTTTCTGAGACATGGACCTGAACATAAAACTTAACCAACAATGAAAATTCTAAGTCGAAAAAGGGGCATTACTATGGCAAAATTAATTTTAGGGTTACCTTCCCTTGTGAAATGGGTTCCCCTTGTGATAGTTAATATGTATACCAAAGATGAACCAAATATCTTTGACAGTTTCTGAGACATGGACCTGAACATAAAACTTAACCAACAATGAAAATTCTAAGTCGAAAAAGGGGCATAACTAAGGCAAAATTAATTTTAGGGTTACCTACCCTTGTGAAATGGGTTCCCCTTGTGATAGTAAACATACATACCAAATATGAACCAAATATCTTTGATGGTTTCTGAGAAAAGGACCTTAACAAAAAGGTTAACCAACGCCGACGCCGACGCCGACGCCGACGCCGACACCGACGCCGACGCCGACGCCGACGCCGACGAGAGGGTCATGACAATAGCTCCACTTTTTGAAAAAGTGGAGCTAAAAACATACCCTCAGTCAATTCTTGTAACACTGGCTCTTAGACAGCTGCAACAGAAGTTACCTAATATGGATCTACATTCTTTGCATAAGCATGTATAGCATCTGATTTAGGTAGTGTTGTAAGCAAGCAATGAAGACCCAGAAGCTCCTACAGGAGCTGTCTGATATGGGTCTATATTGTTATAATGCTGTAATTCATCTGAAATTTCTGACACTGCAAGTATTTGAACAGCATGGCCTACCAATGTATGAATAGTATTTAGAGCTCTTTATAATGTCGGATTCATGCTAATGTAGTAGCAAACAGTGTAGACCCTGTAGTTTGATTTGGGTCTACACTGTTTGCCTAAGCATACCTGTCCAATACTTACAAATTCCAAATTTGGAATCTGTAACTGATAAGGTATAGGAGATATGCTCTAGACAAGCTTTTAGTAAAATCAAGGTCAAAGGTCAAGGGCACATTGACCTTAAAATGGTACGCGACACTCAGCCATCCCAAGATGAACTCACACACCAAATTTGGAATCCGTAGCTGGTAAGGTATAGGAGATATACTCCGGACAAGCTTTTTGTAGCTGGTAAGGTATAAGCTTTTTTTAAAATCGAGGTCAAAGGTCAAGGTCAAGGTCACAGTGACCTGGAAATGGTACGCGACACTCCGCCATCCCTAGATGAACTCACACACCAAATTTGGAATCTGTAGCTGGTAAGGTAAAGGAGATATGCTCCGGACAAGCTTTTTGTAAAATCAAGGCCAAAGGTCAAGGTCTGAGATATGCTCTGGACAAGCTTTTTGTATCTGGTAAGGTATAGGAGATATGCTCCGGAATGTAAAATTGAGGTCCAAGGTCAAGGTCAGTGATCTGAAAATGGTACACGACTCTCCGCCATCCCAAGATGAACTCAAAAACCAAATTTGGAATCCGTAGCTGGTAAGGTATAGGAGAAATGCTCCGGACAAGCTTTGTGTAAAATCGAGGTCAAAGGTCAAGGTCACAGTGACCTGAAAATGGTACTCGACACTCCACCATCCCAAGATAAACTCACACACCAAATTTGGAATCCGTAGCTGGTAAGGTATAGGAGATATTCTCTGGACAACCATTTTTTGTAAAATCGAGGTTCAAGGTCAAGGTCACAGTGACCTGAAAATGGTACGCGACACTCCTCCATCCCAAGATGAACTCACACACCAAATTTGGAATCCGTAGCTGGTAAAGTATAGGAGATATACTCCGGACAAGCTTTTTGCAGCTGGTAAGCTATAAGCTTTTTGTAAAATCGAAGTCAAAGGTCAAGGTCACAGTGACCTGAAAATGGTACGCGACACTCCGCCATCTCAAGGTGATCTCACACACCAAATTTGGGATCCGTATCTGGTAAGGTATAGGAGATATGCTCTGGACAAGCTTTTTGTAAAATCGGTCAAAGGTCAAGGTCACAGTGATCTGATAATGGTACTCGACACTCCTCCATCCCAATATGAACTCACACACCAAATTTGGAATCCTTAGCTCGTAAGGTATAGGAGATATACTCCGGACAAGCTTTTTGTAGCTGGTAAGGTATAAGCTATTTTTAAAATCGAGGTCAAAGGTCAAAGTCAAGGTCACAGTGACCTGAAAATGGTACGCGACACTCCGCCATCTCAAGGTGATCTCACACACCAAATTTGGGATCCGTATCTGGTAAGGTATAGGAGATATGCTCTGGACAAGCTTTTTGTAAAATCGGTCAAAGGTCAAGGTCACAGTGATCTGATAATGGTACTCGACACTCCTCCATCCCAATATGAACTCACACACCAAATTTGGAATCCTTAGCTCGTAAGGTATAGGAGATATACTCCGGACAAGCTTTTTGTAGCTGGTAAGGTATAAGCCATTTTTAAAATCGAGGTCAAAGGTCAAAGTCAAGGTCACAGTGACAAAGTCAAGGTACGCGACACTCCGCCATCCCAAGATGAACTCACACACCAAATTTGGAATCTGTAGCTGGTAAGGTAAAGGAGATATGCTCCGGACAAGCTTTTTGTAAAATCGGTCAAAGGTCAAGGTCAAGGTCACATTGATCTGAAAATGGTACGCGACACTCCTCCATCCCAAGATGAACTCACACACCAAATTTGGAATCCTTAGCTGGTAAGGAATAGGAGATATACTCCGGACAAGCTTTTTGTAGCTGGTAAGGTATAAGCTTTTTTTAAAATCGAGGTCAAAGGTCAAGGTCAAGGTCACAGTGACCTGGAAATGGTACGCGACACTCCGCCATCCCTAGATGAACTCACACACCAAATTTGGAATCTGTAGCTGGTAAGGTAAAGGAGATATGCTCCGGACAAGCTTTTTGTAAAATCAAGGCCAAAGGTCAAGGTCAAGGTCACAGTGACATGAAAATGGTACGCGACACTCCGCCATCCCAAGATGAACTCACACACCAAATTTGGTATCCGTAGCTGATGTGACAAAGGAAATATACTCCGGACAAAAGGTACACACACACACACACACACACACACACCCACACACCCACACACACACACACACACACCCACGCACGGTGCGATCACTATATGCCGCCAAAGCCTAGCTTTGGGGGCATAAAAACTGCACGTAAATGTGACAACCAACTGCACATAAAATTTCCAAGTCATTTGACCTCGACCTTGGGCTTGCGGGCAGCATGGGTGGGGTGCCAAATGATAGCACAGAATGGTAATTGATGTGTATGTGACGTTTCATGTGTATAAGTGTAGAAATTACTGACTTATAACACTTGAAAAACTGTGACAACCAACTGCACCTAAAAGCGTGACAGACGGACGGACGGACAGACAGACAGGCATGTGCAAAACATAATGCCCCCTGACTATCGTCAACGGGGGCATAAAAAACCTGTATTTCTTAAAATTTTAAAATGGTTATTATATCTAGGAGATATTAAGTTCGTTTTATTCAATGTTAGTTGTCCCCCTGATCTGGGTCTACTATTGCAAGGTGTGAAAAGGTATTTATAGGAAGGAAAGCATTACAAGATCATGCAGATACAGGTGACATTGTACTCAAGTACTAAAATCCTCATTTCTCCACCAAACCCTATGTTGTGACCACTCTTTAGAATCGTCTCGAAGAGTCACGTTCCTAAACATAGGGTTTAGTTGAGGAATACAGTTTTTCTTGAAAATATTTTAATTTACATATTTTATCTTGACCTCTGCCATGGAAAATGGGAGATTGGTTGTCTGAATACCTAGGGTAGTTGTACCTAGGGTAGTTGTACCTTGTACCTAGGGTAGTTGTCTTTCTCATAATGACCTTTGTTAATAGAAACTAGATAAAACAAAAGATAAATTAAAACCTTAACCCTTTCCTCCATAAATACACCTTTCTATGCCTTTGAAAACTGAGTAGACCCAGAACACCTTTCTATGCCTTTGAAAACAGCGTAGACCCAGATCAGACGGCTTCTGTAGGACTTTGCTCCTACCTTTGTTTATGGAATAATATAGATCTGATTCTACGTTTCTACTTTTTCAAAATATTCTTGTGTTAATATTCTATTTAACAAATAATTCAATTCATCTTCATGATGTCATTATTTCTTACATGAATATTCATGGTGTAAAGGGTTAAACAAGACAGATGGACAGACATATGATGAATGATAAGTAATCAAAATAGCTCACCCCATGCAATAGCTACGGGACAGTTTTCGGTAGACATCAATTACTTATCTAGTGAAGAGCTAATTCCCACCAGACTTTGACAACCGACAGCGTAAAAATATTGAAGTTTTCCATTGTCATCGAAATCCCTATGGAGAGGAACCATATATCTGATAGTGAGACACATATACAATGGCCATTATAAACACAACAACAGGGATTTATTATAGAATGGAAAACTTATGAAGCATTTTCGTGCTCCAATAAAGTGTTGTCAATATTCATCTCATGGTATTATACCTTCATACTCCCTCATACATACATACAGAACATGTCTATAGCTACCTTTTGACACCTCTGTTAACCCATTCCCTCATACTGGTGCCTGTTGACACATCTGTTAACCCTTCCCTCATACAGACACCTGTTGACACCTCTGTTAACCCATTCCCTCATACTGATGCCTTTTGACACATCTGTTAACCCATTCCCTCATACTGATGCATTTTGGCACCTCTGTTAACCCATTCCCTCATAGGCTATTTTTAGATCCTACCTCTTCGAATATATCTACTGAAAAGGAGCATTAACTAGAGGAAAGGAAATTTTTAAAATTGTGTAGTGATGAAACCATTGTGATATATAGAGCATTTGCTCCTATGGGGCAAATGCTCTATTTATCACAATGGTTTCAGAAAGTGACGTTTACAGGGGCGTCAAAAGGTGTCAATATGAGGGAATGGGTTCCTTTACGTACTCCATGAATAATTTTTGTGAGAAATAATGACATCTTGAATATTAATTAAACTAAATGTTTTAGTAGCACATGGACACAGGAATATGTACACTCAAATCTATATAATATGATAAGCAAACAGAGCAGACCCTGATCAGACGGCACCTGGGATGGGAGCTGTCTAATCTAGGTTTATTCTGTTTGCAAAGGCGAAGAAAGGCGTATTAACCCATTCCTTTATATTGATGCCTCTTTAAAGGCCACTTTTTGAAACCATTGTGATGAATAGTGCATTTGCTCTAAGGAGCAAATGCTTTATTAATCACAATGGTTTCAAAACTACACAATTCCAAAAGTGTCCTTTTCTCTTAGAAATACTCATTTTTGGTAGATTTATTCAAATGCTCATTTTTGGTAGATTTATTCAAAGAGGCTGGGTCTAAAAATAGCCTATGCAGGAATGGTTTAATGGAGTAACAGGTTAAACACTTTGCCTTCTACAAAAGAATGTTTGCTCTAGAAAATGTTCACCCATTTTTCTTCAAATCCATCACCTCATGAGATGCTCATCTGAACCTAAATTCAAAGGCCCAGATAAAATGGGTAAATTAACCCATTCCCTCATATTGATGACTCTGTAGAAGTCACTTTTTGAAACTATTGCGATAAATAGAGCATTTGCTCCTATAGGAGCAAATGCTCTATCTATCACAATGGTTTCAAACTACAAAATTCTAAAATTTGCCTTTTCTCTAGTTAAGGCTCCTTTTCGGTAGATTTATTCAAAGAGGTTGCATCTAAAAATAGCCTATGAGGTAATGGGTTAATGCATTTTCAAGACTAGTTCCTGTTTTTCTCCACCCAACTCCATGTTGTGAACACTATCCCTTTCCCTGTTCTATATTTAGTCCAAATATCAATACCTAGTGAATATTCATAGACAAAATAGTTCTAATGAAATATGGAAAGCGGAAACTTGTAGCCATTCTAGAAACTAAATAAACAAGATCTATCAAATTCCATTAGCAAAGAGAGCAGACCCTGATTAGACAGGTCATATAGATAAGAGCCATCTGATCTGGATCTACTGTTTGCAAATGTGTGAAAATGTGTTTATATGAAAGAAAGGGCTATAGAATGATTCTAAAGGATGGCCACACCACAAGTCTTGTTGGAGAAATGACAATTTTAGTGTTTGAATACACATCTTTATCTATCGTTTTGAAACTGTTTCGAAAGATTATCACAAATTTCAGTATTACTGAAGACTAACCTCCATGGCTCCTATGTTATCATAAAATGCCACACTAAATTCTATCAAATATTATAAAAAAAATGTATTTTTTCAAGCTGACAACATTTTCTGTGTTTCCTAGCAACACAATGCCTTGCAGTTCTAGTAAGACTCCTGAGATACACCTACTCAGTTTCTGAAAACATCAGTGCATGTAGAGAGAGTATCAAAATTAATGAAGTTCAGGTTTATTTTCAATAAAATAAATGCAAATGTCAGAATTGCTCATAAAATTGGGTCTTATTAGCCCTCTTTTATTACCAATTTCTCTTTTACAACAGAATCACCTCATAGCTTAAATGCTCTAATCATGTATCCAAAGGTTTGCCTTAGAATCAATTCTTTACACACAAATGCTGCCTGCAAAAATCAACTACATGTATTATACTGCCATAAAAACCCGAAATCTGCTCAGACTCTGAGATCTTGCATTTTTACTGACTTCCGATTCATTCAGACCTTTAACCCATTCCCTCATAGGCTATCTTTAGATTATACTACCATATTGAATATACCTACCGAAAAGGAGCATTAACTAGAGGAAAGGACATTTTTAAAATTGTGTAGTGTTGAAACATGATTGTGATAAATAAGGAGCAAATGCTCTATTTATCACAATGGTTTCAGAAAGTGATGTTTACAGAGGCTACAAAAGGTGTCAATATAAGAGAATAGATTGAACTGTTTACTCCATAAATACCCATTTGCAAACAGAGTAGACCCTGCTTAATCCTTTAAATGCGCGAAAAAATTAACTGGCATTTGTAAATAGTGCAGACCCAGATTGGAGGGATCCTTGATTAAAACTCTGATCAGGGTCTGCACTGTTTGTCAGTTAAAATCCTCTTGTAAAATATCCTATCATATACCGCAGTAAATGGACACTGCCTTTAATCCCAAGTGCAAGAACAGAATATAAAAGACATATGCAAACTGCATTGATCCAGATCAAAGACTCCAAAGGAGCCCTGTGATTAGGATCTACACTGTCAAATAATTATTTTTTCAGTAGTCAATTTTGATGCCATTTCTTGTTTAACCCTTTCAACCCAGAAGACACATTCAATGTCATTTACAAACAGTGTAAATAGATCTAGATCAGAGGGCTCATAGAGGAGCAAAACATGCTCACTGTAACCCTATCCTCCATAGTCTATTTTTAGACCCACCCTCTTTGAATGATTCTACCGAAAAGAAGCACTTACTAGAGAAAAGGAAAATTTAGAATTTGTAGTTTTGAAACCATTGTGATAAATAGAGCATTTGCTCCTATAGGAGCAAATGCTCTATTTATCACAATGGTTTCAAAAGGTGACTTTTAACAGAGGCGTAAAAAGGCGTATTTTTGGAGGAAAGGGTTAAGTCCTGGGTCTAATCTGCTTAATATTAAGAGGCAGTAATTTCAAAGACTGTAATCCATCATTCTTTATAATTAAGCAGATTCAATTAGGGATGCAAGTTCCTTGAAATAATTTGAAACGATAAACTGAGCAGACCCAAATTAGGGGGATCCAATCTGGGTCTACAATGTATACAAATGCAAACAAGAATTGTTTTTTATACAAAAACTGACCCCCCCCCCCCCCCCCCCCCCCCTCCCCAACACACACTACATTTTCCATGTAAAAATTTCAAAGTCCCATAACTCTGCAGAAAATCATCAAATCGGAACAGGAAGACATGCACACCTAGACAAGGTGCTGACCAATCTTTATAATTAACTTTCATGAAAATGCGACCAAAGGTTTTGGAGAAAATACACGGACAAAATTTTCAATGTAATAATTTCCCATAACTCTGCAGAAAATCATCGAACAGGGACAGGAATAAGCACAACTAAGTATAATATTGATCAATCCTATGATGTTTCATGAAAATATGATCAAAGGTTTTGGAGAAACTGTGTGGACAAAATTTTCCATGTATAAATTCAGTCTCATAACTCTGCAGAAAATCATTGAATCTGAACAGGAATAAGATATGCACAACTAAGTGTTGTCCTATGACGTTTCATGAAAATCTGATCAAAGGTTTTGAAGAAACGGCTCAGACAAAATTTTCCATGTAAAAATTTAAAAGTCCCATAACTCTGCAGAACATCATCGAACCAGTACAGGAATAAGATATGCACAACTAGACATGGTACTGATCAATCCTATGAAGTTTCATGAAAATCCGACCAAAGGTTTTGAAGAAACCGCTCAGACAAAATCGTCCATGTAAACATTTAAAAGTCCCATAACTCTGCAGAAAATCATCGAACCTGTACAGGAATAAGATATGCACAACTAGACATGGTACTGATCAATCCTATGAAGTTTCATGAAAATCCGACCAAAGCTTTTGGAGAAACGGCGAGAACAAATTAAAATCGGACTAACAGACGGACTGATGCCACGCATAATGTCTCCCCAGTACATGTATACTGGGGGAAACATAATCAACCCTTTCCCTCATAAGTAATGCCTTGTCATGCCATGGCAAACAGAGTATGCCAACAGAGTAGACCCAGATCAGACAGCTCCTGTTGGAGCTGTTTGATCAGGTTTTGCTCTGTTTGCTTATGATGGAATTATATCTGATGTTGCAGCTTCTGCCCTTGTTCTAAAGACTCAGTAATAGATATTCACTGCATGATGCAACTTTTCACAAATATTCATTGGGGAAAAGGTTAACTGCTTTCAAGCACTGTAAATTTTTATGTTCAATGTTTTGCTTATTCATTTCATCACCAGTTTGATACAAAAATCTAAGAGAAAGGAATTTCCAAGAGATATCTTAACTCCCCTGGGTTTAAAAACTAACAGTTATTCCATTATCACCTTTTAAAACGTGCATAAACTGAACACAAAATGTGCATTGGAATTGTGTCAAAGCTTCTGTCTATTACGAGCTTGCTTTGCATATTCTGTTGCAGTAGATTATCATTGAAAATGAAAATTCGAGAAAAACGCCGACCATTGCAGTTAGAACTCCAAAACATTACAAATGTTATAAAATTGAACCATTTCTCTGTTGGATATTCAGAACTGTTGAATCACATCTATATAAATCCATAAGCAAACAAATCAAACCCTCATCAGACTGCTCCTGCAGGTACTGTCTGGTCTGGGTCTAGTCTGTTTGCAAAGGTGTTAAAAGGCATCTCAATCAGGTAAATTGTTAAAACAATTGATGGACCAATCAACTCTGAATAATTAGCATATAAAGGGATAAAAGAAAATTACTTGTCCAGATTGTGCCAACTGTGTGATTAAAAAAAAGAGTCCATAAGCCAAACAAAGATTAGCATGTTGAATTACCATCTGCCAAATAAATGGGAAAGCGTGCATGGAAAAATCAACATTTTCCAGGATGTTACATATTGATTTTGTATAATTGAATGCTTTCTTTGTACCTTTTTTCATTGGGGACGGGAGGGGGGGAGAAGGATTCAGGCTGTTGAATCGAATGAAATTTAATTATTCAACAGGTTTTGTCAATGACAGAGTATTGATCTTCCTTGAGTCAGACGCGGTGGCGTTGTCCGTGAGTCACAAAGCGTGATCGTGTGTCAAACGTGATCTATGACAAGCCAGAATGTTTGCCTGTCATAATGTCGCATCAGACATGCATCCCGCAGCTCATTAGCCCTGTGTACAGGGCTCTATCAACAACAAATCAGCTATGGGTCAAGCCTGTTATATTCCATTCAAAATCTATAACAGAAATGCAGATGTTTTCTGACAAATTAAAAGTGGTATCAGATAACATAAACACTTTTGTTCATTTCTTTATTGGATTGCAGAGTCACGGATATAAAATAGAGAATAGTCGGAGGTTGTGACATTTTACTTAACCCTTTCCTCCATAAATATGCCTTTCAACACCTCTGTAAAATTCACTTTATGAAACCATTGTGATAAGCTATAGGAGCAAATGCTCTATTTATCACAATGGTTTCAAACTACAAAATTCTAAAATTTTCCTTTTCTCAAGTTAATGCTCCTTTTCGTTAGCTTTATTCAAAGAGATCATATCTAAAAATAGCCTATGAGGTAATGGGTTAACCCTTTCCCCACTGTGAAAAAAAATCTGTTCAAATTTGGATCTGATGCATTGAATTTTGACAAATTCATATTTGAACGAGATTTTGAGAACTACTGAGTGAGTGTCACACTACTTGGAATGCTGATGAGACGCCCCACTTACTTGGGTGTCTCTCATCTGGGTCCAAGCTATTTCCAAATGCATGTAACATTGTGAATAGTGGCTTAAATTTTACTTATGGTGAACAGATCTAATAAACAAGAGCCGCGTGCGGCGCCAACGCTCGTCTGATTTGGTGCTTGTCCAGCTAAATTAAACATTTTTGAAAAATATAAAGGGCCATAACTCCAAAATTTTGAAATCAAGAGGTATAGTTCTTATGTAGGGGCCTTCCCCTCAATGAGATCTACTAACCTATGAAGTTTCATGTTGATACCTCTTATACTTTTCGAGTAATGAGCTACATTAAAGTTTTTGTACGCAGACGCCAATGCCTACGACTCGGTGATCACATTAGCTCGACTTTTCTTCGAAACAGACAAGCTAAAAATGCATGTGTACATAAAAAATTATGTCATAATAACAAATATTCATGATGTTATTACTTCTTACTAGTGGTGTCCCGATAATCGATTATAATCGAAAATCAGTTGAGCTCAGCCACAAACCAAGCGCTCGAGCGCGACTTGGCTGTTTCCGATTAATCAGAATATGGAGAATCAGGGGAATATGGAGAATCACAGAAATAACCTAAGTTATTTGTAATCTTATGCATTAATTTTTCATATTTTCATGGTATTTCAACACTAAAACTATATCACGATTCCTATATTTGCTATTAAATGAAAAAACAGGGTTTGAACGTGTCACTCGCATACTCGCGAAATGCCAGTAGAAAATGAAAATTGAGAGTTGAAATTTCAAGCACCGGAAAAAGAATGCGAGTGGTTTTTCAAACATTAACCCTTCTCTTGCTGAATTTTAAAATACATTTCTCCTTCTTTACCCATGCCCTGCTGTATAATTACATATATCTTCACTGTATACAAGTATTTCGCTGTGAAATCACTGCTGTGGAGTGCACTGGTTGCACAATCAACTTGTAAATAGTGCAGACCCTGATGAGACAGCTCCTGCAGGAGCTGTCTCATCTGGGTCTCCACTATTTACAGATAGGTATATTGACGTGAATAGCAAGCGAAGGGTTAAAATACGATGTTATTGAGATCTAAAGATTTATATCATAAACAGTCATTGTGTCAATCAGTTACCGATAGAAACTGCCCTTTATATTCCATAAATATCCGAATTGTCCCTTTCTTTTTCTCCATCCTACCGTTACTATTTATAGTACCCGTATGGGAAAACCCCCTTCAAGCTGCACGCGCCCCATTACTTTAGCCCCGTTTACATTGCGTATACATCATAAGTGGGGTACCAGTATCGCTTAGCTAACTGTATGCGACCATTTTAGGTGATGGAAACCAGACACGACGATGTAAAACTAAAACCAATACTTTAAAAGAAAATGACAGATGATGGAGAAATAAAAAAAGATCGCCATTTAATAAGTATTTTTAACCTTGATATACGAAGCCATCTGCAGGCTGTAGATCTACCGAAAATCATTAATTCAGGTAGAAACAGTCGGTAACGCAGTTTTATAAAATTTATTGTATTCGCAACTTTCACTAACAAAACTATACACAAAAGCAGCATGTGAAACATTTAAATAACATTAGAACAAGATAAATAATTACTCTTCAAACGCTTCCATTCAAAACTTTTCTGTATTACATAGTAGATTCTACACTTGTTACACAGTAACCGATTCCGATTATAATCGAAGCTTAGTCGGTTGGCATGAACCGATTATCGATAGTGAAAATCCAGCCGATTCCCATCACTACTTCTTACATGAATATTCAACAGGGAAGGGATTAAATTTAACAATAGAATACAGGGAAATGACTTAACTGTCATTGCAAACTGCCTTCTGGCCAGGGCTGGACTGTTTTTAATTAACAAGAGGGCCAGAATGTCCCTGATATCGCTCACCAGACAATCAGAGGAGAATATTTTCAAAGTTTTCACTATATGTTTCTATAGAAAACTAGCCATCCCTGGGGCAGGACCAGTCTTATTCAGAAAGAATAAATTAATCTATACTTATGTTCAACATTTCAGATATTTTCATTACACCTTCATGAGTTCATACTATTATTCATATCTTAACTTATTTTTTTCCCCTGTTCTATGTTTATTCAAAATTTCAATACCTACTGCATATTCATGGACAAAATATTTATAATGAAATATGGAAGGTGGGACAGTGTATCCATTTTAGAAAGTGAAGAAACATCTTTCAAATTCCATTGACAAACAGAGCAGACTCTGATCAGACACCTGCTGTATGAAACATCTGATCTGGGTCTGCTCTGTTTGCAAATGTGTGAAAAGGCGTTTATATGAGGGAAAAGGTTAAGTAAACATAAGTACCGGTACATGTATATTGTACACAAAATGAAAATAATTTATTTTAATGCAATTTGCACTATATTATATCACAAGTAAATAGAGCAGATTGATCAGATGGCTACTACATGAGCCATCTGATCTGGGTCTACTCTGTTTGCAAAGGTGTAGAAATGCATATTTATGGAGTAAAGGGTTAATGGTCCTATTTACTGGATCTAATTTGCAACAGCCTTTCCAGAAGGGAGGCAATCCAGTTGTAACATCTCCAAGAAGCATGCAGCTTTCAAAAACTTGCTAGTCCTGGGATGGGGCCAATTTTGACCCCATGGGCATGATTTATATAACTTTTGTAGAGGACCTGAATATGATGATATGTGCCAAATATAAAAGCTGAGAACCTTTCAGTTTCAGAGGAGATTTTCAAAGTTTTCACTATATGTTTCTATTGAAAACTGGAACACCCCAGGGCAGGGCCTATTTTGACCCCAGGGGCATACTTTATAGAACTTTTGTAGAGGACCTATAGGTGATGATATGTGCCAAAGATTAAAGCTGAGAACCCAGTAGATTCAGAGGAGAAGAGTTTTAAAGATTCAAATTGTTGACGACGGACGACACACGCCGACGGACATCAGGCGATCACAAAAGCCCACCCTGAGCACTTTGTGCTCTGGTGAACCAAAAATAAAAATAAATTCAGCAATGTTTACCCTGCAATACAAAATAGACTACCTTTTAAAAATTTAAGGAGCATTTAACTTTAAAAGTTCAGCATATAAAGACGGTCAAAAGACATTGTAACATGGAAATAAACTATATAGTCTGCAATAAACTATGTGGGCTATGAATATTACGGCGACGCCCATTGATCTCAGATGATTTATCAGACTCATAATCAGAGAACCACCGGCAGAGTTTATTTATTAGCCAACATAGCATTTACCCTTTCCCTCATATAAACGCCTTTTTATGCATCTGCAAACAGAGTAGGCCCAGATCAGACAGCTCCTATAGGAGCTAATGGAATTTGATAGTTCTGTTTCTTTAGTTTCTAAAATGGTTATGATATTGCGTCTTTCATATTTCATTATAACTATTTTGTCCACGATTATTCAGCCGTGAATATTCAAAGTGGACTGACCCATCAGTGTTTAACTATAGAACTCATTCAATATAAAACGCTCAACTTTGCTAGAGGATTTTGAATGACAAACAGTGAAGACACTGATCAGAGGGCTCCTCTAAGGAACCTTCTGATCTGGGTGGTCACTGTTTGTAATTATCATAACTTGTTCCTCGGCTTTCAAAGTTTTAACAGCATTTAGTTTCCAATATGGCGCAATATGCTTCAACTTTCTAAAATAAGACTTTGCTTTGATTCAAAAATATAAACAGTATCAGATAGATTGGACCGGCTGACATAATGCTGAGTTACAAAGCAATTCATCTAGTTCAAAACTGTTTGCAACAGTTACCCAGCATGCTATCGGTCAATCTATTCATTCACTGCCACTACAAGAACATAAAATATGTCAGAGAGATATTTCAGCAGATGCCAAAATGTTATTGTTTTAACCCTTTCCTCCATAAATACGCCTTTATACGCCTCTGTAATAATCACTTCTTGATAAATGTGATAAATATAGCATTAATTTTGCTCCTGTAGGAGCAAATGCTCTATTTATCACAATGGTTTCAAAATAAAAAATTCTAAAATTTTCCTTTTCTCTAGTTAATGCTCCTTTTTGGTAGATTTATTCAAAGTGGTTAGATAAAAAAAATAGCCTATGAGGGAATGGGTTAATTGTACAGAACCTGTCCATAGTAACCATATAATGAATAAACATTGGGGTTTACCAGAGAATGTTTTGCTTTGGTGAGTAAAAACAGTCAACACAACACTGCGGGATCGTTTTGTTCTACTTATTTGTTAATTTTTGTATAGTATTTGTCAAAACCTGTAAATCAGATTTATATGATGTCATAAGCAAACTGAGCAGACCCTGATCAGATGGCTCCACCAGGGCTCCTGCAGGAGCTGTCTAATGAGGGTCTTCTCAGTTTGCTCCTGGTATTATATAGATCAGATGCTACAGATTCTGCCAAACTCAAAATGTCCTCTGTTCATTCGCCATTTTAAAATATAATATAATTAATATTCATGATGTAATTATTTCTCACATGATTATTCAACAGGTAGAAGGTTACACTGTACCATTAGGACATATTTATGTTTTGTCTGTTTTATCACCATCATGTTTTCTAAAATTCTTATCTTGATAAATGGGAAGTAACAGCATTATTTTGATCTACAGACAACTCATTCCATCTGTATCTGTTCTCAAACTAAAATAATTGCAAGTACTTTTCTCACAAACATCGTTTGCATTAAAGGAATATATTGAAAATTGGACAGTTACCAAAATGTAACTTAGTTCTATTAGATATCTGGTCTTTTTGATCTTTTCATATCAGCTGCTTTTCAATTTCCACAATATTTATTTTATTGACTGTACCAGCAAATAAATAAACATATGTACTGTTATATCACAAACCTCTCAATTCTGACTTGCTACCCTGAATGATCAGAGTAGAATAGCCCGTAAGTATTTAACCGTAGAGTCTACTCAGTATGAAAGGGTTAAACTTCCTAGATGCTTAATTAACTACAGATAAACATGCTTACTCAAATACTAAAATCGTCATTTCTCAACGAAATACTATGTTGTGAAAACTCTTTAGAATCGTCACAATGTAAGGTTTGGTGGAGAAATAAAGCAGTTATTCTTGAAAATTCATAATTTACGCATCTTATCTTGACCTCTGTAGATGGTTTTGAGTGACAAAGAGTGCAAACCCTGAATCAGGGTGGACAATTTGACTTTTATTTCTGAGCAATACAGCAAAGGGCCCGTGTCACCTGTGAGGATAGCTGAACAGGAAAATATCTGTGACAGGGAAAGTAGGTGTAAAGCATGAACTTACGCACAAGACCATTCCTCATTTACATGCTTATAGTTTTGTTTTTTATTTTCAATATTTTATGAATAAATATTCAATTAAATGAATTATTTTGTCCAGTCAATTCTCTTTCAGCCCATTCTTTCTTACCGATGCCTTTTTTGCGCCCCTGTAAATCTCTCTTCTTTTTTTTTTTTTTTTAAACCTTTGTGATAAATAGAGCATTTGCTTCATAAGAGCAAAATGCTCTATTTATCACAATGGTTTCAAAACTACATAATTCTAAACGTTTCCCTTTCTCTAATAAATGCTCTTTTTCGGTGATTTATTCAAAGAGGTTGGGTCTAAAAATAGTCTAGGTCTCAGGGAATGAGTTAATTGCCTTCTATGTAAAATACTCCATAAATATGCATTTGCAAACAGAGTAGATCCAGATCAGACAGCTCCTATAGAAGCTGTCTGATCAGGGCCAGCTCTGTTTGCTTATGATATAATATAGATATGATTCTACAGTTTCTGCCAGGTTTCTACCCTGTGTCCATGTTTTATTATATGAAAATCGAGGGCTTGGTGCAAAACTATTCTAACTCCTTCACTTTGTGAAGGAGTTAGAATAGTTTTGCACCAAGCCCTCGAAATGACCTAATAAATATTCATGATGTTATTTGATTTCTTAAATGAATATTCATGGAGGAAAGGGATGAGCAAACTTTGACCTGTTAAGGCACTATTCAGTCACTAAATGGCTGCTTTACGAGGTGTTATTGTAGTGTGAGTAATGTGACAATATGATGTATCACTAATGATTGGATGACATTACCATACAAAAGAAATACTAGAGACAATATTATTGCATTAATTAAAGGATCCATCCTGTTATATCTTTACCATAAAAATATCAATAGTTTTGTGTTGCCATGGAGATGTAGTGTAATGACCAATAGCCCTGGGTTTTTACACCAATGGCAAACATCTCCGATGTCAAATCCCCTGCTTAAATGATCAGAGAAAAAGATTGATTTTGCAATCCCTGTCCATCAATCAATCTCCTTCAATGAAAAGATGAATTTGGCAAGCATTTACAAATAGACAACAGTGTACATCCTGATTCACCTATTCCCTCATAGGCTATTTTTAGATCCAACCACTTAGAATGAATCTACCAAAAAGGAGCATTAACTAGAGAAAAGGAAATTTTTGAACTTTGTAGTTTGAAACCATTGTGATAAATAGAGCATTTGTTCCAATAGGAGCAAATGCTTTATTTATCACAATGGTTTCATACAGTGACTTTTATAGAGGCGTAGAAAGGCGTATTTATGGAGGAAAGGGTTAATAAGATGACCACTTGGTCCAGAGCTCAAGATAAGATTAAAACATTTTCAAGAATAAGCTCCTCTATTTCTCCACCAAACCCTATACTATGACAATTCTTTAGAATCGTCTCAATGAGGCGATTCTAAAGAGTGCTCACAGTTTCAGGTTTGGTGGAGAAATGACCATTTTAGTATTTGGGTATGCACCTTTATCTGAAGCTCTGACCTGTTGCAGTCCTTCATACTTGTGCAAAAACTGGATATTTCTGCACTTGTGCTATTTTATCCCTTTACTCCATAAATACGCCTTTCTACGCCTTTGCAAAAAGAGTAGACCCAGATCAGATGGCTCCTATAGGAGCCGTCTGATCAGGGTCTGCTCTGTTTGCTTATGATATAACAGAAATATGATTCTATACTTTCTGCCCAATGTGCTATTATAACAAATTAATCTAATAAATATTCATGTCATTATTTCTTACATGAATATTCATGGAGGAAAAGGTTATTGAACCCAGTCAATATTAGATTATAAAATTCCTCTTAACCCTTGTAAAGGGTTAAAGTAAAACAAGAGGGCCAAGATGGCCCTTAATCGCTCACCTGATTAC
The DNA here is from genome assembly GCA_963576725.1 of Azorinus chamasolen. NCBI lineage: Eukaryota > Metazoa > Mollusca > Bivalvia > Cardiida > Solecurtidae > Azorinus > Azorinus chamasolen. Next base: position 57,125,581 of record OY755242.1, on the reverse strand, counting down.
TATAGATTTAAGATTTTTGCTGGGTAGCCCATGGGTAGGGCCAATATTGACATTAGGGACAATATTTGAACAATGTTGATAGTGGACCATGAGCAGTGTTTCTACAGAACAAGATTTTCAAAGATTTAGAATATTGACTTTATCAAGACAATGATTCTGACCAATGAATATTGGGCTAAAAATTTGCCCTCTAGAGTATTTTTTCTAAAATTTGACCTAGTGACCTACTTTTTATTCCCATCCCACCCATGATCACACTCAACCTTGATATCATCAAGACAAACACTCTGAGCGAGTTTGAGGAAGATTGGGCTAAAAACGTGGCTTCTGGAGTGTAAACAAGATTTTTCTAAGATATGACCCAGAGACCTACTTTTCCACCACACCTAACCCACTTTCAAACTTGTCCAAGATTTTATTAGAACAATCATTCTGACCAATTTTCATGAAGATTTGGCTATTAATGTGACCTCTAGAGTGTTCACAAGGTTTTCCTACTATTTGACCTAATGACCTAGTTTTTAACACCACATAACCCACTTTCAAACTTGTCCAAGATTTTATCAAGACAATCATTATGACCAAGTTTCATGAAGATTGGACAAAAAATGTGACCACTAGAGTGTTCACAAGGTTTTTCTACTGTCTGACCTAGTGATCTAATTTTCAACCCCACTTGACCCACTTTCGAACTCGTCCGAGATTTTATCAAGACATTCGTTCTGACCAAGTTTCATGAAGATTGGACAAAAAATGTGACCACCAGAGTGTTCACAAGGTGTTTCTACTGTTTGGCCTAGTGACCTAGTTTTTTACCCCACGTAACCCACTTTTCAAACTCCTCCGAGATTTTATCAAGACAATCATTCACACCAAGTTTCATGAAAATTGGGCTAAAAATGTGACCTCTAGAGGGTTCACAAGGTTTTCCTACTATTTGACCTAGTGACCTAGTTTTTAACCCAACTTGACCCACTTTCGAACTCGTCCAAGATTTTACCAAGACATTCATTCTGACCAAGTTTCATGAAGATTGGACTACAATTGTGACCACTAGAGTGTTCACAAGCAAATTGTTGACGACGCACGACATGCTGCACGACGGATGACGGGCATTCAAGTCTCCCAAAAGCTCACCCTGAGCTTTGCTCAGATGTGCTAAAAAAAAAAAAATGAAGTAAAATTTTCAAGGGAAATTTTGTGCGAACACCAAAACTGTAGGATCAGATCTATATAACTTCATAGGAAAACATTGCTAACCCTGATCAGACGACTCCTACAGTGCTAACTCTGATCAGACCACTCCTACAGGGCTAACCCTGATCAGATGACTCCTACAGTGCTAACGCTGATCAGACCACTACAGTGCTAACCCTGATCAGACCACTCCTACAGTGCTAACCCTGATCAGACGACTGACCTACAGTGCTAACCCTGATCAGACGACTGACCTACAGTGCTAACCCTGATCAGACGACTCCTACAGGGACTATCTGCTCTCAGTTTACATTTTGGTCTGGGTGTTATTATATTTTCTGGCCCTTCAGGATTAGTTTTGATGTCTAGTTATGAAAATTGAATATCTCAGAATTAGGTGCTAGTGGGAGTGAGTAGTGTTGAACTTTTACTTACTACTCATGAAAAGAAAGAATGAAAATAAAACCAAGTCTGCAATTTTCTCTTTTCGCATCACTGCTTTTGCTTTCAAAGGATTTCTACTTTCAGAAAAGGTATAAAAAAGTGTTTGTGTGATGGACATACTAGTTTTGTGCTAAGCACTCAATATTTGCTATGTGCCAATTGTGCATATGTTATCAGCATGCAGCAAGCTCTGTCAACCGCGGGCAACGTCAGTCAGGCAGATGACTCGAAAATAAATAATTGATCATCTCCCGCCAGGAAGTGACTAATGTAATGAAAACAAAATCAGAAACAGGTTGGTATTATCTCTATACTTGATGAATATTCATGCAAGACTCTGTCCATTATGAATATTAAGATGATGAAATACAGACAGACAGACGTTCATTGCCTTGGCAAACAGTGGAGAATCAGATGTAAGATGCAAGCACACAGAGCAGACCCTGATCATAAATGAGCTGTCAGATCGGAGTCTACTGTTTGCAAAGGCATATAGAAGGTGGGTGTGTAAATTAACTTTCATACAAGCAAAAAAATGCGGAAACCGCATTAAAGCCGGATTTTATTGTGTTGACCTTGACCCAATTTCATGTATCCTTGTATCAACTGAAAGGCCTTCACCCAAACTATCTGCATACCAAATATAAATTGTGATCTAGCCCATGTAGTTCAGAAGTTATAACAACATTTTAATGACAGCCATTATGTTTCAAAATGGTGACCTTGACCTGATTTCAGTTATCTTTATGTCATCCGTTAGGTCCTTACCAAAGCAATCTGAATACCAAAGGTAAATTGCCTAGCACTCGTGGATCAGAATTATAGCAAAATGTAAAAGTTTGTTAAAAACAGACAAGTTTTCAAAATAGTGACCTTGACCTTGACCCAATTTCATGTATCCTTGTATCAAATGAAAGGCCTTCACCAAAGCTATCTCCATACCATATATGAATTCACCAAAGCTATCTCCATACCCGATATGAATTGTCTAGCATATGAGGTTCATGAAGTTTTTCAATGATGGCCATCTTGTCAAAATAGTGACCTTGACCTAATTTCAAATATCTTTATATCAACTGTAACGCCTTTAGTTTACCAAAGCCATTTGTATACCAAAGATGAATTGCCTAGCATTTGTAGTTCAGAAGTTACAGCAATGTTAAAGTTTGTTAAAAGCAGCAAGGTTTTCGAAATAGTGACCATGACCTTGACCTGATTTCATGTATCCTTGTATCAAGTGAAAGGCCTTCACCCAAGCTATCTGCATACGTCTGCTTAAGTAATTCAGAAGTAATAAGCAATGTTAAAGTTTTGTCAACAACAGGAAAGTTTTGGAAATAGTGACCTTGACCTGATTTCGTATATCCTTGTATCAAGTTAAAGGCCTTTGCCCAAGCTATCTGTATACCAAAGATGAATTGCCTAGCATTTGTAGTTCAGAAGTTATAGCAATATTACAGTTGGTTAAAAACGTCAAAGTTTTGGAAATAGTGACCTTGGCCTGATTTCATGTATCCTTGTATCAACTGAAAGGCCTTTACCCAAGCTATCTGCATACCAAATATGAATGGTCTAGCTTAAGTAATTCAGAAGTTATAAGCAATGTTAAAGTTTTGTTAATGACGGCACGCCAAACCGCCCGCCCAAAAGCCCACCTGCCCGGTTTTCGCCAAACTTTAAGCCGAGATTTTTCTTGAAAAATTACGCCACCCGCCCGCCATCCAACCGCCTGGTTTTCGCCAACCTATAAGCCGAGATTTTTCTCCAAAAATTCCGGCTAATAAAAACCTTTTCACCCCTTTGCAAATGGAGTAGACCCCTTTGCAAATGGAGTAGACCCAGGTCAGATGGCTCCTATAGAAGCATACTTATCAGGATGTGCTTAAAAATGTTTGGTTTTAGAATTATATGTAATTCAGCATTCATGTTCCATTATAAAATCAGCTGATCAATTATCAGGATGCCATTATTTATTTCTTACATGAATATGGAACAGGTAAAGAGTTTGCCACAATTCTTAAAATCAAGTCGATTCTGTAAAGCAAGACAAATATAAAATTTGGTCCGTCATAATTTAAAGGAGGATAATGAAAGTGCAAACCCTTTATTCCATATATACGCCTTTCTATGCCATTTTCAAACAGAGCAGACAGAGATCAGACAGCTCCTATAGGAGCCCTCTGATCAAGGTCTCCTCCATTTGCTTATGAATAATATAGTCTAATTCCATGAACTCTATTATAAATGCTGAAAAGGTCCTTTGTTCGTAGTGCCATTTAGTTGAACTTTGATATCTCGAACTTTAAGGGACCACACAAATAAGTTCGAGATAACAGAAGTTTGAGTTATCCGATTTCTGATCTAGATAATTTCTTATGTTCACAGCTTAATGAATTCTGTAATGTAAGTTTTGGAAGGACTGAGCTTTTGGTTCGAGTTATTCCGAAGTTCGAGTTATCTGAGGTCTCGAGATATCGACATTCAACTGTATATAAACTCAACAAACAAATATTCATGATGTCTTATTTCTTACATTCAACAGGGAAAGGGTTAACAAAGACATAGAAGAGATGAGATTTGAGATGAATCAGGAACAGGACTAGAGATGCAGGAATGCCTTGCATGTTTGCATACACTGGATTTATAATCCAGTGGTGGTCCCCAATGCAATTCTTCCTGTCCTAACTCAAGAGCTCTACAGATAAGGGCAGTTTGGACAAATTTCTTCATATCTCTATTTACCTCCTGAAAGCTGAATTTCAAAATTGTAATGGTCCAATCATTGTTTAACATTTTCACTCTTTGAAAAGCTTATTCACACTTTTGCAAACAGGGTAGACTCAGATCAGACGGCTCCTAATGAAGCCATCTAATCTAGGCCTGCTCTGTTTTCTTATCAAATAATATAGATCTGACTCTACAGTTTCTGCTTTGGCAAAACATTCTTATCCTGGATCTATGCCATTTTGTAAAGGCATTAACTCTTTTGACCATTCATAAACCTTTCTACCTTCGTAAACAGAGTAGACTCATTCCCTCCTGTAGGAGCCGTCTGATCAGGGTCTGCTCTGTTTGCTTATGGAATAATATAGATATGACTCTACAGTTTCCCCTTTTGCAAAATTTTCTTGTGTTAATAAGCCATTTTAACAATTAATCTATTTAATATTCATCATGTCATCACTTCTACCATTAATACTCATGAAGTAAAGGGTTAAATGGCATATCTGTGTAGTAAATGGGCAGTGACATATCTGTGTAGTAAATGGGCAGTGACACATCTGTGTAGTAAATGGGCAGTGACATATCTGTGTAGTAAATGGGCAGTGACATATCTGTGTAGTAAATGGGCAGTGACATATCTGTGTAGTAAATGGGCAGTGACATATCTGTGTAGTAAATGGGCAGTGACATATCTGTGTAGTAAATGGGCAGTGACATTCAATGTTTCCTCTAGGACACATTCAATGTCTCCTTTATTTTCCTATGACACATTAAATCTTTCCCTTTTTTCCTATGACACATTCCATGTCTCCCTTTTTTCCTATAACACATTCAATGATTCACTTTTTTCCCTATGACACATTCAATGTTTCACTTTTTCCCTATGACACATTCAATGTTTCCCTTTTCTCCCCATGAAACATTCAATGTTTCCCTTTATTCCCTATAACACATTCAATGTCTCCCTTTTTTTCCCATGACACATTCCATGTCTCCCTTTTTCCTTATGACACATTCAATGTCTCCCTTTTCCCCCATGACACATTCCATGTCTCCCTTTTTTCCCCATGACACATTCCATGTCTCCCTTTTTCCTTATGACACATTCCAGATCTCCCTTTTTCCTTATGACACATTCAATGTCTCCCTTTTTCCTTATGACACATTCCATGTCTCCCTTTTTAGGTTTCGGACTACTTTCCGAAACCTAATAGTAATGCATCCCCAGGGCATGCCTCAAGCAAATTTATAAAGAAATTCATATCCCATAATGCGCAATCAGACCACTGTTATACTACGAACTATCAATTTATGCTTACAATGCATACGTTCATTAACCCAAATGCAGACATTTTGAATGGTTTAACGTTGACAGAATGTTTATCACGTAGCGCCGATTAAGCGATTTAGTTATCTACGGGTGTATTTCACCCGTATTTCTACTTTCATTTTGCCAAAAATGTGATTTTGATAACACCCCTTGACAAAAATATAGTTCCAAGTGCAATGCATTTGATAAACGATATCGATAATTCTTCATTTGGTATTTGTGTCAATTATTAAAATGCGGATGCAACTGTTTCAATTACCAATAATTTTGCCGTGTAAAATGCTACGTTATATGATAAATTTGGTCGCGTACGAATATATACCACAGAGCGCCGGTAAAAATGAACCAGAAAGTAATCGACATCTAAAAGTCGGGCGTTTATTTGAAATCTACAAGCATTTCTTGAATTTGTCGGATTGGTACAGACAACGTTACGGAGAAAACAGTAATGAATAATGGTCGGAACGTCGTCAATCTCTACATATTACACACGAACTATGGGAATGAAGATAACGACTGGAAATTGCAGGATACAGTATAAACACCCGATATGACGGGTATGACTCATATCCGCGGATATGAATTTCGCAGCCTAATATCGGCCACAACTTAAGCATTATTTTTCTTATTAGAAAAACCTTTCATCGAGCTTATTGGCTAATATTGTCCATATTTATTATTTGAAATACGTAAATTTAATATTCATTGCATAATAAGTAGTAACAGCCTGGAAAATTCTACTCGTCCGCTCGCTATGACGAGTAAAATAAAAAAATAATAAATATAAAATAAATAAATTATTATTTAATTTACTGTAATTTAGATTATATATAAATAAAATTTAATAATTTAATTTATTTATTATTATTTTTATTATTATTAATAATTTATTATTATAATAAAAATAAATTAAAAAATAAATAAAATAAAATAATAAATAAATTCAATATAATTTAATTTATTTAATTTAATTTACTGTAGTTATAGTTGAAGTTGAAGAAAGCTAAAAAAATCATAATATTCGGCACCGACCCTTCTGCACAAAGGAGCACGGACCGTAGTGAAACGTTCCGGAGATATATGGATAACCTTGAGCCTCAAAAGCAATCTGTATTCTGAATGCATCAGAAGTATTTATATTGAGTTTAGAAGATCATAATTATATTTTTACATAATGTGTGACAAGCATCGCAAACATTGATCATAGACTTTTCTGTTCTATAAGACCCATGTTTATAATGTGTGTAATGTGTTAGGAGACTTGGTACCAGATTGTAAGCATTTAAGGATAATTACTCCAATTATAGAAAGTTAGTAGTTATAAAAAAGATAAAGTGGACTTATTTTATTGTATGTGTTACATAATGTTAATTATAACATAAGCTGAACGTATATAATTCTTGACAATTTTTTGTTTGTAGTGTGTGTTTAAGCTTTTTCCCCAGCATTAATCTGTGTTAACATACAAGCATGCTGTTATTTTCACCCCTGGTATTTAATAATGTCCCAAAATGAAGTAGAGGGACATATTGTGTTTGCTCCGTTTCTTATTCTTATTATTCTTTCTTCCGATTCTGATTCTTCCAATTGTTCTTCTTCCGTCATGAACTTGTCCAGAGCATTTCTCAGTAAGACTAAGTAATTGTCCGATCCTAATGAAACTTCATATGAATATTGCTTGATACATGCAGATGTACATCCCACTTTTTATTTTTTGAAAATCACCATAACTAAATGGTTGGCTATAATTGGTCGAAATTTAGATAGTGTTTGGCGAAGTTATATATCATTCGATTTTTTGCTGAAAATTGGTATCATGGGATATTTGAGTACTCCAAATCAATTGGTTTGTGTTTTGAAAGTACATATATTGGTTGATTTTGCTAAAAATTGGTATTACGGTATATTTTGGCACTCGGGACTAATTTATAGGTCTTTTTAAAGAATTGGTTGCCATAGTAACTGAGTGGTGGCTCTGATTGGTCGAAAATTTAGATATTTTTCGGCAAATTCAGATATTGTTCGATTTTGCCGAAAATTGGTATGTCGGGATATTTTGACACTCAGAATTGATTGGTATGTCTTTCGAAATGATTTGTTGGTATGGAAACTGAATGGTGAGATCTGATTGGTCAAAAGTTTAGATATTCAAATTTGCTGAAAATTGGCATTTAGGGGTATTTGGGTATCCCAAACTCAGTCAATTTGTTTTGAAATACTTGGTTGCCATGGTAATGGAGTAGTGTCCTCTGAATGGGTCACAATTTACACATTAGATTTTTCGGAAAATTTGGTCAGTAGGGATATATATGCAGTTGTTTCAAAAGTGCTGGTTGCCATGTAACCAAGTGCTCACTAATGGCCTGTTATTTGTTGAAATTTAGATATTATGCTCACCAATAACAGTTGTAAGTTTCGTTTAGGGGACATTCTGCAACATATTCTGTTACAATTAGATCTTGTCAACTGTATGATATTTAGATTCACATGGCATATATAATTTATCCAAACGTGGTTGTAGTGTATAGATGGATAGGTGATTGATGCACGCCAAATACTGTTACAATCCACCAGTTAGTAGCAGAAATATGACCCTTTGTTGCTTTCAGATAGCCATATAGGAAATGTGACTGTTAGAAGTCATATCTTGGAACAGCTTGCTCAGATTTCATTTAAATTTGACGGGGTATTTACATGGATAGGTGCATGAGGCACAATATATGACGCCAACGTCAGCCAAATAATAATAGAGTAATGACCCTTTACTAATTTCAAATATAAATTTAAGTAAACTTCAGGCAAATTGAACTATTGGAACTGCACTGTGTGCTACTAGTCATCAATTTATTTCTTTAAACAATATCTTAAACACTGACAGGATTTACAGAAAAGTTCACAGCAAATATGTTCAGATGACCTGTCAATTTTAACAAACAGTTCCATTAAACACCATTTTAGTTCAGGAAATAATGCTTTAGAGGTGATCTAACTATGTATCAATGGTACCAGTCCTTCCCTACCAAGCTGTTTCGTATTGTATAGTCACAATCGACATATATATGGTCCGAAACCTTCAGTACTGTCAGTACTTCGATTTCCCCATGACACTGACTTTATTCATCATTGGCATTATCTAGTAACTCTTTGCCCAAAAGGTAATTGCTTTCTACCAAACAGTTTGATTGCAACGAATTCTTAGTTAATTCTCCTGAAAGTTTTTCTTCAAAAACTATTATCAGTGTTTAAACCATTCCCTAATCATGCCTTTTCATATCTTTGGAAACAGTACACCCAGATCATACGGCTCCTATATAAGACCCATCAGATTCTGATAGGGGTCAGCTCTGTTTTCTATGAAATCATAATAGATCTAACGCTATAATACAGCTTTGATAAAAATCAAATCAACCTGCGTACATATCATAATCATAATATTGATATCTATTACATTAATATTTAATTCTTTCCCTGTTCCATATTTAGTCCAAAAATCAATACCTTCTGAATATTCATGAACAAAATAGTTATAATGAAATATGGAAGGACTGGAACATTATGTAACCATTTTAGAAACTAAAGAAACAGACCGATCACATTCCATTAGCAAACACAGCAGACCCTGATCAGGTGGCTCCTCTAGCAGCCGTCTCATCTGGGTCGTCTCTGTTTGCTATTATGCATGAAAAGGTGTTTACATGAAGGAAAAGATTAACAGGGAAATGTTACCAGTTTGGAGACTCTAGAGTTCTTCAACAGGAAACAAGCTGTTTGAATACCATTGGGTTATCACAAATTACGCAGCCGGCACGTAAAGAGTTGATATGATATTACATCTATAAAAGTGTCATAACTATTATTATACATATCCAAACAAAAGTGCAAACACTCTGGTATGAATTAATTGTTATCAGTACATAATCTCGAAGGGCATTTTATGCATGTAGTATAAAGAGAAAGATTTAACCTGCGGCAATCTACAAAATTACCAACAGTATGCAAATAGTTTGAATCTCGGTGAGATGGCAGAGCAACTCAGCATCTCACAAGATCCAAACTACATGTCACTTCAGCATCTCACAAGATCCAAACTACATGTCACTTCAGCATCTCACAAGATCCAAACTACATGTCACTTCAGCATCTCACAAGAGCAAAATCTACTTTGAACATTAAAAGAAGCACAATTCTAAATCTTAAAGCAAGGTGGTAGCTTAATGCAGGATGAAAGTTATGCAGAAAGCTCCTATGGGATATGAATATTTATTAGCTGATTTTTTATAATGAGATATCAAAGCTACAGATAAAGGTGCGAATTGTCATTTCTCAAACAATCCCTATGTTTTGACCACTCTTTAGAATCGTCTCTTCAAGATACAACATAGAGTTTGATGAAGAAAATTAATAAAGGAGTCTTTAGTATTGATAGAAACTGTAGAGTCAGATCTACTATAATGTAATGTACCCTGTTTGCAAATGCGTGAAAAGCGGCGTTAAGGTGTTAAATGAGGTTAAGGAACCACCTGCTTTTAAAGACACCAATGTTCAATTTTAGGTGTGATGATGAATTCCTTATGGCTCTTCCTTTGCTAACGGTAGTTGTGAACAAATTGCTGTTTGAAAATTCTCTTCAAAGTCGTTTCAAAAGCCAAAATTAGCTTGGATCCTGAAGTGACACTGAGGCATAGATAAGAGGCACAAATTAAAACAATGTCAAGAATAGCTCCCTTATTTCACCACCAAGCACCTATGAGGTGCACTTCTTTAGAATCATCTCTTCGAGACGATTCTGAAGGGTAGTCAAAACATAGGGTTTGGTGAAGAAATGATTTCAGTATTTATATATTTGCACCTTTATCTCTGATTCTGTTCTGGTTCTAATCAAATTCATATAAAAATATGGTTAATTTATACTTCCCCTCATATAAACACCTTTCCATGCCTTAACCCTTACAACGCTGAATTTTCAAATGGAATGTTCCAAAATTCAAATAGGTCAAGCTTATAGTGAATATTTAGGGATTTTTCCTAAAGAAAAGTGTAACATGACAAACAGTGCAGACCCTGATGAGAGGGCTCCTCTAGGAGCCCTCTCATCTGGGTCTACACTGTTTGCAAAGGACATAAGTGACTCGGGTCCCCCACTGTAAGGGTTAAGCAAACAGAGTAGACCCAGACCAGACAGACAGCTCCTGTAGGAGCTGTCTGATAAGGGTCTGCTCTGAATGCTTATGAATTATAAATCTGACTACAGCTTTTGCAAATACCAAACATTCATGTGTTCATTGGACATTAAAAAAAATATCAGACAATACATATTCAGGATGTCATTATTTAACAGGGAAAGGGTTAACCCTTTCATCCATAAATACGCCTTTCTACCGTACGCCTTTGCAAACAGAGTAGACCCAGATCAGACGGCTCCTATAGGAGCTCACAAAGTGGGAGGCATATTGCCTTGCTCCTATAGGAGCCGTCTGATCAGGGTCTGCTCTGTTACAGTTTCTGCTTTGGTAAAAAATTCTTGTGTTAATATGCCATATTAAAAATAAACTTAATTAATATTCATGACATCATTTATTTCTAATATGAATATTCATAGGGTAAAGGGTTAAGTGTTTAATACCTATTTTCTATCAGTTACCTGCACAGGGTATCATTGAGAGAATGAAAGCTTGGCAGTTTTTCAAATCGTCTGTGAGTTGCCACCTTTTCCATGTTGTTTACTAATTGTTCCGTCATATCACGCTAATTAGTCGCTGGGCACATGCTAATTGTTCCATCATATCACACTAATAGGTCACAGAGCACATTGCGTAAGACCAAAATAGTCTCTCCTGATGCAAAGTAGAAGCCAAAACAATCATTGAAGTCCTTCCAAACACCTGATCACACAGAAAGATGTTTTAACTCTTAGCATTTTAAGCTTTTAAATTGCATTATTTGATATTCATGTCACGAGTAATATCACCATTTTTTTTATATAATGATATATATATATATGATCATAATATTATTACATGAAATGTTGTCGATGGCAGAAAGTGTAGAATTATATCTATATACTGTAATCCATTAAGTAAACAGCAGACCCTGATCAGACAGCTCCAAAAGAAGTCATCTGATCGGAGTCTACTCTGTTTGCAAAGGTGTTAAAAGGAGTATATATATGACAGAGCAACAGATAAATATGCATATTCGAATACTAAAATCGTCATTTCTCCACCAAACCCTATGTTGTGACCACTCTTTAGAATCATCTCGAAGCGACTATTCTAAAGAGTGATCACAACATAGGGTTTGGTGGAGAAATTTATGCATCTTATATATACCTGTATAACGTAAAGGATTACACAAACACAGTTTGAAATAAAGTTTCTCAGTCTTCCCTCAAAACTGATTTTTTTCCCCAGATATTTTCATTAATATCAAACAGTGCTGATCCAGATGAAATACCAGGTTACATAGCCTGACATCTGTATCTCCACAGTTAGCTTCAACCTTACCAAACATTTATCCACAGATTACTAAGAATCACTATTTCTGAGATCAATAACTGTTTTGATCTGTCATCCAGCTTTTCTTCAAGGTGTCTGTCCTCATTTATATATATTACAGCACACAAAATGGAATTTCAAGTAGACTGCTGACTGTTCTATTAGAGTGCCTCTACCAGTTTGTCATGTTCTAATAGAGTGCCTCTACCAGTTTGTCATGTTCTAATTCCATAATGAATATTCCTAAAATTCTTTTGAAAGAACAACAATAGTAGAGGGGTGTATAACACATTTAACCTTTCTATTCAGACAAATATCCAATAACAGCAAACTGTGGAAAAACATTGCCATCCAGTGTTTTTCGAGTATCTGCACAACCAAGTCAGACTTACATAGTTATACAACTGAATGCGAGGGAAAATCCCACAGTTAAATGGGTCTAATAAAACAGAAAACAAATAATAGGAATTAAACTGGCAGAGAAAAGACAGAGCGAGTGAATCAATGGGAGGAGAGCAACATGTTTACTCTGATTTGAAAACCTTGCTTGGTCTCTGACATTCTGATCAAATTTGTCATCTGTTGCAACTGGCTTCTGCTAAATTATTTTAAAATGAACATTACTATGACAATGCAAGTTCTTAAGGATGCAACAGTCAGTCTTGGATTGTGTTTTCTGTCACAGAATGAATTGGTATCAAAACAAATATTAATTTCACATGTCTTCAATATCTTGATCGCTTTCCAATATTCTGAGGACAATTTGTCGTCTGCTATTGGCCCTTTCTCTCGTGAATATTCATGTGAAAACTTCTGACTGTATGAATATGAATTAGCTGAAAATTGACCAGGAAAATTTCAACCATGGCAGAAATGAAAGTTTCATAAGCAAACAGAGCAGACACTGATCAGATGACTCCTAAAGGAGCTTTCTGATCTGGCTCTACTCTGTTTGCAAAGGATTAATTGTTGCCTGTGATGATTCTTCACTAATTTTCACTCTTATGATAAAATATTTCAATCTTTTTTTTACCCCTTTTTACCCCTTTAATGCCATGTAGACAGTTGTATGATATCATATGCAAACAGTACAGACCCTGATGAGACTTCAAGTAACTCAGCACATCTCATCTGTAACTCAGCACATCTCATCTGTAACTCAGCACATCTCATCTGTAACTCAGCACATCTCATCTGTAACTCAGCACATCTCATCTGTAACTCAGCACATCTCATCTGTTACTCAGCACATCTCATCTGTTACTCAGCACATCTCATCTGTAACTCAGCACATCTCATCTGTAACTCAGCACATCATCTGTAACTCCAGCACATCTCATCTGTAACTCAGCACATCTCATCTGTAACTCAGCACATCTCATCTGTTACTCAGCACATCTCATCTGTAACTCAGCACATCTCATCTGTAACTCAGCACATCTCATCTGTAACTCAGCACATCTCATCTGTAACTCCAGCACATCTCATCTGTAACTCAGCACATCTCATCTGTTACTCAGCACATCTCATCTGTTACTCAGCACATCTCATCTGTAACTCAGCACATCTCATCTGGATCCAAACAGTTTGGCACTCTTATCTTTTTATAAAAAAAATCAAACAAGCGCCCACTAAAAAATTTGAAGCAGACGAAAATATATCTAGAAGACGGCGATGGGGCTTACTTAACCCTTCTCCGGCTAAGTGTGATATGACTGGAATTCGCGAACAGCTTCAATCCGGATAGAAGTCAGACGACACGTAATTCGGTGTCTCTTCAGGATCCAAAATGTTTATCACTCTCAGTCTACTATAACTTCTCAGAAGCTTGAATGAATCCTAAGAAAGTAAAGCTTGTAACATAGTTTAACCCTTTACCCCATGAATATTCATATAAGAAATAATAACATCATGAATATTCATTAGATAAATTCACAATAATAGCATATGGACACAGAAATTTTTGGCGCACTGACAGAAACTGTAGAATATCTATATTATATCATGAACAAACAGAGCAGACCCTAATCAGACGGCTCCTATAGGAGCCGTCTGATCTGGGTCTAATCTGTTTGCAAAGGCGTAAAAAGGCGTATTTATGGAGTAAAGGGTCAACTCTTTCACTCATACAAATAAATTTTCATGCCTGTGCAAACAAAGCAGACCCAGATCAGATGGCTCCTGTTAAATTATGTTAATGTGTAAATTTAAACATTTTCAAGAATAGCTCCTTTATTTCTTCACCAAACCCTATATTGTGACCATTCTTTAGAACCATCTCAAAGAGACGATTCTAAAGAGTGGTCACAATATAGGGTTTGGTAGAGAAATGGCGATTTTAGTATCTAAGTATGTGCCTGTATCTGTAGCCCTGTTATATAGTTCAGAATGACTTGGTGTAAAGATCTGGATCTAAACTGTTAGGCAAGGTTACCACACACTCACAGCTGGCTAAGCATTATCCAACTCCCAACCTGTGACTCACAAGGCAAGAGCTGTCAATAAATAGGATTACACTGATTGTTGAAACTTGTGTGCCTTGCTTTGTTAACCCTTTCAATGCAGGGCATGCAATTGCACGGGCATTTACAAACAGTGTAGACCAAGATCAGAGGGCTCCGACCAGGTTCTGCACTGTTTGTCATGCAAATCCGTCTCATGATTGTAAGCTTTTCCTACTGAATGTACTCTGTAGTTAAGACTTGCTGGGCCATTCCACTTTGAAAATTCAGAGTTGAAAGGGTTAAGCTTTTAGCACTCTACAGGCGAATTTGTGACAGCCATTGCAAACAGTCTGGATGCAGATGAGACACTGAACAACTTAACCCTTTCCCTCATAAGCTACTTTTAGATCATAGCTCCTTGAATAAATCTACCGAAAAGGAGCATTTACTACAAACAAGAGAGTCGTCACGGGTGACAAATGCCCCCAAAGTGTTTGACACCGAAATGCATTTTGGCGGAAAAACAATACAATGTAATGCAGGTGTAACATGAAATTTTGATGCTGTTAAAAATGACACAGGAGTCAGTTCTTAACATTAGAAACAGAACCTTTGACGATTATGATAGCTAAGAAAAGAGCCAAGGGTCAAAACTTAGTTAAAAAGGACCCTAAGTCATTCTCAACGTTAAAAAGGACCCTGGGTTGATTGTCAACATTAAAAACAGATCCTGGGTAAATTCTTAACGTTTTTAAAAAAAAGACACGGGGTCAAATTTCAATATTAAAAAAACATACTGTGTTGATTGTTACTGTTAAGTTGATTCTTAACGCTTAAGAAAGACCCTATGTCGATCCTTAACGTTAAAAACATACCCTCAGTCAATTCTAAACGCATGGTCAAAGTTTCATGTAACACTGGCTCTTAGACAGCTGCAACAGAAGTTACCTAATATGGATCTACATTCTTTGCATAAGCATGTATAGCATCTGATTTAGGTAGTGTTGTAAGCAAGCAATGAAGACCCAGTAGCTCCTACAGGAGCTGTCTGATATGGGTCTATATTGTTATAATGCTGTAATTCATCTGAAAGTTCTGACACTGCAAGTATTTGAACAGCATGGCCTACCCATGTATGAATAGTATTTAGAGCTCTTTATAATGTCTGATTCATGCTAATGTAGTAGCAAACAGTGTAGACCCTGTAGTTTGATTTGGGTCTACACTGTTTGCCTAAGCATACCTGTCCAATACTTACAAATTTGGAATCTGTAACTGATAAGGTATAGGAGATATGCTCCGGACTAGCCTTTAGTAAAATCAAGGTCAAAGGTCAAGGGCACATTGACCTGAAAATGGTACGCGACACTCCGCCATCCCAAGATGAACTCACACACCAAATTTGGAATCCGTAGCTGGTAAGGTATAGGAGATATGCTCTGGACAAGCTTTTTGTATCCGGTAAGGTATAGGAGATATGCTCCGGACTGTAAAATTGAGGTCAAAGGTCAAGGTCAAGGTCAGTGATCTGAAAATGGTACACGACTCTCCGCCATCCCAAGATGAACTCACAAACCAAATTTGGAATCCGTAGCTGGTAAGGTATAGGAGAAATGCTCCGGACAAGCTTTGTGTAAAATCGAGGTCAAAGGTCAAGGTCACAGTGACCTATAAATGGTACGCGACACACCGCCATCCCAAGATAAACTCACACACCAAATTTGGATTCCGTAGCTGGTAAGGTATAGGAGATATTCTCTGGACAACCTTTTTTGTAAAATCGAGGTCGAAGGTCAAGGTCAAGGTCACAGTGACCTGAAAATGGTACACGACATTCCTCCATCCCAAGATGAACTCACACACCAAATTTGGAATCCGTAGCTGGTAAAGTATAGGAGATATACTCCGGACAAGCTTTTTGCAGCTGTTAAGGTATAAGCTTTTTGTAAAATCGAGGTCAAAGGTCAAGGTCACAGTGACCTGAAAATGATACGCTACACTCCGTCATCCCAAGATGAACTCACATACCAAATTTTGGATCCGTAGCTGGTAAGGTATAGGAGATATGCTCCGGACAAGCTTTTTGTAAAATCGAGGTCAAAGGTCAAGGTCACAGTGACCTGAAAATAGTATGCGACACTCCTCCAACCCAAGATGAACTCACACACCAAATTTGGAATCTGTAGCTGGTAAAGTATAGGAGATATACTCCGGACAAGCTTTTTGCAGCTGGTAAGGCTATAAGCTTTTTGTAAAATCGAGGTCAAAGGTCAAGGTCACAGTGACCTGAAAATGATACGCGACACTCCGTCATCCAAAGATGAACTCACATACCAAATTTTGGATCCGTAGCTGGTAAGGTATAGGAGATATGCTCCGGACAAGCTTTTTGTAAAATCGAGGTCAAAGGTCAAGGTCAAGGTCACAGTGACCTGAAAATGGTACGCGACACTCCGCCATCTCAAGGTGATCTCACACACCAAATTTGGAATCCGTATCTGGTAAGGTATAGGAGATATGCTCTGGACAAGCTTTTTGTAAAATCGGTCAAAGGTCAAGGTCAAGGTCACAGTGATCTGAAAATGGTACGCGACACTCCTCCATCCCAATATGAACTCACACACCAAATTTGGAATCCTTAGCTGGTAAGGTATAGTTGATATACTCCGGACAAGCTTTTTGTAGCTGGTAAGGTATAAGCTTTTTTTAAAATCGAGGTCAAAGGTCAAGGTCACAGAGACCTGGAAATGGTACGTGACACTCCGCCATCCCAAGATGAACTCACACACGAAATTTGGAATCTGTAGCTGGTAAGGTAAAGGAGATATGCTCCGGACAAGCTTTTTGTAAAATCGGTCAAAGGTCATGGTCAAGGTCACAGTGATCTGAAAATGGTACGCGACACTCCTCCATCCCAAGATGAACTCACACACCAAATTTGGAATCCTTAGCTGGTAAGGTATAGGAGATATACTCCGGACAAGCTTTTTGTAGCTGGTAAGGTATAAGCTTTTTTTAAAATCGAGGTCAAAGGTCAAGGTCAAGGACAGTGACCTGGAAATGGTACGCGACACTCCGCCATCCCAAGATGAACTCACACACCACATTTGGAATCTGTAGCTGGTAAGGTAAAGGAGATATGCTCCGGACAAGCTTTTTGTAAAATCAAGGTCAAAGGTCAAGGTCAAGGTCACAGTGACATGAAAATGGTACGCGATACTCCGCCATCCCAAGATGAACTCACACACCAAATTTGGTATCCGTAGCTGATGTGACAAAGGAAATATACTCCGGACAAAAGGTACACACACCACCCACCCACGCACGGTGCGATCACTATATGCCGCCAAAGCCTAGCTTTGGGGGCATAAAAAGGAATATTTGAGAATACTTTTGTTTTGAAACCATTGACCAAATGTTCTATTTATCACAATGGTTTCAGAAAGTAACTTTTTTAGTGGCATCAAAAGGCATAAATATGCAGGAATGGGTTAACCCTTTCCCTGATTAATATTCATGACAGAAATAATGACATCATGAATATTTATTTCTAGAATTTTTATTATGGCAGAATTATATCCACAAGAATAATATATCATAATTTGATAAGGAAACATAGCAGACCTGGATCAGATGGCTCCTAATGGAGCCGGCTCCTAATGGAGCCATCTGATCTGGGTCTCCTGTTTGCAAAGGCATAAAAAATTGTTTACATGTATATGAAGGAAAGGGTTATCATCTCTTCCATATTCACAGTGTTTGACCATGTTTCTGGCAACACATATGCAAGAAAACAATATGTTTTCGCCTTGAAGCAGACAACAATATTTGCAGATGACAATTACTAAAAGTGCTAGAGATTATCATCTCCATTGTTGCCTTTAATATCGAAGAATGACCTGTTGGATGACTGAGGATAATGCGTGAGAGACAAAGCAAAGGGAAAGAATGAGAACAACGGAGGAAGGGTTGGGGAAAAAGAGAGAAGGCCTGATGAGAGACACGTGACTCCAGGAAAGACGACAAAGTTAAACATTTTGCAAATACATGTATACTTCTTCAGTTTTCTACTAAACCCTGACGTGGGACTACCCTAATTATCTTAACCCTTTCCTCCATAAATACACCTTTCTACGCCTCTGTAATAACAACTTATTGAAACCATTGTGATAAATAGAGCATTTGCTCCTATAGGAGCAATGGCTCTATTTATCACAATGGTTTCAAACTACAAAATTTTAAAAATTTCCTTTTCTCTAATTAATGGATCTAAAAATAGCCTATAGGGTAATATGTTAAGTATTCTTACAAACTAAGGCCTGAAGGAGCCATTTGATCTGGGTCTTCACTATTTGTGAATATGTCAGTCTAATGCAAAAAATCAAATTATTAAGCTTTAGTAACTAAAAGGTTGAATGGGGAGATGTAGTGATTGAATATGCAAGGCATAATTAGAGAGTATTTTTGTGCATAGCAATAGAACACTAAGGTGGCGTTCCAAAGCCTAACCCATGGTACACTTGCCAACCTGACAATATAGTGCAATTTATTGACCTGCATTCCATGGATATATTTAAGGTGTCTAATAATACGGCATCCGGAACCAACCATGGTACACCATATCGGACTTGAAAATGCTTCATAACATAAGCTTTGGCTTAGTATGTGCAACAAAATCCACAAAATATAGCAGTGTGTTAGAAGGGCGCACGGATATACAAATATCAGTCACATGGAGAAAGCATTAAATTTTGATCATAACATGAATGAAAGTACTCAATGAATAAAGAAGCACATGTGGGATGACCTTATGCTAGCGATTAGGTGATTGTGTGAGTTGGGTTTTACGTCCGACCAACAGTATTGCTAGTGATTAGGTAAACACGCCCATAACAGTTTCTGCGAGTGGTCAGTGTGATAATAAGCATAGTGGGAAGCGACTGAAGTGTCAGCTGCAACTGTATCATCAATTGGAAAGAGTGTTAATCCCTTCCCTTGTAGATATGCAATTGCAATTTCATGCCAAAGGGAACTTATTCAATATCAGATTGATGCCATGCAAAGAATACTGCAGCATCTATAACGCTTTGATTTACCATCTGAGAAAAGTTACAAAGATGGACAAAGGTGTGGAAAGATAGCAATGATAGAAGACAGAAAATAAGAGAAAGAGAGAATTATTAACGTTTAGCCCTTTACTCCTGAATATTCATGTAAGAAATAATAACATCATGCATATTAATTAGATTAATTTTTATAATGGCATGTGAGCCTGCAATGTATCGCTATGGCAGAAACTTTAGACTCATATTTACATCATTTCATAAGCAAACAGGAGCTATCTGATCTGGGTCTACTCTGTTTACATAGACGTAGAAAGGTGAATTTATGTAGTAAAGAGTTAAATGACATGGTTCAAAGGATAGATAAAGACACAAGTAAACTAACCCTTGTATGCTAAATTTTCAAAGTTTAACAGAAGACTCCATTAAGTAAGAAAGATTAACTTTGCTATTAGGATTTGGAGTGACAAACTGTTGAACCATGTCAACCCATTCCCTCATAGGCTATTTAACCCATTCCCTCATAGGCTATTTAACCCATTCCCTCATAGGCTATTTTAAGACCCAGTGAACCTCTTTGAATAAATCCCCCAAAAAGGAGCATTAAGTAGCAAAAACGAAAGTTTTAGAATTGTGTACAATCATGTAGTTTTTAAACCATTGTGATAAATAGAGCATTCATGATTTGCTCTAAAGGAGCAAATGATCTTTTTATTACAATGATTTCAAATTGTCATTTACAGAAGCATCAAAAGGCATCAATATGAAGAAATGGCACAAGAATCCGAAGTGGCTACTACATGGGGTTAAAATGGAAAATGGAGTTTCTGCGTCTAATCAGGATGTGCTATGTCCGCTCATTAAATTATAGTTTCTACTACTACCAAATATGCCATTATAAAACTTCTGCTAACAGATATTCATGATGTCATTATTTCTTTCAATGAATATCCATCAGGGAAAGGGGTTAAAATTCAGTGCTGAGCCTAGCAGCCCATGAAGATCAGCACAAACGTCATATATATGCCACATTATTTTCTTGAAAACTGAGGAGCATCAATTTTTTATCGTCCTGCGTGGTAATTTCTAATATAGGCAAGTGCTTTACATATCCATAATCAATCAAAGTACTGTAGCAAAAGGGTTGATTAAAAAGACAGATACATTTGTCTAGCCAGACCAATCCATCTAGGCGCCAAGCTGATTTCCGCGGTTTTGATTGTGCATGTGATTGGTCCATTGACAACACTATTGATAACTGCTTTATCTATGATAGGGTGATCAAATGGTCCAGAAAAAAACAAGTTACCGTATTTGTCATAAATAAAAAGACACCCAATATCCCTATTCCCCCAGGCTGTAACAAGGGATAAGTCAATTCTGCATTGAGTAGATGATTTTAACCCTTTCCTCCATAAATACGCCTTTCTACGCCTCTGTAATAGTCCCATTATGAAACCAATGTTATAAATAGAGCATTTGCTCCATAGGAGCAAATGCTCTATCTACCACAATGGTTTAAAAACTACACAATTCTAACATTTTCCTTTTCTCTAGCAATTGCTCTTTGTCGGTATAATTATTCAAAGAGGTTGGGTCTAAAAATAGCCTATGAGGGAATGGGTTAAACCCAAAGTCCAGGTAAGATACATAAATTTTAACATTTTTTTAACATTAACAGCTCCTTTATTTCTCCACCAAACCCTATACTGTGACCACTCTTTAGAATCGTCTCTTTGAGTGGAGAAACAACAATTTTAGTATTTGGGTATGCACCTTGATCTGTAGCTGTTTTAATCCTCTCCTTCATATGAATGCCTTTTCAGTGTAGACCCAGATCAGACGGCTCCTGTCTGATGAGAGTTTGTTCTGTTTGTTTATATGAATGTGACCCTACAGTTCTTACCAACAATCCCCTTTCAATATTTTACCTTTTAAAAATGAAATTAATGAATATTAATGAAGTGATCAATTCACGCATAAATTAATGTTCATTAAGGAATGAATTAAAAGAAACTACCTAATTGTCCAATATATTTTTTTCATTTCATTTGTACCACTGAATAAGATAATTGACACAATCTATAACTTTAACCCTTTCCCTGTTCCATGGCCAAAATAGTTATAATGAAATATGGAAGGTGAAACATTGCAGCCATTTTAGAAAGTAAACTTGATTCATTTCATCCAAAACACCAAAAGGAAAGCATACCCTATAGCCAGGCGATCAGAATACGACGGATCTGCAACGAGAAAACGGAATTCGATAAACACACAACAACCTTACTACAGAACCTAAAAACTAGAGGATACCCTACAAAAATGATAACAGCATCAATCAAAAAAGCAGGATCAAAGGACAGAGAGCAACTCATCAAATCCAGTACAGAACTACCAAACAAAGGACCGACTCCATTCGTCACATACAACAATCCAGTAAACCCAGACTTCAACGGAATTTTTAAAAGAAACCTAGCCATCCTCAAAAGCGGCCCAGACAGTCACATCTTCAAAGATACCAGAATAACGACAGTTTTAAAGAAACCAACAAACCTCAGAGAACATCTAGTACGATCAGATTTACAAGAAAAACTACTGAAGAAAGGCAGCTACCCTTGCAAAAAACCTTGCACAGCCTGCAACCACATCTCAGAAAAAACATCCGTTACAAGCTACACCACTGGAAGAGTTTTCAAAATTAAAGGACATTATACGTGCACAACCGTAAGCATAGTCTACTTAATCAGCTGCAAAAAATGTGACATTCAATACATCGGACAGACAAGAAACACGTTCAGAGAAAGACTCCATGGACACTTGAATGATATACGACACGCCAATGAATACAAACCGATTTCCCGCCACTTTTGCAACGACGGACATAGCGCACGAGACGTCGACGCTACCATCCTTACATCAACACCTAGAAATGACAACAGCTTCCGGTTACGCACAGAGGAAGCTTATATACTACTTCAAAACTAAAACACCACACGGATTAAATCTAATACGGTGATACAATAATAACCATGGAGAAATACTACAGACACTACATACAAACGGGACCATGGGATTATACCTGCCTAAATTGTGAGAAAACCATTAAAGGTACAGTTACAAACATTAGAAGACACATACAACTACACGAAAATACACGATTAAAATACCAATGCCCAGCATGTGATAAACTCTACTCTAGAATTGACATACTAATGAGACACGGAAAGAGTATTCATGACACCATTATCACCAGCTTCAAAAAAGTTACGGTACCAACACCAGAGAGAGAAAAAATCAAGGCATGGAAACCCCTATTCGAAAGCCAACCTAAATTCAGAATCATACCAGCAAAAAAAGCACCACGCAGCACATTTAATCCAACAATAGAGAAAATCCTGAAAGAAATGTCAAACCTTCCAGAGCTGATCTCCCCTATTGAAGATCCCCCTGAATTCTGGGCCACCCCATTGGGCTACTACCCGGACGAACACCATACAGAGGATTACTACACACCAGAATCAAGCAGCAGCACCGAGACTGTCTGCCTCGATGAACTGAACCAAGAGCAACAGAGTACAGACATTTTCATATACTCAATCTATGGATTGTTGTAAACAAATAACTAACTCTGATTTTTAACACATTTAAACATCTTTTATTCATGTTTTTAAGGACAACTAGAGGTTTGTTTTTGTCACAAAACAGATGTCTCCCCCTCCCATCCTCTTTCCAATACACAAGTGTAATGTCTGTAACTCCAAACTTATCAGGGTCTAATTTTTAAGTCATCAGGGGCAATAACTCCAACATTGTCAGGGGGAGACAATTCAAAAGCCCCAGGTACACAAAAACACATGCTTGTCAACATTCTTGTGAAGTTTGGTGACTCTAGTACTAGTGGTTTCATAGATACATGTGACACAAAGTAAAGTTTCTCTTATTCTAAGTCATAAGGGGCAGTAACTCCAAAGTTATCAGGTGGAGACAATTAAAAAACCCAGATGCACAATAACTCATGCTGGTGAACATTTCTGTGAAGTTTGGTGACTCTAGCCCTACTGGTTTCAGAGATACGTGCAGCACAAAGTTTCTCTAATTTTAAGTTATCATATCAGGGGCAGTAACTCAAGAATTATCAGGGGGAGACAATTAAAAAACCAAGGTGCACAACAACTCATGCTGGTCAACATTCCTGTGAAATTTGGTGACTCTAGCTTTAGTGGTTATAAAGATATGCATGACACAAAGTTTCTCTCAAGTTTAAGTAATCATATCAGGGGCAATAACTCCAAAATTATCAAGGGGAGACAATTCAAATCCCAGGTGCACAACAACTCATGCTGGTCAACATTCCTGTAAAGTTTGGTGACTCTAGCCCTAGTGGTTTCAGAGATATGCATGACACTAGGTAAGTTTGTCTAATTTTAAGTCATCAGGGGAAGTAACTCCAAAGTTAACAGGGGGAGACAATTCAAAACCCCAAGAGCAAAACAACTCATGTTAATGAACAATCCTGTGAAGTTTGGTGACTCTAGCCCTACTGGTTTCAGAGATACGCGCGGCACAAAGTTTGTATAAATTTAAGTATTCATATCAGGGGCAATAACTCAAGAATTATCAGGGGGAGACAATTCAAAAACCATAGGTGCACAACAACTCATGCTGGTGAACATTCCTGTGAAGTTTGGTGACTCTAGTACTAGCGGTTTCAGAGATACGCGCGACACAAAGTTTTTCTAATTTTAAGTCATCAGGGGCAATAACTCCAAAGTTATCAGGGGGAGACAATTCAAAAACCCCAGGTGCACAACAACTCATGCTGGTGAACATTCCTTTTAAGTTTGGTGACTCTAGCCCAAATGGTTTCACACAAGTTTGTGACGGACAGACAGACAGACGGACGGACGGACAACTCTGCCACAAACAATATATCTCCCCATAAATGGGGGAGACATAACAATCATCAAGACTCATTTCATATACACAATTTTAAATATCAGTTAATTAAGACAACGTCACAATTAGATTTACGTTCATGTTACTATTTTTAGCTTCTCCCACGTGATCAATAGAAACCGCATTTTGTATACTTTAGGGCCAAATTTGTTTAACATTTTGTCTTGATAAAGGCGTAGTGTACGCTGAAACGTCGACCTGAAAATAAAACTGAAAACCACAAAAGTGATCGTTTTGTTCTTCGACACACTTTCCCAAACTTCTAGAAAGTAAACTAGAAAATTGTCTGTAAGACACAGCGATGCCCTCTGGGTGGTGCTTTCCTAGATGCACGTAAAATTCCTAAGTCATTTGACCTTGACCTTGGGCTTACGGGCAGCATGGGCTGGGTGTGCAATGAAAGTATGGATGGTGTTTAATGTGTACATGCAATTCCATGCCAATAGCTATAGTGGTTAATGAAAAAATTGTGACAACCAACTCCATGTAAAAGCGCGAAACATGGACGGACAGACGGACGGACAGACAGGTGCAAATCATAATGCCCCCTGACTATTGTCAACAGGGGCAAAAACCCCAGATCTAATTCCATTTGCAAACAGAGCAGACCCTGATCAGACGGCTCCTACAGGAGCCGTCTGATCTGGGTCTACTCTGTTTGCAAATGTGTGAAAACTAGGGATGGGAATGAAAACCGAATTTGTTATTCGAATATTCGGTCAAACTAGTATTCGAATATTCGGAAGAATTTGCGATCGTGTATCCAAAGTTCAAACATGTAGAAATCTACCTCTCTGAGTCTGAAAGATTGACACTCTTTTGTGTGGATAGAACACGCTAGTTTTAGCTAGTTTTCCCACCTATGAAAATGTAAAAACGAAGGTTTTATTCCAATTGTCTTGTATTTAAAGGATTAAGTTTTTGATGACTCAGTGTCAGTCGTGAAGTAGCGAAAACTTTAGTGCATTGATACAGTGCGTAAATGCTCCAGAGGGGCCCTGCACTTAAAGGGAAGAAGAGTAGTAGATCTAACCCGTATGTTCGCTCAACCTACAACGTTTACGTGTGAACTGCAATGTACTTAGAACAACATAACATTTGAAAAGGTGAGAATATTTAATCACATTCATTGATAAAACCAGATCAAGTCACATTCATTTCGAAGCGATACTCTTGACAACGGTGTTGGTGATTGCGTAATATTTGCACATCATATAATATTTACAACTTATCAAACTTGTTTCAATCAAAATGACTTTGTGTCTGATCAAACTAGAACTATCACTAAAGGTGATGAATACCCCCACACGGCAGCCTTGATTGCAAATCCAAGTTTTGAACATGTAACAGGACCAAATAACAAAAATACCCAAAGTTCAAATAGAGAAAATTCTGTAATTTATGCCAAGTATCAAGTGAATCAGGCTGAAATTGAAGAAGGAGTTCAAAGTACTAGATTTTGCCTGCCAATTTCAAGGCCAAATGTCAAGGTCAAGGTCACAGAGACCTGAAATTTGTGTCTTGCACATCTACTACTCCTGAGTAACATTTATGCCAAGTATCAAGTAAATCAGGTTGAAAGTGAAGGAGGAGTTCGCCGTACAAGATTTTGCTTGCCAATTTTAAGACCAATTTCAAGGCCAAAGGTCAAGGTCACAGAGATTTTAAATTTGTGTCTTGCACATCTACTACTCCTGAGTAACATTTATGCCAAGTATCAAGTGAATCAGGTTGAAAGTGAAGGAGGAGTTCAAAGTACAAGATTTTGCCTGCCAATTTTAAGACCAATTTCAAGGCCAACGGTCAAGGTCAAGGTCACAGAGACCTGAAATTTGTGTCTTGCACATATACTACTCCTGAGTAACATTTATGCCAAGTATCAAGTGAATCAGGTTGAAATTGAAGGAGGAGTTCAAAGTACAAGATTTTGCCTGCCAATATCATGACCAATTTCAAGGCCAAAGGTCAAGGTCAAGGTCACAGAGACCTTGAATTTGTGTCTTGCACATCTACTACTCCTGAGTAACATTTATGCCAAGTATCAAATGAATCAGGTTGAAAGTGAAGGAGGAGTTTGCCGTACAAGATTTTGCTTGCCAATTTTAAGACCAATTTTAAGGCCAAAGGTCAAGATCACAGAGATTTTAAATTTGTGTCTTGCATATCTACTACTCCTGAGTAACATTTATGCCAAGTATCAAGTGAATCAGGTTGAAATTGAAGGAGGAGTTCAAAGTACAAGATTTTGCCTGCCAATTTCAAGACTAATTTCAAGTCCAAAGGTCAAGGTCAAGGTAACAGAGACCTGAAATTTGTGTCTTGCACATCTACTACTCCTCCTGAGTAACATTTATGCCAAGTATCAAGTGAATCAGGTTGAAATTGAAGGAGGAGTTCAAAGTACAAGATTTTGCCTGCCAATTTCAAGACCAATTTCAAGGCTAAAGGTCAAGGTCAAGGTCACAGAGACCTGAAATTTGTGTCTTGCACATCTACTACTCCTGAGTAACATTTATGCCAAGTATCAAGTGAATCAGGTTGAAAGTGAAGGAGGAGTTCAAAGTACAAGATTTTGCCTGCCAATTTCAAGGCCAAAGGTCAAGGTCACAGAGACCTGAAATTTGTGTCTTACACATCTACTAGTCCTGAGTAACATTTATGCCAAGTATCAAGTGAATCAGGTTGAATGTGAAGGAGGAGTTCAAAGTACAAGCTTTTGCCTGCCAATTTCAAGACCAATTTCAAGGCCAAAGGTGAAGGTCAAGGTCACAGAGACCTGAAATTTGTGTCTTGCACATATACTAGTCCTGAGTAACATTTATGCCAAGTATCAAGTGAATCAGGTTGAAATTGAAGGAGGAGTTCAAAGTACAAGATTTTGCCTGCCAATATCATGACCAATTTCAAGGCCAAAGGTCAAGGTCAAGGTCACAGAGACCTTGAATTTGTGTCTTGCACATCTACTACTCCTGAGTAACATTTATGCCAAGTATCAAATGAATCAGGTTGAAAGTGAAGGAGGAGTTTGCCGTACAAGATTTTGCTTGCCAATTTTAAGACCAATTTTAAGGCCAAAGGTCAAGGTCACAGAGATTTTAAATTTGTGTCTTGCATATCTACTACTCCTGAGTAACATTTATGCCAAGTATCAAGTGAATCAGGTTGAAATTGAAGGAGGAGTTCAAAGTACAAGATTTTGCCTGCCAATTTCAAGACTAATTTCAAGTCCAAAGGTCAAGGTCAAGGTAACAGAGACCTGAAATTTGTGTCTTGCACATCTACTACTCCTGAGTAACATTTATGCCAAGTATCAAGTGAATCAGGTTGAAATTGAAGGAGGAGTTCAAAGTACAAGATTTTGCCTGCCAATTTCAAGGCCAAAGGTCAAGGTCAAGGTCACAGAGACCTGAAATTTGTGTCTTGCACATCTACTACTCCTGAGTAACATTTATGCCAAGTATCAAGTGAATCAGGTTGAAAGTGAAGGAGGAGTTCAAAGTACAAGATTTTGCCTGCCAATTTCAAGACCAATTTCAAGGCCAAAGGTCAAGGTCACAGAGACCTGAAATTTGTGTCTTACACATCTACTAGTCCTGAGTAACATTTATGCCAAGTATCAAGTGAATCAGGTTGAATGTGAAGGAGGAGTTCAAAGTACAAGCTTTTGCCTGCCAATTTCAAGACCAATTTCAAGGCCAAAGGTGAAGGTCAAGGTCACAGAGACCTGAAATTTGTGTCTTGCACATCTACTACTCCTGATTAACAATTATGCCAAGTGTCAAGTGAATCGGGTTGAAACTGAAGGAGGAGTTCGCCGTACAAGATTTTGCAGACAGACTGACCGACCGACCGCCCGCCCGACCGCCTGACCGACCGACCGACAGGCTGATTCCAGTATACCCCCCTCAAACTCTGTTTGTGGGGGTATAAATATAGGGAAACATAGATCAGAGTGACAAACAGTTCTGATCCTGGTAAGAATGTCCAATGATCACGCTTAGAGGGTTACAGATAAGGTGCGTATCTGCGTAAATACGCAATTAAATTCAGTTGAAAAGCAATTATTACTTTGAAACCCATGTGTACTGAAAATCAATTATAAAAGTAGTTTACGCAAAAGCATTCAAGCAGACACGTATTAGAACTATTAGTATTAGATACTCGAACATTTCTTAGGCATAAATAACTATTATTTACTGTGACACCGGACTTATTTTACTGCAACACCTGTTAGACTGGTTATTCATTTCATAAATACAGCTTATTTTACGGGTCCAGTCACAGATCCCGGTATATTATATAGGATGTTATGCAGCTTCCTTTTCATTAGGTTTGTTTCAAATAGTAAACCAGTCAAATCATGTGCTATATGCGTAAACATGGCATCACGAGGACGGAAAAAGAGAATGGAAAAACACATTCTTTAATTATATTAGGTCTTCCCTTATCAAACCAGAAATAATTTGTAAAAGGCATCATCGACAAGGTGTGTAACACCTCAAAAGAGGTTGTTGGTAGTACAGTAAAACCCCGATCTCTCGAACACCTTGGGGACCATAAATTTTAGTTCGAATTAAGGGTGGTTCGAAAGATCAGAGTCTCATATTCGTTTGGTAGCAAATGGTACAGAAATTGTTCGAACATGAGTTTGAGAATATTTTCATGTCGAAAATGAATAAACAAAACTTCTATAACAAAACTCACTGTTTTTTCTGCCTTTGCAATACAATGAAAATACTAATGCAACCCATAATTCTATAAAAAAACATCGTCCCATTATTCCAAATTTCGTGTTTCTGCCATGAACGTATCTATGCTATGTATATATCTTGCCATTTTGGTCTGGTTAAAAACAGGGACTGAACGACCTGTCATCATTGTCTCGGTTTATGTACAACGGTCTACCAGCCCATTTAAATATCTACGAGAACACACAAAATTGGTAAACTTCCGTTATTTAGATGGTTGCAACAGATCAGTATTGGGGGAAAAACTATTCCTTGTGTTTTCGTAAGTGGATTCGCATATAGGGCCATAAATTAACTCAATTAGGAGAACACATATATTCGTTCAACTGTTATTTCTGCCATTGTGAACGATGATGAACATTTCGATCGTGTTATAGCCCTACGATATGACAGTCAATGTTAGCTCAAAACAACCTTCACAAACACACACATTTAAATTTTAACACCTTGATAAAACTTCACATATTCACCCATTGTCTACCAATCATGTAATTATCGGCGAGCTGAGATGGTCACCTGAGAGGTGTGAATCTTCGGTTCGACGCGCAGCCATACAGGTAAGACAACGGTTCGACTTATCAAAGGTACTTTGCACTGTTTTATTTAAATCAGCGGACCGGGAGATGAGTTCAAGAGTTCGAGTTTCGCATGGTCTAATTATCTAAGGTCGAACATATAGAATTTAAGAAGGAAGGAGTTGGGACCGCAGAATTAGTTCGAATTAAGGGTAGTGAACGAGTTTTCCGGTGTTCGAGAGTTCGGGGTTTTACTGTATAATTGTCAATCTTTTGTCGCAAATCTGTAAGCCACTAGTAGAGAAAGTGCAACTAAAGTCGGCAAAATTACTGTCAAGAAATATCTTTCGAAGTATCCCTGGCTGAAAGCTCCTGCACGAAAATGAGGTGTTGAAAATGTTGGCAAATGAAGGTACATCTAACATTCAGGTGTCGAGTATCAGTTAATGGACTGTTAGAATTAGACTGAAAAGGGTCTTTAGATCTGTGAAATACACCAATCTCAGATGTAGGTATAGACTTATAACAGATTTAATATACTGAATCTAAAACTGTTGGAGTAAAAAAGCAATTCATTTCAAATTGATGGGGTAACAATTTTCTTGATACTCAATTGAAATTCTGATTACCCAATTCCTTGAAAAAGTAAGGAGTAAATACCCAATTAATACAAAACCTTATCTGTAACCCTGCGCTTACATTGTTAACAAGTCGAAGGCAAAATCAGGCATGGGTGCTTCTATATCCGATGTTGGTCTGTTCCCAGTCGAGAACGAGCTTTAGCGAGTTTCCGACAGGAACAGACCAACACAGGTATAGAAGCCATTGGCTTTAACAAAACTAGTGCTATATTATTGCACCCTAATACCAAGCAAATTAACGGATGTTGTAAAGTAGTACTTTCCATTGAGTAGTGCGACTTCCATTTCCAACAGCAACAATAATATGGTACTATTTTAGCCTCGCTTTGAAATTTACACAACAAGAAAACTTCCCTTGTATTGATTTCGCCTAATCGCGCGTATGAATACACAGGACAAGGGTTGTTCCAGATAGGGATTTCTAGTACTTCTATATTTAGATTTCTAGTACTTCTATATTTAGTAACTCGTGTTATCTAGTACATCTGAGAAGGGAAGAAATAGGTGTTGATTGCACAGTGGTTTGGATTGTCGCGCATGGTTATCTTTAGGGGATTAATAAGGGATTAGGGTCCTTAAACACTCCAATCAGCGGGCCATCAAGTGGACCATGTAATAGATAAGAGGCAATCACATGTCAAATTATCAAATACCACCAACACAGGGATTAGGGTCATAAATACCCAAATTAGTGCACCATCCATCGGACCGTGTATTGGGAAAGAGACAGTCACATATCAAACTGTCAAAGTTCGCCAGCTAATTAACGCGGGCTGGCTTTTGAGGTAGAAGAATAAAAACGAGAGAAAAGTTATGAATTTCAAAAAAGTTTGGTTTTTTTCCGAATATTCGAATAGCAATATTAATATTCAATTTTCGGAACGGTATTCGAATATTCGACTTTTCGTTCCCATCCCTCAGTGAAAACACATTTATAGAGGGAAAGGGTTAAATTAGTCTGACATAGTAGCAAATAGTGCAGACCCTCATCAAATTGTTCATTCCGGATCTAGGTCTGCAGTATTTGCCAGTTTGTCATATACTTAGGGTGATATGGGAATTGGAGCAGCAAATTGTATTGGAGCAGATCATGATCAAACTGCTTCCTGTGGATTTAGGTCTACATTATCAACTGCTCCCTGTGGATTTAGGTCTACATTATTTGCTTCAGTTTGTCTGGCTTAACCCTTTCCTTCATGTAAACATCTTTTCATGCATTTGCAATCAGAGTAGACCCAGATCAGACGGCTCCTATAGGAGCCATCTGATCAGGGTCTGCTCTGTTTGCTGGTGGGGATTTATAGATATGATTATGCAGTTTCCACAACAGTGACATGTAACCGTATAAGTGATGATAAACCTACACACTGTGCACGTGACAGACATAAATACCTTTTCAATGTTTCATTTTATTGATTTTGTCGATGAATATTTATGAGGTGAAATTTGTCTGAATAAATATGAAACAGGGAAGGGGTTAATATTTAGGATTAATGCGGTACTGCAATAACAATGAGAATTCTCAGGGAACGGTTCAAGCCATCAGCAATTCATGGACAGAAACAATTTGTTTCCATATGACAATGTTATGTCGGCAGGGGATATTGACCGGTCATATGCAAAACAATGAAATGTCAGACTCTAAAACCCTTTTTCGATTCTCCCTCGTAGACTCAGCTGGTGTTTTGTATGGTCCATTTAACTGTTTTAATAACTAACATTCATACATGAATTGGTCACTGCATGAATATTCAGTTAATTCACTTTTATATATAAGGTAATTTTTTCAAGGGAATTTTTGACTTGGACAAAATCTATAGGATCAGATCTATATAATTCTATAAGCGATCAGAGAAACCCTGATCAGAAAGCTTCTACAGGAACTTTCTGATCTGGGTCTACTCTGTTTGCAAAGCCATTAAAAGGCATTACTATGGGGGGAAATTTATTGCTTTACTCAATAAATAATCATGGCAGAGTCCTCCCATTACGAACATTAAACATTAATTAACAACCTTTGAACCCCCTTTACTCTTTACATGCTAGCAATGGATTCTCCTGCCATTTATGACCTAAGCAAATAGTTTCGATCCAGATCAGGCCCCACATTTTGCGATCCAAACTGTTTGTCACTCAGGCTCAACTTCTGCAAACAAAAAGTCGGAAAGAAAATTAATAGTTTTAAAAGTGTTGCAGATGACAGTGGAGCAGCAGATGACAATTGAGCAGATGCCAAAATAACCTAGCGTGCAAAGTGTTAAAAGAGCAATTAACAAGTGTAAACCTGTATTATTAATGTAGACTTAGATCAAAAGACTTTTATCTGATCAGTTGTTGCTTGAATTCTGTACTCTATGTATGACCTTGCCTTTTCGTGACTGGATGACTACTAATAGATCCACCTGCTTCATTAGTGTAGTATGCATGCATGCAATATTTAAATGGTTCACAAGTTAATGCTACAAAAGACAGACAGCTCAGACAACTAGATTTCAGCCATATTACCGTAACCCTTTACTCCATGAATATTCAATGACTATTCATATAAGAACAACAACACCATTTTTATAATGACATATGAGCACAGGAATGGTGGCCACAGCAGAAACAACGGCTACTAGTAGTCATAGTTCATAATTTGTGTCATTCATAAGCAAACAGAGCAGACCCTGATCAGACAGCTCCTACAGGAGATGTCTGATCAGGGTCTACTTTGTTTTCAAAGGCATATATATGGCATACAGGTTAAGATAATCTATGACAATTCAGCAGACCCTATTCAGACAGCTCCTACAGGAGATGTCTGATCTGGGTCTACTCTGTTTGCAAAGACGTATTTATGGCGTACAGGTTAATATAATCTATGACAATTCTCCACCAAATGCCTCTTTTTTGGTTAGATAGATAGATTTATTTCGGCAAACAGAAAACATAATATGGTTTACAAGCATGTATCACATCATAATAAATAATAATTCGTAAAATGATGCATAGTGAAAAACCATGGCATGCTTTCTATACCAAGGATAACACAATAAAGAGGATGCTCTTATTTCCATTGTGGTCCTTGTGGTACTCATAACACTAAGGAGATTCTAATGAGTACCAACTAGATGAATTAAGACAGACATACACATACAGACAGAGAGAGAGAGAGAGAGAGAGAGAGAGAGAGAGAGAGAGAGAGAGAGAGAGAGAGAGAGAGAGAGAGAGAGAGAGAGAGAGAGTTCCACAGACAGAGAGAGATTTACACAGAGACAGAAAGAGATCCTGAGACAGAGAGAGATATAGACAGATAAACAGACAGATAAATAAACAGAATGAGACACCAGAGATAGAGAGAGATACACAGGCAGAAAGAATGAAAGCTACACAGGAAGAGAGACAGGAGCTGTCTGATCACTGGGTCAGGATTTTACGGCAATGGCAGAAACTACAGAAACAGTCTCTACATAATTCCATAAGCAAACAGAGTCTATAGAAGCCGTCTGATCTGGGCAAAGGCATGAAAAGGTGTCTATATGAAATGGGTTAATGGCAGTACTTATCAGAGATTCTACAGTAATGGAGTCCTACACCAATCAAACCTTGAGACTTTTTTTACTCATTAACAGCTGTTTCGGATCTCATTAAGCCATTATCTTGAAGGAATCAATACAATGCAGTGGTGTTGTAATCTGTGATTGTGATCTATCCATTGATCTGTGAACTGCACTGTCAAGCTGTTTCATTGACGGTTATGTCGAGAAGTGTGAGTGTTACACAATTTTATCAACCCTCAGGGTCACGGCAAAAGTGACATAAAGCTCGCTTGCACATGCATGCAACTCAACTCTTTCCCTGTCCTATATTTATTCGAATTTTCAATACCTACAGTACTGAATATTCATGGGCAAAATGGTTATAATGACATAAGGTCATTTTGGCCATTTTAGAAACTAAAGACACAGACCTATCAAATTCTATTAACAAACAGAGCAGACCCTGGTCCTGTAGGAGCCATGTGATCTGGGTCTTCTCTGTTTGCAAATGCATGAAAAGGTGTTTATATGAAGGAAAGGGCTAACCCTTTAGTTACTTCATGGATATGCTAGAATAATGACATTGTGATTTTTGTAATGATATATTGAACAAGGGGATGTTTGAGTGTGGCAGAAACTGTAGAAATCAGATCTATATTACTTCTTCAGCAAGCAGTACTGTCTGATCTGAGTCTTCTCTATTTGCAAAGGTTTCAAAATGCATCTCTATGAAGCAAAGGGTTAACCCATTCCCCCATAGGCTATTTTTAGACCCAACCTCTTTGAATGAATCTACCCAGAAGAAGCATTTACTAGAGAAGAGTAAAATTTTAGAATTTTGTAGTTTGAAACCATTAATGTGATAAATAGAGCATTTGCTCCTATAGGAGCAAATGCTCTATTTATCACAATGGTTTCACAAAGTGACTTTTACAGAGTCGTCAATATAAGGGAATGGGTTTTTACAGAGGCGTAGAAAGGCGTATTTATGGAGGAAAAGGGTTAAGGCTTTGCATACTAAGTAATTGTTGTTCAAAATAACTGCTGTCTGCTGCAATGCTCTATTTATCACAATAGTTTAAAAACTACACATTTTTAAAAATTTCCCTTTTCCCTAGTATTAATGCTTCTTTTTGGTAGATTTAGAGGTTGGGTCTAAAAATATCCTATGAGATAATGGGATAATGCAGGTTAAAAGTAGGAACTTTCTGCATAATTTTTGTCCTGCATTAAGCTACCATCTGTCTTAAACCTTTACTCCATGGATTTATATGTCTTTTAACTGAATAACTCCTGTAGGAGCTGCATGTCTATGATAATTTTTTTTATCTAATTAATATTCATGATGTCATGATTATTTCTACATGATTATTCAAAGAGTAAATGGATGAATTAGGGAGATCTAAAACTAGGAGGAAGTTAGGTATGGTAAACTTTTAACATACCGTTAACTCATTGTTTATTTCCGTATTCCTTGCTAATGAATGAAGTCTATTGTGCGCCAGGCCTATTGCATGTTGAAATGTGTTGGACCAAAACGAAACTACCTCAACTGCTGTCTAAATAAACTACATCGACTGCTGTCTAAATAATGTCTGTTAACCCTTTCCTTCATAATTAAACGCCTTTTCACGCATTTGCAAACAGAGTAGACCCAGATCAGACGGCTCCTGTTGGCTCAGGGTCTGCTCTGTTTGCTAATGAATAAGTACTCTGTTTCTTTACTTTCTAAAAGGGCTAACAATGTTACAACTTCAAATATTTCATTATAACCCTTTCCCTCAATATACGCCTTTTTGTGCCTTTGCAAACAGTATAGATCCAGATCAGATGGCTCCTACAGGAGCCGTCTGATCAGGGTCTGCACTGTTTGTTTATGAAATCATAAAAGATTATATAATAGATAGAATAGAATCTAATGAAATATTTATGATGTCATTTTCCCTACATGAATATTCAAACAGGGAAAGAGTTAATATTCACTATTTATTTCTTATATGAATATACATTGAGTAAAGCGTTAATTTAGATATTTTTATTGTATATCAAAATTTGCCCTTTCAGTCCAAACAAACATTACACAAATAGAACTATCAATCTTGTATGTTTGTTACACAACAGCTGATCACATTTTGTGTTTACACAACGCAGTGAACATGTATTATGTCCATACTTTGTAAACAAAATTAAACCATAGATAAACAGAAAGTTTATAGAACTTTGTATTTATAAACTTATATCAAATTAAAGTTTTACCGGCTTACAAGTAATGCAGGACTTCCCGGATAAAGCTCATTATGTTCACAATTCATTAGTTTGGCATCCATGGTCCATTTTTAGGACTTATAAAACTCCCAAAGTGACCCTTGTGTAAATGGACTGTCAACAACCACTATGCATGCATACCAGTCACTACACACTATCTAAACCTATTAAACTGATCTATAAATAGACCATATGCATAAAGGTATGATAAAGTGTTCTCATTCTCATATATATACTATCAAACAATGATGTTAGCTGAATAATTCATTGTAATCATTTCTAAAAGTTATCCTGTTGACTAAAATTTTGAGAAACCATTGGCTGTCGTGAATAGCAAACAGCTTGGATCCAGATGCCAAGTTACTTGGCGTCTGATCTGGATCCAAGCTGTTTGCAAATGTCAGTCAAGTTTTGAGATGTTGTCAGTGAACATTAGGACTGGGCTCCACATAATCAGAAAGTAATGTTTTTGTGTTGCATACACATTTATCAAATTACAAACAAGGACCAAAAGTCAGTTAATGCCGAAGTCAGATTTTGTAAACCAAAACAAAAATATGAAACTGTTCAATAAAAGTCTTTTTACATATGAAAGTTTGATGATATTTACAGAAATCACCAAAAAGTGAAAAAAATATACCGTTTACTTTTCCGTTGAATCGCCTCTTAAAAAACATTCATTGTGTTTTTTTCACACTGCATCATTTATTCAGCTCATTTATTCCCATTCTTTGTTTACCACATGAAAAATTTGGATACAAAGGGAAGTAAATCAAACATATCCTATGCAATTTACTTTTGCAGTACATAGTTATTCCCCTTCCAAACTTACAAGAAGGGAAATAATCCAAAACAATTTAACATTGAACTGGATCCAAATTGTCTCTCTTGGACAATAGATGTGTACCCCAGTTCACACAAACAGCTATAGGAGCCGACTGATCAGGGTCTGCTCTTTTTGTTTGTGGAATTTATAGATCTGATTTTTCAGTTTCTGAAATCATCAAAAACTCCCTTGTGCCTTGGCCATTATAAAAATTAAGTTTATGAAGTCACAAATTCTTGTAGAAATATTCATGAAGGAAAGGGCTAGCTGTTAAAAAAAAAAGGAGTTTTCCCCTTCCCTTCTAAATTGTAATATTGTACCGAGAGAAAACTGTACAGCCAAGGGAAGCCAGCTAGAACACCAAAATAAACACAGCCACCATGAAGATATGTCACTTAACCCTTTACTCCATGAACCAGGCGGCAGTGAGTCACGTAAGAAATAATGACACTATGCATATTAATTGGTTTAATTTTTACAATGACACAAACACAGGAATGTTGGCCATGACAGAAACTGCATAATAAGATCTATAAATTTCCATAAGCAAAAAGGGGCAGACTCTGATCAGTCTGATCTGGCACTACTCTGTTTGCAAAGGCATAGAAAGGCGTATGTATGGAGTAAAGGGTTTACAGTTTTTACAGTCTACAGTTTCTACCATGGTCCAAACTTCTTGTTTTCATAAGCCTATCTCTCAGCGTATTTTGATTTTATTTCATAGATCCAGAGCATTGGGGTCTAGTCAAGAAAATTTTGTGATCAACAGAATTTGGATGTGTCAGATTAACCCATTACCTCATAGGCTATTTTTAGATCCAACCTGTTTGAATAAATCTACCGAAAAGGAGCATTAACTAGAGATGAAGAAAAATTTAGAATTTTGTAGTTTGAAACAATTGTGATAAATAGAGCATTTGCTCCAAATGCTCTATTAATCACAATGGTTTTATTAAGTGACTTTTACAGGGGCGTAGAAAGGCGTATTTATGGAGGAAAGGATTAAAGACCTATAGCTTACATTATTGTATGCCTTTGGTCAGACTGGTCAAAAGTTTTTAGACCTTCCTCTACTATTTGTTTACAGACAAAACAAACCAACCATACTAAATGGTGCCCCCTGCACCCATGAATCCCCCCCCCCCCCCCCCCCCGGCATTATCTCTGAGCATGCAACTGACACAGTCATATATGATAACATTTGTAAACAGAGTTGATCCAGATGAGACAATGAGTAACTCTGCGCCCGCATCTGGATCGTAACTATTTGAATCGCTCATTATTAGGTTTGAAAAGAATCTACTTGAAGATTTGAAGAAGGTAACACTTCTTGAAGACAACACTGACCTTAGAATGCTAAGCGTAATCTGCCAGACTTATCAGTCAAGGTATCTAAGAAATGAGAAATCCTACCCAAAATGAGTCACACACTGTTGGGAGTATTCTCACTCAACCCAAACATCATGCAGTAATCTAGAGCTACAGATAAATGTGCGTACCCAAATACTAAAGTCGTCATTTCTCCACCAAACCCTATACTGTGACCACTCTTTGGTTGAGAAATAAGGAGCTATTCTTGAAAATGTTTAACCCTCCATATGCTATTTTTAGACCCAACCTCTTTGAATGAATCTACCCAAAAGGAGCATTTACTAGAGAAAAGTAAAATTTTTGAATTTTGTAGTTTGAA
The DNA here is from genome assembly GCA_963576725.1 of Azorinus chamasolen. Lineage (NCBI taxonomy): Eukaryota > Metazoa > Mollusca > Bivalvia > Cardiida > Solecurtidae > Azorinus > Azorinus chamasolen. The sequence continues at coordinate 57,086,723 of OY755242.1, read as the reverse complement.
ACCATTGTGATAAATAAAGCATTAATTTTGCTCCTATAGGAGCAAATGCTATATTTATTACAAGGGTTCCAAGAAGTGTAGAAAGGCGTACAGAGGCGTAGAAAGGCATATTTATGGAGGAAAGGTTAAATTTACACATATTATCTGGAACTCCGAGTATCATCTCAGAGGCATTGATAAATTTCTCATGTTGAAAAAACTATGTCTGCTAAAATTGCGATTTGCTAAAATTTTCATTGACTTCTGATATGATCAAAATTTTGAGAATCTATAGATTAGAGTGTCAAATAGCTTAGATCTTGATGAGATACCGAGTTACTTGGCATCTCATCTGGATCTAGGCTGTTTTCAAATACCATTTAACCCGTAACCCATGAATATTCATGTAAGAAATAATGACATCATGAATATTAATTAGATTAAATGTTATAATAGCATATCCTATTAACAGACCAGATACAAGGATACAATTTTTTTTATTTAAAGTCGGTATGTCATATAATAGTAAACATTAGCTATGGACAGCTATTGACCGACACATGTGGACTGTAGAACCTTATCTATATCATATGCAAACAGAGAAGACACAGATCAGAGGCTCCTACAGGCTGCCATCTGATCTGGGTCTACTCTGTTTGAAAAGGCGTAGAAAGGTGTATTTAAGGAGTAAAGAGCAAATACTTCACTTAGCATGAGAAGAGACACTTTAAACCCATTTAAACAACAGCTTCTTTATCCATGTTGTGCTCAGTACTCTTAAGAACGATTCTAAGCTTAGTGTAGTCACAACATACTACGGGACTGATGGAAATATGACGATTTTAATATCTGAACATACAACTTTTACAAAAAAACAACAACATTTTTATCAACCCTCCCCACAGGCACACATATTTTAATGTGAAAGCTATAAAATTATTATATATTCAGAGTTAAAATATATCATTTCTGGTTAAGCAGTAAATTATATGAAATTGACCTAATTTAACTCATTCTCTCCTAGGCTATTTTTAGACCCAACCTTTTTGAATTAATCTACCGAAAAGGAGCATTAACTATAGAAAAGGAGAGTTTTAGAATTGTGTAGGATTGAAACTACTGTGATAAATAGAGCATTTGCTCCTGAGGAGCAAATGCTCTATTTATCACAATCGTTTCAGAATGTGAATTTTATAGAGGCGCAAAAATGCGTCACTAGGGGGTTATGTGTTAATTGGTCTGAATATTTTCACAATAGTAATTATAAGGGTTATTTGTTTTCTTTCAGTGAACCGATTTTTCATTATTTAACTGTTTTGTCATTATAACTCTTTACTCTATACATATGCCTTTCTACAACTTTGCATACAGAGCAGACCCCAGTCAAAGGCTCCTTTATGAGTCGTCTGATCAGGGTCTGCTCTGTTTCCTTATGATATAACATTGACATGATGAGGGCCTGCTCTGTTTCCTTATGATATAACATTGACATGATGAGGGTCTGCTCTGTTTCCTTATGATATAACATTGACATGATGAGGGTCTGCTCTGTTTCCTTATGATATAACATTGACATGATCAGGGTCTGCTCCGTTTCCTTATGATATAACATTGACATGATCAGGGTCTGCTCTGTTTCCTTATTATTGATCGCCGCATGAGCGGCGATCACTAATGGAATGCTAAAAAGTATTTACCCATGTAGGAGGGGTAGCGACAAGTTTTACAAATTGGCTCATGAGAGCGTGGCAGAGAATAGTTTCTATCTGCATTATTGATGTAGTGAAATATGTGATGTAAAAACCTTCATACGATGTTTAAAAAGAAATTTATCAAACAAATGTACAATAATAACAATAATTATGACACTTTTTTCGTCGAAGTATCGACATTAAATGCCAAAAACAGTTTTGTAAACATAAATGAAGCCGGGTCAAAGTCGCAGAATTGAAGCCGGGTCAAAACTGTAGTCGTGCACCTGTTTGCGGTGCTCTCGTTCTAAATTATGCCCTTCAGAGATTTTGACATAAGACGGGAAAACGTGCTCGAATTTGAAAAATAAGATCATTTGAATCGACAGTCGATATGTTAATTCAAACAGACATGGTTATTATTCTACCGGAGGCTCTACATGGTCAAAATCGAATTCCGTCGTCTCGGTTTCTATTTTTAGATAGGACTAACGTCACTCGTTAATGGAACTGAACAGGCTATATTTAGGTCTATGACCATCACCGCCCTTGTTAGAGTTTATTGATTAAATTATCATGAGAGTGATAAATGTTGTAATGAAGTTTTATTGTTTTATTTATTTTTATTTAAAAAAGTCGTTTTATTTTGTTTATTTAAAAAAGTCGTCAATATAGTAGCATGATAACTTTATATACATCTTCAATTTCCTTTGAAGTATGTCTGGCCTGATAGTGTAGTGGTTACCACGGTCGCCTATCGTGCAGTCAGCCCTGGTTCGATTCTCACCGCTGACGAAAAAAAGATTTCTCTCTTTTTCCTTTCTATTTTTTTTAAATGGCGGTTTGGGTTTTTACTGGGATAGTTAATGATAATTATCCATATTAAGTGTTTTTTCTTTCAACTTATACGTTATTTTTGGATGCAATCTTGGTCAAGTTCAAATATGGATCATGTCGGGTTCAGAACTAGGTCACTACGTCATTACACTCTAGAGGCTACATATTTCGTTAAGTTTTTAATGAAATGTTGTATTTCAATTGTCTTAACAAAACAGTTCCTTATTAAAAACCTTCCTTGTACACAAATTTCCCGGCGATCCAATGCCTTGCATCAGTATTCGTCTTGTATAACATTGACATGATTCTACAGTTTCTGCCATGGCAAACATTTCTGCATCCATGTGATGAAAAAATTCATTGAAGCAATAAATTTTGCTATCTCTAAAGTAAAGATTGTGCATTTGACAGGATTTATTCTCTGACCTATACTGTATAAATTAAGTTTCTTTTACCCCAGTGTGCTATTCTGTGGTGTTTATATTCAGATATCTCCACAGATGTACTCAATATGTTGTGAAAACACAGAAACAACAAACCCAACAGAACATGAACTCTTTCACTGGCAATGTCGCCCCTGTGAAAACCTATGCAAACAGTTTGGATATGGAAGTGACACTGAGTAACTCTGCATCTCATCAGCATCAAAACTGTTTGTTGCTCTGATTGTTTCTTGAAACAAAAAAGAAGAAAAAAACAAAGAACTGAAAATTGTAGCAGACAACAAAGTTTGCATTGTCGTTTGCAGATGACAAAATTTGGCAGCGAAAGAGTTAACCCTTTCCCTGTTCTACATTTATTCCAAATTTCAATACCTACTAAATATTCATGAAAAAAATAGTTATAACAAAATGTGGAAGGTACAACATTGTAACCATTTTAGAAAGTAAAGAAACAGATCTTTCAAATTCCATAAGCAAACAGAGTAGACTCTGATCAGACGGCTCCTATTGGAGCCATCTGATCTGGGTCTACTCTGTTTGCAAATGGATAAAAAGGTGTTTATATGAGGGAAAGGGTTAACTATTTGCAAGCTAGTGGTGAAATCAGGATTACCCATGCAAACAGTTTGGATCCAGATGAGACATCGAATGACTGGATCTTAACTGTTTGACATTCTAAAGAAATGAAGGAAAACAATAATAGTTTCAGCATTTATATACAGCCGACAAGTTTTGTTCATGACCTTTACCCTAGCCTGTTTCTGAAAGGTAAACTATTAACACAATGAAATGACATGTACCGAGATAAGTAGATACCGTAAGTAGTAACCCCTTTACTTCTTAAATACACCATCCTGCACCTTTGCAGACAGAGCAGACCCAGATCAGATGGCTCCTGTAGGTGCCGTGAAATCAGCGTCTCCTCTGTTTACTTCTGATTTCATATAGATATGATTCTACAGTTTTTGCCATGGCCAAATCTTCCTGAGCTCATGTGCTATTTTAAGAATTAATCCAAATTTATATTCATGATGTCATTATTTCTTACATGAATATTCATGGAATAAAGGGTTAATATTCATGACAGAAATAATTATTAATATCATGAATATTTATTAGCTGAATTTTTAAAAATGGCATAATTATGTACACGTGATTTATTTGGTACTGATAGTAACTGTAGAGTCACATCTACATGTATCATATTTTCATAAGCAAACAGAGCAGACCCCTATCAGACGGCAACCAATATCAGAGGTCTCCTACAGGATCCCAGGGTCAGCAATGTTTGTCATTCAAAATCCTCTAGCAAATTTAATCCTTCCCCTCCAAACAGATTTAACCATTACACAGAATTAAATGGTCATCAATGGTAGCTTAATGCAGGTAAAAAGTAATGCAAAAAGCTCCTATAGGAGCTTTCTGCATTACTATTGCCCTGCATTAAGCAACTACCTTCTATATTCAATAAATGAATGATCACTTACGACAGGTTCTATTGTACTTCACGGATATGCCTTTTAAAGCCTTTGCAAACAGTGTAGACTTGCATCAGTCAGCTCCTGTACGAGTGTCTGATAAGGGTCTTCCCATTTTGCCTATATGTTACAGATTCTCTACTATTTGCAACGGCAATAAATTTCATTATTTCATATTTTCTTTTAAAGAATTAACCCTTTATTCCATATATATGCCTTTGCAAACAGAGTAGACACAGATCAGATGGTTCCTATAGAAGCTGTCTCATAAGGGTATGTTCTGTTTGCTAAATACAACACATAATATAGATCTGATTCTACAGTTTCTGCCATAGCCAAAAATTCCTATGTCTACGTGCTATTATAACAATTAATCTAATTAATACACAATTACACATGATATCATTATTTCTCACATGAATATTCATGGAGCAATTCAATTAATATTCAAAATGGGCAGAGTCTGGCATGAATATTAATGAAATAAAGGGAATATTCCATTTAGAAATGTTTTACGATTCAAATGGTTAAACGTTTACCTAAACAAGATAGCATTAAATGGCATCTTTGCAAATAGTGTAAGACTCAGATCAGATAGCGCTATAGGGCCATATAGGATCATATGACCAGGGTCTGCTCTGTTTGTTTATGAAACATAATAAAGATATAATTCTACAGTTAATGCTGCGATTAAAAATTTGCTTGTTCATGATGCCATTATAAAAATCCATCAAATAACTATTTGTAAGACATCTGATCTGGGTCTGCACTGGTCAAGTTGCAGTCAGATCTAAATCTATAGCAATTTGTTCTGCACAGTTAGTCACTCATGAGAATGTGCGATAATTTGCATATCTTTTCAAATAGCATATACAACAGAGCAGACTCTGATCATATGGCTTCTACAGGTCATCTGATCTAGGTCTACTAGGTTTACAAAGACATTAACCCTTTCCCTGTTAAATATTTATTCAAAATTACAATATCTACTGAATATTAATGGACAAAATAGTACACTGTAATTACATATGGAAGGTGGAACAATGTTTGTAGCCATTTTAGAAAGTAAAGAAATAGATCTTTCAAATTCCACTAGCAAAGAGAGCAGACCCTGATCAGACGGCTCCTTTAGATCTGGGTCTACTCTGTTTGCAAATGTGTGAAAACAGGTTTATATGAGGGAAAGGAGTAAAAGGCATTAGAAGGAGTCATTATACCTTTTAGTCTGTGAATATTTATGTAAGAAATAATTACATCATGAATATTAATTAGATTATTTGTTACAATAGCACATGAACACATGAATTTTGACAGAGGCAGAAACTGTAGAATCATGATCATTCTATATTATTTCATAAGCAAACAGAGCAGACTCTGATCCCACAGAGATCCTACAGGAGCCATTTGATCTGGGTCTACTCTGTTTGCAAAGGCCTATAAAGGCATATAATTATGGTGTAAAGGGTGTACCTTATGCATATTCATGTAGACCTAGATCAGTGTTTCTCTTACATGTTTGTGTGTCTTGTGCAAAACACAAAAGCATGTAACAGAAACACTGATCAAGGTCTACATTGTTTTCAAATGCTGCTGAAACTAATTCACTGAGCTCAAACTGTCAAGATATGATCACTTTCATGTTTTGCTGAGATTCTCGAAGAATGCTGACAAATTCCACATGTATGCTCGTCTTCATGACACTGGTGAAAGATTCATGCACATCACAGCATGAAAATTCCATTAGCTCATGCTGACAAGACTGACATTAGCAATCTACCAAGAATTACACCCTCCATCAGCCCTTTGAATGTGGGGGAAACAATTTAACCCTTTCCTCTGTGAATATTATTTGATATATACTACCACATGGACACAGGATATTTTAGCTATAGCAGAAACTGTAGAATCAGATCTATATAATTTCGTAAGCAAACAGGTTAGACCCTGATCAGAAGACTCCTACAGGAGCCATCTGATCTGGGTCTACTGTTTGCAAAGGCGAAGAAAGGCGTATTAATGGAGAAAAGGGTTAAATGAAATGACATTTGCAAACTGTAAACACTCTCATATGGTTCTGCACTGTTTGTCATTATGACGCTCCAGCATTACCTTTACCCTTTCAACCTGAAGGGACTGGACAATAAATGACCATTCCACATACAAAAATTCAATAGTTGAATATTTCCGCACTATGGACCTATTTGTAACGGCCTAGGTAAAATACAGTTGAACTTCAATATCTCTAACTCCGATAACTCGAACTTCAGGATAACTCGAACTAAAAGTTCAGGCCACCCAAAACTTACAATACAGAATTGCAGCTTAATGCAGGTGTAAACTAATTCTGAAAGATCCTGCAGGAGTTTTCAGAATTACTTTACACCTGCATTAATTAAGCTGTCAACTCGAGAAATTGTCCAGATAAGAAATCTGATAACTCTGTTATCTCAAACTGATTTGTATAGTCCCTTGGAGTTTGAGATATAGTCCCTTGGAGTTCGAGATATCGAAGTTCAACTGGATCAGGATCCAGATGAGATCCGTTTAACTCCATTAATGTCATCAGTATGCAGATAGTTTGATACTCACATACTTTCGTTTAACCCATATCCTCATAGTCTATTTATAGATCAAACCTCTTTGAATAAATCTACCAAAAGGAGCATTTACTGGAGAAAAGGGAATTTTATAACTGTGTAGTTTTGAAACCATTGTGATAAATAGAGCATTTGCTCCTATGGAGCTCTATATATCACAATGGTTTCAATAAGTGACTTTTACAGAGGCGTAGAAAGGCGTATTTATAAAGATATTTACTAAGATATAATGACATAAATAGTTATTTCTTGAATTTTTACAATGGCATATTATGTAAACAGGATTGTTTTGATAATGGAAGAAACTGTAGAGTCAGGTCTATTAGAATTTCAGAAGCAAACAAAACAGATCCTGATAAGATAGCTCCTATAGGGGCAGTCTCATCTGGGTGTATTCTGTTTGAAGAAAATGGTTTGAACGCCAAGTAACTCTGTTCTTGACCCTTTACTTCATGAATATTTATGCTTGTAATAATGACAACATGAATATTAATTAGATGAAATACTGCAATGGCATATGAGCACAAGAATGTTTGGCCATGAAAGAAACTGAAAAATCAGATTGTTATCATATCATAAGCAAACAGAGCAGAACCTGATCAGATGGCTCCTATAGGAGCTGTCTGATCTAGGTCTACTCTGTTTGCAAAGGCATAGAAAAGGCCTATTTATGGAGTGCATGTTTATCAAGATTCCAGACATTTGATACTAAATGTCAATACTTTCTCAAAAGCTTCAGAAGTAAGAATCAATTGTGAGAGATCTGTATAAGAATAAATAGTTGAGAGGAAAAACTGAACTTACCATGTCTTTTTGTTAACAGATTTTCTTGGAACTGTAGCAAAGTTCATCCGATTGTACAAGGGGGGCATGTTCATTGTACTGAGGTCATCCTCCCACATACGTCGATGGTCTGAAACTTTTCGCTTCTCAAGTGCTGCAGACAAACTTGCAGACAAAGCACTGTCTAACTTCTGCATTGATGCCATTCTTGATAAAGATAGGTGTTTAACATTCACAACTACCGTGTGTACGGTTTGTCACTTTCACTTCCTTATGATCACAATTTAAGTATCTATTCAACACTTCAGTACATTTTAATGCAGGCTAGCTAACACATATTTGTACAATCCAGTCATTCCAAGTTACCTCGAAAGCAAAAGAAAATCTCACATGAAAATGTATTTCGGTTCCTCCTCTACATATATTTCTCCGAAAATAATATAACCAATCAAATTCCTATGTCATTTAAGATTGAACACATGTTACTCCACAGTCCAGTGCTGAAAGTAGTCGCAAAATATTGGCAAATGTACAAGTGGCATCTCTGTACAGAATACACATGGCAGGCCTCACATGTGAACACCAGAACTTATACACTGGCGAACAGGAAGAACCAGACCAGTTATAACTTTGCAATACACATTCTGATCATGGTCATTAATTTTTGTTTGCAAGGGTATATATACCGTAGTTGATAAAATATAATCAAACTTTGATGTATCTCAAACTTCAGGGGACCATACAAATTACTTCAAGATACCGTAACAGAGGTTCAAATCAAGTCATCTGATTTTTTATCTGGACAATTTCTCAAGTTCACAACTTAACCCATTTCCCCATAGGCTATAATATTAGATCCAACCTCTTTGAATAAATCTACCAAAAAGGAGCATTAACAAAAGAAAAGGATTTTTTTTTAGAATTTTGTAGTTTGAAACCATTGTGATAAATAGAGCATTTGCTCCTATAGGAGTGACTATTACAGAGGCGTAGAAAGGCGTATTTATGGAGGAAATGGTTAAACAAGGTCTAAAGTAATGTTGAAAGCTCCTGTAGGAGCCTGTAGGAGCTTTCAGCATTACTTTATTAGACCTGCATTAAGCTGTGACATGACAATGTTTCTAGACATGTGTAGTTCAACATTTTAGAACAATGCAGTATTGTAAATTTCAGAAGGACCGAACCTTTAGTTCAAGTTATCCCAAAGTTTGAGTTATTTGAGTTCGAGATACTAAGTTCAACTGTATTGGCAATTCTGATGAGTAACAAACACTGTAAAACTTAATGCGATGAGTAACAAACACTGTAAAACTTAATGAGATGGACAACTTTTAAAGTTTAACCAGGACTCATATTCATGAAGCTCCTAAGGAGAAACTTAAGGAAATTCCTTAGTTTCTTGAATATTCCTTAATCTTATAAAATGAATACAAGTAAAGATATTTAAGAGAAATAAAGCTGTATATCAAATATATATATAACCTAATAAATATACATAACCTAATAAATATATACATAACCGAATAAATATGTACATAACCTAATAAATATATATATAACCGAATAAATATATACATAACCTAATAAATATATATATAACCGAATAAATATATACATAACCTAATAAATATATATATAACCGAATAAATATATATATAACCGAATAAATATATACATAACCTAATAAATATATATATAACCGAATAAATATATACATAACCTAATAAATATATATATAACCGAATAAATATATATATAACCGAATAAATATGTACATAACCTAATAAATATATACATAACCGAATAAATATGTACATAACCTAATAAATATATACATAACCTAATAAATATATATATAACCGAATAAATATGTACATAACCGAATAAATATATACATAACCTAATAAATATATATATAACCGAATAAATATATACATAACCAAATAAATATATATACATAACCTAATAAATATATATATAACCGAATAAATATATACATAACCTAATAAATATATATATAACCGAATAAATATATATAACCGAATAAATATGTACATAACCTAATAAATATATACATAACCGAATAAATATGTACATAACCTAATAAATATATACATAACCTAATAAATATATACATAACCTAATAAATATATATATAACAGAATAAATATATATATCCGAATAAATATATATATAACCGAATAAATATATACATAACCTAATAAATATATACATAACCTAATAAATATATACATAACCTAATAAATATATACATAACCGAATATTCTAGGAGTCAGTGAATATTAATTTACTCAATAGTTTTGCTATAAATGTAAATTCTCCTGAAGTTGTCCTAAGGTTAAACTATTCCTAAGGAGCTTTATGAATATGGACCAAGATTTGGGTCTACACTGTTTCCAAAATTTAATATCTCTGGTTGCCCCATTTACCATGATTTAGTACCTGTCTAGATTTAACCCATTACCTCATAGGCTATTTTTAGATCCAACCTTTTTTAATAAATCTACCGAACAGGAGCATTTACTAGTGGAAAGGAAAACTTTATAATTGTGTAATTTTGAAACCATTGTGATAAATAGAGCACTTGCTCCTAACGAGCAAAATTTATGCTCTATTTATCACAATGGTTTCAAAAAATGACTTTTACAGAGGCATAGAAAGGCGTATTTATGGAGGAAAGGGTTAATCCTTTCAACGCTGATTTTTCAGAGTAGAATAGCCCAGAAGTATTTTCCTTGGTCAATGTTCATGTACAAAAAATGACATCATGAATATCTACTAGCTGAATTTCTATAATGTAAACTTTTCAAGGAACATTTTTGATTTGACAAAAAATGTAGAATCAGATCTAGATCTTGTCAAAAGCAGATCCTGATCAGACAGTTCCTATATGGAATCATCTGATCTGGGTCTACTCTGTTTGCAATTGCATGAAAAGGCATTTATAATGATGGAAAGGGTTGACCCTTTACTCCATGAAAGAAATAAAATGATGGACATAATTAATTAATCTTTACAATGCCATAAGAACACAATCATGGATTTGGCCATGGCAGAAACTGTCATATCTATATTACTTCATACGCAAACAGAGCAGACCCTGATCAGACATTGTCTGTTAATAAGTTCTCAGCTTTTTAACCTTCTTCACAATAATCCCTCCTTTTATACTTCCTGTAAGAGTTTGTCTGATCAGGGTCTGCTCAGTTGCTTGTATAATACAGAATCAGTTTCTACTTTCTGCCAGAAACACTCTTTCCCTGTTGAAAATTCATGTAAGAAATAATGATTTAGCTGAATATTTATAGAGGCATTTTGTACACATGACATTTTCGTACTGGTCAAAACTGCAGAGTCAGATCCGTCATAATTACATGCGCAAACAGAGCAGACTATGATCAGACTGCTCCTACACATGTACAAGCTGTCTGATCTGGGTCTATTCTGTTTGCAAAGGCATGAAAAAGCTTTAATATAAAGAGAAAGGGTTAAAGCTTTTGCAAACAGGGTAGACCCAGACAAGCAGATCCTGTAAGACCTGATCGGGTCTGCTCTATTTACTTGTATGTTACAGATTCAGTTTCTACTGTGTGTCAGATTAATAAATGTCCTTATCTCATATTGCTGATAAAGGAAATAAATTAATAAAAACATCCTGTAATTAAATAGTAAATACTATTATAAAATTTATCTAATCAATATTTCATGATGTCAATGATGTTTACATGAATATTGAATAGGAGAAAGGTTAAAGAGATTATGATCTGCCAGAGAAATAAATAAAACAAACCTTAACCCTTTACTCCATGAATATTCATGTTAGAAATAATGACATAGCAATGTTATGAATATTGATTAGGTTAAAATGGCATATTATCACATGATTTTTTTTACTGAAGCAGAAACTGTAGAATAAGATATCTATATTAATCCATAAGCAAACAGAGCAGACATTGATCAGACGGCTCCTAAAATTAGGAGCCGTCTGATCCGGATCTACTCTGTTTGCAAAGGCGTAAAAAGGAGTTTTTTATAGAGGTAAGGGTTAAAATTAAAACTACCTTGATCTAAAGCTCTGGAAACAGTGTTCGAAAATGATAACACTCTACACCGTATCCAAACCATCTTGTACACAAACACTCAAAAATCTGATCTGAATCAAAACTGTATACTTACTGGGATGTTGGTACGAAGCATATTAATTAAATTTTAAAATATTTTTCGTATTTCTCTACCTAACTCTGAGCAAACCAAGTAGGCGTTAATCGGATGGCTGCTATAGGAGCCGTCTGATCAGTGTCTGCTCTGTTTGCAAATACAGTAAAACCTCTCTATAATGGCAAGTAAATTACATCAAGTAATTTGTGTTAAAGATAGGTGGCTGCTTAAAGCAAGGTGAAAGTAAAACAGAACACTCCTATAGGAGCATTCCGTTTTGCTTTCACCTTGCTTTAAGCAGCCACCTGCTCTAAATACCAACTACTTGACATAACTTAGTGGCCATTATAGAGAGGTTGTACTGTAGAATACTATTATATAGATATGATTCTAACGTTTCTACCAATACCAATACATCCTCTATGTATATTATATGCCATTATAAAAATTCATGATGTCATTATTTCTTCAATGAACATCCAACAGAGAAACAGATTTAACCCTTTCCCTCATATAAACGCATTTTCACGTATTTGCAAACATAGTAGACCAAGATCAGACGGCTCCTAGAGGAGCCATCTGCTCTGTTTGCTAATGGAATTTGACAGATCTGTTTCTTTACTTTCTGAAATAGCTACAATATTTCACCTTGCATATTCCATTATAACTATTTTGTCCATGAATATACAGTAGGTATTGAAATTTGTAATAAACATAGAACAGGGAAAGGGTTAACATGCATACTCAAAATACTGAAGTCCTTATTTCTCCACAAAGCCCTAGCCATGTCGTGACCACTCTTTAGAATGATTAGCAACAGTGGTCACAACATAGGGTTTGGTGAAGAAATAAAGAAGTTATTCCTGAAAATGTTTTAATTTACGCATCTTATCTTGACCTCTGGCTATACAAACATGTTACCCAAGTTCCTAACAACTGTACAGCCTCGCTACAACTCTTACAATCAAATTCTACAGCCATAGTCCTAACTTTCCAACACATATACTCCCGATCAGCACTAACTATTGACTGACTATACCCTGAAGGTAAGAAACATGATGTTCTATGCATTCTACAGTAATCTCTGTGTCTTATCAGCAAACACGTTTTTACCAGGAGGAACACAGGTGTTTTTGCTGCGGCTACTGCTGTTTCCAGTCATACACTACACAGGGGTGTAACTTCAAGCTGATTGACTAACCCAAAGCCCCACAGGAACAAAGGATTGAAGAAGAAACAAGGCATTTTATAAGCAAATCAGAGCAGTTGCTGATGCGGGTCTACTTTGTTTGCTTACAGAATTATACAGATCTAATTCTACACTCTCTGCTACAGCCAAACATTCCTTTTTTAATAGTGCTTTAAAATAGTTCTGCTCATTAATATTTATGATGTTATTTCTTTCATGAATATTAAATTGGGAAAGGGTTAAGAGAAATTAAAGAAAAATTACCTTTTAGAATTACAGCAGCGAACAACTGTTAGAAAAAATTACTTTGTGTCCAAAGAATTATTCCTAGTCTCCTGATAAACGATGACAGGACCAACATTTGAAAATGGCTAATGCCTCAGAAATGTTTAGTCCCAACAGACAAGCTTATTTTCCACAGTAATAGTTTTGCAATAAAAGATTTGACATAATTGCAAATTTAACATCATGAATTCTCATATGACAGTATAACCCCTTTCCCTGACAGTGATTAGCCCTTCAATTAATGTCTTTGCAAAAGAGTAGACCAAGATCAGAGAGTCCGTTGATCTGGGTCTATTCTGTGTGCTTATAAAACAATACAGATAATGGGTGATTCTACAGTTTCTGCCATGATAAAAAGACATTTGTTCATGATGCTCATGGTTTTAGTTGTAGTTAACCCTTTTCCCTCATATAAACGTCTTTTCACGCATTTGCAAAACGAGTAGACCCAGATCAGACGGCTCCTATGGGAGCCGTCTTATCAGGGTCTGCTCTGTTTGTTTTTGACAATTTTACAGATTTTACACAGCAAAAAAAAGAGTTAAGTTAATAAATATTCATTTCTTAGATGAATATTTAACAGGGAAAGGGTTAAAATACTAGTGTATAATCATACAGTCATTTGTTACATAAATCACCATCAGGTGTAAAGGGTTAAGTCTGTGTTTATATAAAGGGCATCAAAAAACAGTTATTGAAAGGAAATGCACACATCATTCGTTATCCAATGAGTCATATATACCCATATCTCTTGGCAAGTTTACAAAATTATGTCTTGCTGAATGCTTCAGCAGTTTAATATTTAACCCTTTACTCCATAAATAATTGCCTTTCTATGCCTTTAAAAACAGAGCAGACCTAGATCAGACGGCCCCTAAAGGAGCCGTCTGATCAAGGTCTGCTCTGTTTGCTGATGATATAAGACATGATTCTACAATTTCTGCCATTGCCAAAAATGTTTTTGTCTCAGCCAATTATTTTTGTCTATTTGCTATTATAACCATTAATCTAATCAATATTCATGGTGTCATTATATCTCACATGAATATTCATGAAGTAAAGGGTTAACTTCATAGGTATCATCATGGACATCTGTTGAGACAATAACTCATGATGAGATCATAGGGAACAAACCTCTTTGTCACAACTGATTCCCAACAAGCTTTGTGATAACTTCATATATCTCATCCTTTCCTGAATCCTTTACTCCATGAATACGCCTTTCTATGCCTTTACAAAAACAGTAGACCCAGTAGATCAGACAGCTCGTTTAGGAGACAGCTCGTTTAGGAGACAGCTCATTTAGGAGACAGCTCATTTAGGAGCCGTTGATCTGGTTTTGCTTTGTTTGCTGATGGACTAATATAGATCTGATTCTACAGTTTATGCTTTGGCAAAAAATTCATGTGTTTATATGCCATTCTGTATTATCCATAAGCAAACATCGCAGACACTACAGAAGCCATCTGATCTGGACCTACTCTGTTTGCAAAGACTATGAGGTAAATGTTTCATGAAGCTTAGTAAAGGGTCCTCCTGATCTGGGAATCTATCAACCTGTAGATTCAACAGACTATAACAATGCAGTAAATCCATTGAAAATGTCATATTGCCAAAACATTTCCAGGGTTTTAAGTGATATATTCTACAATCATGCAAATGCCTAAATCTTACATATGTAATTTGTTTATATGCTGAAAGGAATGTATATCGCAAGAAAACCATGCGGCAGAAGACAAAACTTTCATGTATTTAATACCGAAAACACTGATGTTATTCGCCAATGTATCGCCAATACATATCAACCAAAACGGTTTATTTTGTATCACATGGGCACTGTTAGATACAAGTTCAAATTGACAATATTCATAATAATAATATATATATATCACTCAGGGAAAGAGTTGATTTTCATGAAGTCATGAATTATTGTATAAATATTCATGAGGTATAGAGTAAAACAATGGCGTCACATCATGATCTAAATTATCTCATCATCTCCTCACCATGTTTGTGAAAGAAATATATGAAACAAAACGTTGAGGGCCCTACATTTATACAATCATAATGTTAAATAAAAATAATTTCAAATGTTTTTTGCACTGTTGAGAATCTCAGTTTTTTTTCTTTGTGTGTGTCTAATGTTAATCTGTGAGTACAGGCTCTCACACTTTCAACAGATCACGATCATTAGCCTTTAGCCTGATGTGAGTGATTTGAGAATTCCTTTTGTTAACAATTAATGTGGATCAAATATGAAACGTCGAATAATCCAACATCTTGTCATGATTCAAATTGTTCGCCACAGTGATCAATAATGATTTTACAGTGAAAGCAAAGACAGATGATTTTCTTTGTAACACATGACAATTTTGCTCGGTAAGCAAAAAGTTTAAAATTGTTGTTACAAAACAGACACAAGAATTCTCATGCACGCTCATTTGCTTGTATTTTCTGTTTTTAATCCTTTCTCTATTCTATTTTCATCCCAAATTTCAGTACCTACTGAATATTCATGAACAAAATAGTTATAATGGAACATGGAACATTAATATTGTAGCCATTTTAGAAACAACAGAACACAGATCAGCAATTATCAGAGCAAACCCTGATCAGACGGGTCCTATAGGAGCAGTCTGATCTGGATCTACTCTGTTTGTAAATGTGTGAAAACACATTTATATGAAGAAAAGGGAACTTAAACCTTTGCTCCATGAATATTCATGCAATTAATAATGATATGAATATGTATTATTATAACTGATATTTTATAATATCACTACAAACATGGATTTTTTTTATCATGGAAATTTTTTATCATGACAGAAAGTGTAGAATCAGATCTCTTTTATTTCACAAGCAAACAGAGCAGACCCTGATCAGATAGATCCAAAAGGATCCATATGATCTGGGTCTACTCTGTTTGCAAAGGCGTAGAAAAGTGTATTTATGGAGTAAAGGGTTAACCATTTTATTCATATAATATATATAGGCTATTCAACTCCTTCGGCTTTGCAAACAGAGTAGACCCAGATCAGATGGCCCCTTTGGGAGCCGTCTGATCAGGGTCTGCTCTATTTGGCTATGAAATAATATACCTTAGATATGATTCTACAGTTTCTGCCAAGGTGAAATGTTCCATTGGTTGTTGAAGAGGTTAAAAAAAACATCCCTGTGTTCAAGTACCATTATAAAAACATCCCTGTGTTCAAGTACCATTATAAAAACATCCCTGTGTTCAAGTACCATTATAAAAACATCCCTGTGTTCAAGTACCATTATAAAAACATCCCTGTGTTCAAGTACCATTATAAAAACATCCCTGTGTTCAAGTACCATTATAAAAATTCAGATAATCATATTCATGATTTAATTATTTCTTACATGAACATTGAACAGGCAAAGGGTTAAAAACTGCCTACTTTTCAAGGATTCAGAGGAAAACTGTCATAATCTATGAGATGAACTGACATGATAACTTTTGTAAATAATTTCAATTCAGCTGAGATCTCGAGTATTACTGCGGCTCATCAGGATCAAAAGTAACAGTTTGACATTCTGAGAACGGTTGTCAATAGAAACCAAAGAAATATCAACTTGGAAAATTTAAGGAAAATGTATTTTAACCCTTTCTTCCAGATGAACGCCTTTCACACCTTTGGAAACAGTGTCTATGTACCTAGATCAGACTGCTCCTGCAGGAGCTGGTTGACAAAGAGAGCCGACAAGGGCAAAATAAGCACTTTTGGCTAATTCAAGGACCATAACTCTGAAGTTCCTAGGACGATAATTTGGCTGGTAATTATATGGCCACATACAATTTCATGACCTTTAGAAAAGATTGGATAATGAAGATTGGTTCACTCAGAGGTGGGGGAGGAGGGGGTGGGGCGTAATTATTTTAGAAAAAATTGACAAGGCTAAAAAAGGTAATTGACCATCTGGGGCCTCTAGGAGCAGTCTGATCAGAGTGCTATGTTTGCTTATGATAGAATATAAATCTTATTCTATAGTTTCTGCCATAGGCAAAAATATCTGTGTTCATATGCCATTATCAAAATTCAGCTTATAAATATTCATGATATCATTATATATCAAGTTATCAACACTGTTTGGTCTGGTTCTCCATAGTTTTCCGTTTATCTCCCAAAAGACTAATTTTCTCCTTAAACAGCTCAAATACAAAAATAAAATGCTAATGTCAGGACGTTGAACAGCCTTAAAATACTCCATATCAGGTGGCATAAAGTAAGGGGAGATAATTGTGGAATGTCAATAGAAATCTTGCTATTTATCGAATTTGAATGAGACATTATGGTAATATACATGTTGACCAAATTTGAAAAGGATTGGACGATTACAATTGTTTGAGTTAATTAGAGAGCAGACAAGCAAAAGTTCACCGAAATTCATAAAATAAGGAGAGATAATTCTTGAGTGTCAGAGACAATCTTGCTGGCTATCTAACTTGACTGAGACATTATGGTAATATTCATACTGACTAAGGATTAGATTACCTTTGTTTGAGTTAGAGAGTGGACAAGCAAAAAAATTCACAGAAATACATAAGTAAGGGGAGATAATTCAGGAATCTTGCTGGTGCAATCTTCCTGGTTATCAAACTTAACTGAAACATTATGGTAATATATTTGCTGACAAAATTTGAAACAAGAGGGCCATTGGCCCTATATCGCTCACCTGAGTTACAGTAATACATCTATATTGACATGTTAATTTTTCAGTGGACAACATTTCTAGCAGATGAAATAAGCTTAGGGCACTGCTTTCACCCTTTCACTGCTGAATAAACTTGAACTGGATTCAGATCTAATACCAAGTGACTGGTTGAACTGGATTCAGATCTAATACCAAGTGACTGGTTGACCAAGATCTAAACTGTTTACAACTTGTGCCATTTTTGCCTTAGCTCAAAATGCCTAAAATTGGTCTTTGAGAAATTCAAATGACTTCAATAAAGCTATGCAATTATACCTTGACCCAGGTATATAGGCAAATAAAGTGCTAGGCAGTACATAATGCCAGTTTTTGTGTGAAATGACCAATAAAAATATCTTTAAAAATCGTTTAACCCTTTCCCTGATATAAAGCTGTTTTTATGCATTAGCAAACAGAGTAGACTCAGATCAGACGACTCCTACAGAAGCTGTCTGATCTGGGTCTTCTCTGTTTCTTTTGACACAATATAGATCGGATTCTACAGTTTTTGTCAAAGCAAAAACTTCTCTTCAGAGAAATAATGTGTTTTACGCATTAAAAATAAGAGTAGACTAGATCAGACGGCTGCTATAGAAGCTGTCTGATCAGGGTTTGCTCTGTTTACATTTGACAAGATATAGATTTGATTTTACAGTTTTTTTTCAAAGCTAAAACTTCTATTTATGGAAATAATTTTTTTTAAGCATTAGCAAACAAGAGTAGTCCCAAATCAATTTTTGTCAAAGCAAACAGGTAAAGGGTTAATAGGTGTTTAGAAATAATTCTAGCTCTAAGTGTGAATATCTGATGATAATTCAATTAAACGGGTCATTAGTATTTTTAACAATTGAAATTGAGAAGAGTTACCTCTACTGTTATAATTAAGTTATATTTACTCAGTTATTTCATTAATATCATACAAGGTTCAGACATTTTAGGACTTTTTAATGTGTTGTCATCAAATTTTATAAAAAAAAAGTTATATTTAAGATGCTTTTTTGGGCAGCAGACTTAATCCACAGTAGTAATTTTAACACCTATCATTCATTGTTAGGGGGGGAAATGCATAATCATGTTTTCTTAAGAATTACCATGACTTATATCAGTTGGGCCATTGCATAATCATGTTTTCACAGTTTTCTTAAACATAACCAAGACTTGCATCAGTTGGGTTTGGACCCAGATCAAAAGTCTAGATGATGATCATTTTCCTTGATTGGCTGAATTGTTACTCTTAGCTACAGATTTCCAATATCTCCCACATCTAATTTGAGAGACATTGGAAGACACCATGTAATATCTAGCTATCACTCACACTACACACTGGGGTTAATGGGTCAACATCCCTTTCAAAATGCCTTTAATGTTTCGTCTGCAACAAAAAGTTATTGTCATCTGCTTAAATTCTTAAAATAAACTTACTTTCATTTTTTTGCAAAAATATGATTAAGATGACAAACAGTTTGGATCCTGATGAGATGGCGCAGTATGCGGCCTCTCATCTGGATCCAAACTGTTTGCATAGGTAATCACAGTTTCACCACTAGCGTGCAAAGAGTTAAGAGTCATGCATTGACCTGGAGAGATTTTACTGCCCAGCGCTGTAATCTTTGAACTGCAGTTTAGGATCTGGAGTTGTTTATTTAACCCTTAATTTCCCTCATATAAACTTGTTTTCATGCATCTGCAAACATAGTAGACCCAGATAAGGTGGCTCCTATAGGATCAGGGTCTGCTGTTTGCTAATGGAATTTGATAGATCTGTTTCTATGCCTTCTAAAACAGCTACACTGATTCACCTTCAACATTTTATTATAAATAGTTATAAATAGAATTCACTATTCTGAAGATACTGAACTCCAATGCAGTTATCTCCCTTTGTCCCTTATGGCTATGCTGATGGGACAAGGGAAATAACTGTGAGGAAATTACCTTTTAAGTGTTACAGATTCCGATGTTAAGTAGCATAAAACCCCAGGGTGAGACCATTTTTGGCCCAGGGGTCATTATTTGAACACACCTGATAGTGGTATATTAGGTGATGCTTCATACCAAATATCTTAGCTCCAGATTATGTGGTTTCAGACAAAAAGACTTTTAAAGGTTTCCCTATATAAGTCTATGTAAAAACTACATGCCCCAGGGCAGGGCCATTTTTGGCCCGGGGGTCATCATTTTAACAAACTTGATAAAGGACCATTAGATGATGCTATATACCAAATATCAAAGCTCTAGAAATTGTGGTTTCAGAGAAGAAGATTTTTAAAGATTTAAAAAAACAACCTGTAAAAGTAGTGGGGCGGGGCCATTTTTTGCCCGGGGGTCATGATTTTAACAAACCTGATAGAGGACACCCTAAGGTACATTTCTGTGAAATTTGGTTGAAATCCTCCCAGTGGTTTAGGAGAAGAAGTCATTTGAAATAAAAGTGAACGGACAGACGGACAGACGGACGACGGACGACAGGCGGTCACAATAGCTCACCTTGAGCCTTTGGCTCAGGTGAGCTAAAAAGGACTGGATAATATTTGTTTGAGTTAGAGAGAGCGGACAAGCAAAAAATCACAGAAATTCTTAAAGTAAGGGGAGATAATTCTGGAGTGTCTGGGGCAATCTTGCTGGTTATCGAACTTGACTGAGACATTATGGTAATATACATGCTGACAAAATTTTAAAAGGATTGGATTGCATCTGTTTGAGTTAGAGAGCGGACAAGCAAAAGTTCACAGAAAGACGGACAGCGTCGCGACATAATACGTCCCGTCTAAATACGGGCGTATTAAAATTAAAAATTAAACTCTGATTAGTAGCAATTTTTCCTAACGTGATTCGATCAAGTTTTCAAGAAACTACTGATCATAGTTGTCAATAGATTGGATTCTGACGAGATGCTGAGTTACTCTGTGTCTCATCTGGATCAAGCTGTTCCAAAACACTGGTAAGAGGATAAGAGTTAACGCTTAGCCTGCTGGAAAATAAATAATATCTGTTCAAACTCTCATCTGCTACTGTTGTTGCTGACTTTCGATGCAATCAAGCTTTTGAGAAACTATTGACCGAGTGTAAACAGCAATGGATCCAGATGAGATGCTGAGTTACTAAGCGTCTCATCTCGATCCAAGCTGTTTGCAAATGACAGGTTGCCCATAGCATGCTAAGTTTTAAGGATTTGAACCAAATTTTCACTGTTGCATTGCAGAAGCAATAAAACTAACTCCTTTGAACAAAATGTTTCAAAGTGAAATAACCCATGATAGTTTAATAGTTACTACAGCCTATCTAGAAAGTACTGATAAAATATATTTGTGCTAGAGGATTTTGAATAAGAAACAAGACAGACCCTGATCAGTTGGCTCCTCCTCTGGCCCCCTCATCTGGGTTTACACCAGTTGAGAATTCCAGTATCCGCCTTCAAAAGGGTTAAACCACACACAGATGATAAATTGACTGGGGGCAATTTATCTAAACAGAAACAGGCACTTAATGCTTTCAATGTAATACAGTAAAACCTGTATTAACCCTTTACGCCATGAATATCCATGTGAGAAATAATGACATTATGAATATTAATTAGATAATTTCTTATAATATCACATGGACACAGGAATTGTTTGTCATCGAAGAAACTGAAGAATCATATTTATAGTATAGAAGAAGCAAACAGAGCAGACCCTGATCAGATGGCACCTAATTAGGAGCCGTCTGATTTGGGTCTGCTCTGTTTGCAAAGGCACAGAAAGGCATATATATGGAGTAATGGGTTAAGCAGAAATTTGTTGAATATAGGAGTCTTAAAACAACAAGTGGTAGCTTAATGCAGGGTAAAAGTGATACAGAAAGCTCCTATAGGAGCTTTCCGTATCACTTGTTCTGCATTAAGCTACCAACTGTTTTAGAAATCCAGATTTAGTGGCCACTTTGATGGCCACTTACGACAAGTTCTACTGTAAGTGTACTGGAATTTTCAAACAGTGTAGAACCAGATTAGAGAGCTGCTAGAGTAGTAGCTCAGAGCCTCTTATCGACTCAACCCTTTCATTCTGAAACGACTCTGCTGTTAACACTTTCCTTAATCAGAGCTCCAGATAAGATGGGTAAATTAAAACATTTTCAGGAATATTTTCTTTATTTCTCTACCAAACCCCGTGTTGTGACCACTCTTTAGAATCGTCTCTTCGATCACAATACAGGGTTTGGTAGAAAAATAATGATTTTAGTATTTGAGTATGCACGTTTATCTGTTGCTCTCAGCTTATATAAATGCTATTTTATGCCTTTGCAAACAGAGTAGATTCAGATCAAATGCTCCTATATGAGCTGTCTAATCTAAGTCAGCTCTGTTTGGTGATGCAGTTATATAGATCTGATCCTATAGTTTTTGTCGAAGAAAAAACTCACTTGAATATTTTACGTCATTAAATTGAAGTAAATGAATATTGAAGAGGTGACCAATTCACATATACCCGGTACATATAATTGTCATTAGGGAAATGGTGGACTCTTCACTTATAAAATACACATTTCTACGCCTCAAATTGCAAACAGTGCAGACCCAGATCAGAAGCTCCTAAAGGGTCTGCTCTGTTTGCATATAATTAAATATAGATGTGGTTCTACAGTTTCTGCAATGGCCAAACAATTGTGATCATGACTGTCATTATAAAATATAAACTAACTAATATTCATGATGTCATTATTTCTTCAATTAATATTCATGGAGTAAATGGTGAAACAATGACAGACCATTCCACTTTGAAAGTACAGCATCTTTAAAATGCACAGCAAACAATTATCAGTGCAAACCATGTCCACTGCAAACAGTTATCTGCAAACCATGTCCACTGCAAACAGTTATCTGCAAACCATGTCCACTGCATTTATCCTTCATCAGAATTTCTTTTCTTCAACTAATTCCCTGTTGGATATTCATGTTAGACATAATGATATCATGAATATTTATCAGATCATGATATCATGAATATTTATCAGATCATGAGGTGAAGTTTTATAATTGGAAATGTACACATAGTGTTTTGGTATTGAAGAAACTATAGGCTTCTATAGGAGTCATCTGATCTGGGTCTACTCTGTTTGCAAAGGTGTGAAAAAGCTTTATATGAGAGTTATCCTCAGTTCACAACAATCATTTATTGTCACATTAATCCAGAAAAATTGTGCTGCCAAATTTTCAAAGTCAACTGTGGGGTGTCATTTGCAAACAGCGTAGACCCAATCAAAGGGGACCCCTAAGAACTGGTACCCTCATCCCAATAATATGTCATCTTGGCATTATTTTGGCCAGGTGAGCTAAAACCAGAGGATGAAACAGTTCATTCCAAACTTTTGATATTTTATGTTGATATAACCCAGCAGAAAACATTAAGTGGCTTGTCTGTACTGATAAAATACAGTTCTTTGTTACTTCATCACAGTTTATCATTGATGAATCAGTATAATCTTCAGAAAATTTTCCATTCGAATGCCGTAAACAAGTTTATTGGAATTTGCAATCCATGTAGACTCAAGTCAATGGGCTCCTAGAGGTCAACACTGCTTGCCATTGGAACATTTTTTCAGCAAAATTTACATTTTCACACTAAATGGACTGTGTCACAATGGGACTATTCCATTATGAAAATCCAACACATTAAATAAGGTTATACCCAGAATGCACCTGTTACCTGAACACAGAAATAAATATTTCACCTGAGTTACAGCATTTTACCCTTACAACACTGAATATTTAAATGGACAATTCCAAAATTCAAACAGGTCAAGCTTATTTTGAATATTTCGGGATTTGTTCTAAAGAAAAGTGTAACATGACAAACAGTGCAGACCCAGATGAGAGGGCTCATCTAGGAGCTCATCTAGGAGCCATCTCATCTGGGTCTACACTGTATTGACTTGACAGAAGTGTCCCGCACTGTAAGGGTTAATCAGGAAAATCTCATTTTAATAATTTTTCAACTTTTTGCACGCTACCTGTAATTTTCAACCTATGTAAACAGTATGAATCCAGAGGAGATGCCACCAAGAAACTCAATGTGCCACCAGGATCCAAACTATATTACACTCTGCAGTTTTGAAGAGAAATAAAAATGAAAAATACCTTTCAGAATTGTAGCAGAGGAGCTTCATGGCAGAACACAATTGCTTAGCTTGCAAAGAATTAAAAAAACAACACTTTCTATTCAATACTCGGTGAGTATGCATGTTTGCACATCTTTGCAAACAGAGCAGACTCAGATCAGAAGAGCTGTTTGATCAGGGTCTGCTCTGTTTGCTTATGACATGATAAAGATCTGATTCTGCAGTTTTTGTCAAAGCAAAGATGCATACTCAGTTACTACAATCCTCATTTCTCCACTAAACCCTATGTTGTGACCACTCTCCACTAAACCCTATGTTGTGACCACTCTCCACTAAACCCTATGTTGTGACCACTCTCCACTAAACCCTATGTTGTGACCACTCTCCACTAAACCCTATGTTGTGACCACTCTTCACTAAACCCTATGTTGTGACCACTCTCCACTAAACCCTATGTTGTGACCACTCTCCACTAAACCCTATGTTGTGACCACTCTTCAGAATGGTCTCTTCAATACATTTTGAATATTCCACATTCCTTCTAAGAGTTGACCCTAATTACTTGCTGTTAAACAATATTGTTTTCTTAATCAATTCCCTCATAGGCTATTTTTAGACCCCTCCTCTTTGAATAAATCTACCGAAAAGTCTTAGCATTAACTAGAGAAAAGGAAACTTTTAGAATTGTATAGTATTGAAACCATTGTGATAAATAGCGCAAAATTAATGCTCTATTTATCACAATGGTTTCAAAAGACAAATTTTACAGAGGCGTATATAGGCGTATATCTATGGAGGAAAGGGTTAAATCTTGATCTGGTGCAATTTTTGAATAGTTCCAATTCCATCAAACTTTTGAGAAACAATGAGTGTCAACAGCTTGGACATTGAGTTACTTGGCAACTCATCTGGATGGACATTGAGTTACTTGGCAACACATCTGGATGGACATTGAGTTACTTGGCAACTCATCTGGATGGACATTGAGTTACTTGGCAACTCATCTGGATGCAATCTGTTTTCAAATGTGAATCAGGATGCCGTTTGAATAAGCGTTAAGATGCCAAATGATTATGTAAACAAAGTTGGGTATTTATCAAACAAATCATATCTCTCTCACTAGGAAATCTCAGAAAAGGCACAATTTACAGGCCCTCTGGCACCTAAAGAGAAGTGTTCCCAGGAAAAATGAAAACCGAAACAAGTCTCTCCTTTGTTGAGATATCCACAAAAAATCTTGTAGTTCAGCCAAAGAAAAAAGTCAAACAAATTTTCTGCTGCAAGTCTTGAACACTTTCTTCAGTGCCAAAAACTAAGAAAATTATCCGAGTTCATCAGTGTACCAAAACAACATCATGTCTGCATGTTGACAGGTGAACTTTTAACATGAACACAAGAAGAAAATATAAGACGTATACATTAACCCATTACCTCATAGGCTATTTTTAGATACCTCTTTGAATAAACCAACCGAAAAGGAGCATTAACTAGAGAAAAGCAAAATTTTAGAATTTTGTAGTTTGAAACCATTGTGATAAATAGATCATTTGCTCCTATAGGAACAAATGCTCTATTTATCACAATGGTTTCACAAAATGACTTCTACAGAGTCGTCAATATAAGGGAAGGGGTTAAAGCATTTCTAAGAAAACAGTAAAACCTTTCCTAATCAGCCATTCATTTACTGAATATAAGAGTCTTAACAAGAGGGCCATGATGGCCCTAAATCGCTCACCTGGTTACTATAGACATATGCATACACTGTATTTCTATGTAAAATAAGTCAAGTTTCAGATTGGGGCCAATATGAAACCAAGGGCCATAATTTTAGGCCTGGAGGCTAAAATTTGAACAATCTTCATAAAGGAAAGGTGATGCTTTATATAAATTTCAAAGGTCTGGGCCTTACAATTTCACAGAAGGAGGTTTTTAAAGATTTTCCTATGAAAAACTGATAAGCCCGGTGCGGGCCATTTTAGCAGAGGGTCATAATTTGAACAATCTTGGTAGAAAACCATTACATTGGATGATACTACCGGGTACATACCAAATTTCAAAGGTTTAGGCCTTACAGTTTCGGAGAAGAAGATTTTTAATGACTTACCTATAAAAAACTGATAAGCCATGGGGCGGGCCACTTTTGGCCCTGGGGTCACAATTTGAACAATCTTGGTAGAAAATCATTAGATGATGCTACATACCAAATATCAAAGGTCTAGGTCTTACAATTTCGGAGTAGAAGATTTTTAAAGATGTTTAAAAAAACAACCTTATAAGCCCCTGGGCGGGGCCATTTTTGGCCCGGGGTTCATGATTTGAGCAAACTTGGTAGAGGTCTATTAGGTGATGCTTCATACTAAATATCTAAGCTCTAGGGTATGTGGTTTCAGAGAAGAAGATTTTTAAAGGTTTTCTTATATAAGTCTATGTAAAACTGATAAGCCCTGGGGCGGGGCCATTTTTAATCTGGGAGTAATAATTTGAACAATCTTTGTAGAGGGCCATGAGATCATGCTACATACAAAATATCAAAGATCAAGGCCTAACGGTTTCAGAGAAGAAGATTTTTAAAGATTGTCCTATGAAAAACTGATACGCCCCGGGGCGGGCCATTTTTGGTCCGGGGGTCATAATTTGAACAATCTTGGTAGAGGACCATTAAATGATGCTACTTACCAAATATCAAAGGTCTATGCCTTACGGTTTCAGAGAAGAAGATTAAACAAGAGGGACATGAGGCCCTGAAGCGCTCACCTAAGATAAACCCAGGGGCGGGGCCATTTTTGACCACAAGAAATCATGTGTACAACCTTGGTAGAGAACCACAAGGCAAAGCAGTATGCCATTAATTAAAGGTCTAAGCCTTATGATTTCAGAGAAAAACAATATTTTATATTTTCCCCATGAAAAACTGATAAGCCCTGAGGCAGGGCCAAGTTTCGCCAAATGGTCAGGGTCGTAAGTTAAACATTCTTGGCAGAGGACCACAAGCCACAGCTACATATTTGTAGAGGACGATTAGATCATGTTACATACCAAATATCAATGGTCTAGGCCTTACAGTTTCAGTAGATTTTTAAAGATTTTCCAATGAAAAACTGATAAGCCCTTGGGTGGGGCCATTTTTGGCCCGGGGGTCATAATTTGAACAATTATTGTAGAGGACCATAAGATCATGCTACATACCAAATATTAAAGGTCTAGGCCTTACAGTTTCAGAGAAGAAGATTTTTAAAGATTTTTCTATGAAAAACTGATAAGCCCTTGGGCGGGGCCATTTTTGGCCTGGGGTCATAATTTGAAAAATCTTTGTAGAGGACCATAAGATCATGCTACATACCAAATATCAAAGGTCTAGGCCTTACAGTTTGAGAGAAGATTTTTAAAGATTTTCCTATGAAAAACTGATAAGCCCTTGGGCGGGGCCATTTTTGACCCGGAGGTCATAATTTGAACAACTTTTGTAGAGGACCATGAGATCATGCTACATACCAAATATCAAAGGTCTAGGCCTTACAGTTTGAGAGAAGAAGATTTTTAAAGATTTTCCTATGAAAAACTGATAAGCCCTTGGGCGGGGCCATTTTTGGCCCGGGGTCATAATTTGAACAATATTTGTAGAGGACCATAAGATCATGCTACATACCAAATATCAAAGGTCTAGGCCTTACATTTTCAGAGAAGAAGATTTTTAAAGATTTTCCTATGAAAAACTGATAAGCCCTTGGGCGGGGCCATTTTTGGCCTTGGGGTCATAATTTGAACAATATTTGTAGAGGACCATAAGATCATGCTACATACCAAATATCAAAGGTCTAGGCCTTACAGTTTCAGTGAAGAAGATTTTTAAAGATTTTCCTATGAAAAACTGATAAGCCCTTGTGCGGGGCCATTTTTGGCCCCGGGGTCATAATTTGAAAATTATATGTAGAGGACCATAAGATCATGCTACATACCAAATATCAAAGGTCTAGGCCTTACAGTTTCAGAGAAGAAGATTTTTAAAGATTTTCCTATGAAAAATTCCATATTACCATATATGGAAAAAATGACCACGCCCTCTGGCGGCCATGTTTTTTGCCAGATCAAATTTATTTTAACAACTTTTAAAGTCTATCAACTGAGAAACATTTTGGTGAAAACTATATTCAAATTGGACAAGTCATTCTGGAGAAGAAGATTTTTCTAGATATTGTGTACAGTTAACATGGCAACAAGATCGATGTCCGCACCCACTATCTTTTAACAACTTTTGAAGCACCCACCCACAGTATGTATCTGACCAAGTTTGGTTACAATTTGGCAGTCGGTTTCACAGAAGAAGTCGTTTGAAATTGTTGACGGACAGATAGACGGACAGACGGACGCCGGACACAGGGGTATCACAATAGCTCACCTTGAGCACTTTGTGCTCTGGTGAGCTAAAAAAAACAAAACTGATAAGCCCTGGGGCGGGGCCATTTTTGGCCGAGGGGTCATGATTTGAACAAACTTGGTAGAGGTCTATTAGGTGATGCTTCATACCAAATATCTAAGTTCTAGGGTATGTGGTTTCAGAGAAGAAGATTTTTAAAGGTTTTCCTACATAAGTCTTTGTAAAATTGATAAGCCCCGGGGCAGGGCCATTTTTCGCCCGGGGTCATAATTTGAACAAACTTGGTAGAGGACAATTAGATTATGCTTCATACCCAATATCTAAGCTCTAGGATTTGTAGTTTCAGAGAAGAAGATTTTTAAAGATTTTTACAAAAAACAACTGATAAGCCAAGGGCGGAGCCATTTTTGTCCCGGGGGTCATGATTTGAACAAACTTGATAGAGGACCACCCAAGGTACATTTCTGTGAAATTTAGTTGAAATCCTCCCAGTGGTTTAGGAGGAGAAGCCATTTGAAAAAATTGTGGACACAGTGCGATCACAAAAGCTCACCTTGGCACTTGAGCTAAAAAGCTGGTGGTTGCTTATAGCAGGGCACAAGTAATGCAGAAAACTCCTACAGGTGCTTTTCTGCATTACTTTTGACATGCATTAAGCATTCACCTGCCTTACAGACCCATAATTAGACCGCTTTTTAAGGCTGCTTAAGAGAGGTTCTATTGTAGCTCCACCTAACCCAATAATGTGACCTCTCCTCAGAATTGTCTCTCTGAGCTGATTCTACAGAGTGGTCACAACATGGACCTTGGAGGAGAAATGAGAATTTTATCTTTTTAACGCTGAAGCCATGTCTAGCTATAAAGTCCACTCAGTATGAAAAAAGAATTTTGAATGACAAACAGTGCAGACTTTGATCAGAAGACTCTCTAGGAACTCTCTGATCTGGGTTTACACTGGTTGCAAATGACAGTGCATGACAGTATCCGGCAGAGGTCAAGATAAGATGCTTACATATAAACATTTTCAAGAATAGCTCCTTTATTTCTCCACCAAACCGTATACTGTGACCACTCTTCGAGACGATTCTAAAGAGTGGTCACAGTATAGGGTTTGGTGGAGAGATGACAATTTTAGTATTTGGGTATGCACCTTTATCTGTATCTCTGCGTGAAGTTTATGCATGATGCATCTTTATCTAGCTCTCACCTGGCATTCAAAAGGTTAATACATAGCACTGTTTTTTTGTGTAAATTTTTCTGGCTTAAACTTTTCTAAGCCACCACTTGATGGACAGAGGTTTTAGAGGATCTCTAAAGCCAAGAGGCTGTTTAACAGCTTGAAATTCATCAAACAAGTTAACTGTCATTTGCAAACAGTGTAGAGCCAGATCAGAGCCAGGACACAATCTAGAACAACTAAACAGTGTAGACCCAGATCAGAGCCAGGACACAATCTAGAACAACTTTCACAATTATATCTCCACTATATAAATCAAAGATGCAATTTAGAATTACTTTCACCATTATATCACCACTTGAACTAATCCATGAGAGAATTTAGAACAATTTTCTTCATTATATCACCACTTGTACAAATCCATTACAGAATCAAGAACTGGTTTCAAAATTATATCACCAATAAGAAAGAATCTTGAACTCACTTGTACCATTATAGCACTACTTTTGCAAATCCAAGACTAAATCTTTGACTACTTTCACCATCTTTATTATATCACCGCTTGAACAATAGAAACACTGTATCCGAGTCTGCTTGCACAAAAAATATACTATATCCAAAAAGCTTAAACCAATATTCATGTAAGAAATAAAGACATCATGAATAATAATTATCTTGGCACATGAATACATGAAATGCTAGGCATAGAAGAAACAGTAAAATCAGATCAATAATGATCATTCCATAAGCAAACAGAGCAGACCCTGATCAGATGGCTCCTATAGGAATAATCCAATCTGGGTCTACTCTGTCTGCAATGCATGTGTTTGCAGAGGCATTAAAAGGCATGCATATGGAGTAGAGGGCTAAGATCCTTTGCACAAATCACAGATAAACCAATGTTAACACCTATGAAAGCCACTTGTATTCAAACAAATCTGTCACACGTAACACTTTGATCAATCGAAAAGTTAACTCTTTGAACACAGGAAATTAGTAAAATGTTATTAGCAAACAGTGTTGACCAAGATCAGGGGACACCTGCAGGAATCCTCTGATCTGGATCAGGACTGCAAGTCATTCCAAATGCTCTATCAAACTAACGATCCTTTCATATGGTATGAATTTACTGTTAAGAATCATGAACCTTTTTTAGTATCAGATTATTTCATAAACAAACCCAGGAGGCCCTGATCAGATGGTTCCTACAGGAGTTCCTGATCAGATGGTTCCTACAGGAGCTCCTACAGGAGCCTTCTGATCTTGGTCTACTCTGTTCGAAAAGGTATTGGATAGCGTATTTATGGAGTAAAGTGTTAAGCAGACAACAATTTAAGCATATGAAACTACTTTCCGTGCTAAGAGTTAATCAAAGTACTGACAGTACTGAAGGTTTCGGACCATATATATGTCGATTGTGACTATACAATACGAAAAAGCTTTGTAGGGAAGGACTGGTACCATTGATACATAGTAAGATGACCTCTAAAGCATTATTTCCTGAACTAAAATTGTGTTTAATGGAACTGTTTGTTAAAATTGACAGGTCATCTGAACATAATTGCTGTGAACTTTTCTGAAAATCCTGTCAGTGTTTTAGATATTGTTTAAAGAAATAAATTGATGACTAGTAGCACACAGTGCAGTTCCAATAGCTCAGTTTGCCACTGTGTGCCTGAAGTTTACTTAAATTGATATTTGAATGTAGTAAAGAGCCATTACTCTATTATTATTTGGCCGACGTTGGCGTCATATAATGTGCCTCATGCACCTATCCATGTAAATACCCCGTCAAATTTAAATGAAATCTGAGCAAGCTGTTCCAAGATATGACTTCTAACAGTCACATTTCCCATATGGCTATCTGAAAGCAACAAAGGGTCATATTTCTGCTACTAACTGGTGGATTGTAACAGTATTTGGCGTTCATCAATCACTTATCCATCTATACACTACAACCAAGTTTGGATAAATTATATATGCCATGTGAATCTAAATATCATACAGTTTACAAGATCTAATTATAACAGAATATGTTGCAGAATGTCCCCTAAACGAAACTTACAACTGGTATTGGTGAGCAAAATATCTAACTTTAAACCAATAACAGGCCATTAGTGGTCACTTGGTTACCATGGCAACCAACACTTTTGAAACAACTGCATATATATCCCTACTGACCAATTTTCCGAAAAATCTAATATGTAAATTGTGACCCATTCAGAGGACACCACTCCATTACCATGGCAACCAAGTATATAAAACAACTAGACTGAGTTTGGGGTTCCAAAATACCCCTAAATGCCAATTTTCAGCAAATTTGAATATCTAAAATTTTGACCAATCAGATCCCACCATTCAGTTTCCATACCAACAAATCATTTCGAAAGACATACCAATCAATTCTGAGTGTCAAAATATCCCGACATACTAATTTTTGGGCAAAATCGAACAATATCTGAAGTTGTCGAAAAAGATCTAAATTTTCGACCAATCAGAGCTACCATTCAGTTACCATGGCAACCAATTCTTTAAAAAGACCTACAAATTCATGGTTCCGCGAGAAAAGATAAGCTCCGCCCACATTGGTTACTGTTGCTAATCACCCCAAGCTTTCGCACAAAATGGCAGATACAGATGCAGTGAAGAGGCCGGTGTCAGATTCTCTGGCCAAAATACCTGGTAATATATCTGTATCTTTTCTGCCGATTGCTAAACCCTTAATAAAAAACAAGAGGGCCAGAATGGCCCTGACATCGCTCACCAGACAATAAGAGGAGAAGATTTTCAAAGTTTTCACTATATGTTTCTATTGAAAACTTAACACCCCAGGGGCGGTGCCAATTTTGACCCCAGGGACACAATTTATATAACTTTTGTAGAGGACCTGAACATGATGCTAAAAGAATGTAGTGAAAGAATGGATAGAGCATTAGACCACTGGAACTTGTATTCTTTGGATGCTAGAGGTGGATTCTCCCACCACTAATGACCTATGCAAACAGTTTGGATCCAGATCAGGCCCCACATAATGTGGGGCCTGATCTGATATCCAAATTGTTTGTAAATGAGACTGAACTTCTGTGTGTAGTGGGATTCTCCCGCCACTAATGACCTTTGCAAACAGTTTGGATCCAGATCAGGGCCAACATAATGTGGTGCCTGATCTGATATCCAAACTGATTGTCAATGAGACTGAACTTCTGAAAAACTTAGAAAGAAAGTGTGTAGTGGGATTCTCCCACCACTAATGACCTATGCAAACAGTTTGGATCCAGATCAGGGCCAACATAATGTGGTGCCTGATCTGATATCCGAACTGTTTGTCAATGAGACTGAACTTCTGAAAAACTCAGAAAGAAAGTGTGTAGTTAGGATAACTTGTGAATATGCTGCAGACAACCATTTAGCAGATGACAAAATTACCCAGCATGCAAAGAGTTAAGCTGAAATTCACAACAGATATGCTCTATATAGTCCAATCAGTAATTAATTTCACCTCGGACTAATTGGTACAGAAATCATTCTTGCAACACACGAAACCACAATATCCAAATAACAACATATATAAAGTCTAGTAAAATCTATTTGGTGGAAGTTGGTTAAAAATCGTTTTAAACTCGCGCATTTCTGTCTTCCCGTTTACGGCCCGTTTACCTCACTATACTACGGTTTTGTTCATCAAGCGTCTGCAGCGATCAAGAAGAATGTCGTGTGCTGAAATTGGATTCATAAAAAAATTGGATAAAATCATGGATTAAAGTAAGTATTTGTTTGTCTTAGTGATACATATTCGTACAGAATGAAATAATA
The DNA here is from genome assembly GCA_963576725.1 of Azorinus chamasolen. Classification (NCBI taxonomy): domain Eukaryota; kingdom Metazoa; phylum Mollusca; class Bivalvia; order Cardiida; family Solecurtidae; genus Azorinus; species Azorinus chamasolen. The sequence continues at coordinate 57,053,088 of OY755242.1, read as the reverse complement.
AGCCAAAATATGCCACGTATAAGCTTTAACATTGATTTTTCATTGTTTTTATTCCTGTTGGTTTGAAAGTTGTCACGAGTTTTCGTGGTAAATAACTACTGTATGAACAATTCATTTGTACTAGAAAGTATTATATTTCCTACCCTACAGCAGCTATATTTCCTATTAAAATGCACATATGTATAATTATAAATCGGAGAAATGCATTTTTGCAAAAAATTATAGCATTTTCTTAAAAGCGCGTGCGGCCGATTTTTTAAACTACGGAAACCAATTCGTGTCATAAGGTTTACCTGAATAATAACGAAATTGTCAAATTTTACTTGTTTTACAGTGTATTTTGACTTTTTTTTCCAGGTTATTGAAAATCGGATATGGAAAGAATACAAAAAAATTTCATTTAAATCAGCAAAGTCTATTGTGTTTAATATGTATCATATTTATTATCATCATGTTTTAATATGTATAAAATGCACACAATCAGTATATAGAATGATTAGTTTCATGGTAGCATATATACAAATAAACGTGATCTACTGAAATAACTCTTAATATATCTATTCAACGAAAGGAATAGTATCATTTTTCTTATACATGTATTTGTAAGAAGAGTATCCATGAAAATTTTTTTTTGAGGAAACTGATAATTTCTGAAAGTAGTACCTGGTTCACTTATCATGGGTGTTGGTTGCATTGTATTAAATTCTGTTACATTTTTTTTATTTCAGATGGATGAAACAGACGAACTCTGCATTATATGTAACAAGCAGATCGGAAGGAAAGATTCAGCATCTAAACTTAGACAAAAAGGATGTGATGGACTGAACAGCGCCAGTGCAAAGCGCGAAGATATATTAAATGCCAGCCCTGGTCAGTTTGTACATATAGAATGCCGCAGACTTTATTGCAATCCAAATAACATCAAATATGACAAAATAAATGCTAACAAAGTATGTATACCTGAAACACCTCGGAACCTCAGATCAAGTGATTCATTTAACTTTAAAAAACAGTGTTTGTTTTGTGGACATGCCGCCAAAATATCTGGAAAAAAACGTGGATGTGACGTTTATCCAGTACGAACTTTAGAGTTCCAGCATGAAATTCTTAGAGTGTGCGACAGTCGTGCAGATATCTGGGCAGACATAGTAAGAAACCGCCTTAAAACAGTTAATGACTTGCCAGCTGCAGATACTATCTACCATCAAAATTGCAGTATACGATTTAGAACAAACAAACATTTGCCAAGTGATCAAACTGAGGTTTTGACTTGTAAAAGACCAAGAGGTAGACCAATTCTGTACAATATTAAAGAATCGTTTAATTCTGTTATACAATACATTGAAGAAAATGACACCGAATTGATTACAATTAAAGATCTGATAGAGAAGATGAAAGAACGGTGTGGAGAAGAAGCTTTTAGTGCTAAACATATGAAAAACAAATTGGTGGAGCACTTTGGAGACTCAATAACCATCACTGAGATAAACGGAAAGATCAATGTTGTGACCCTTAAACGGACAGCTTCTTCCATTCTTCATGACTTTTATATACAACAAGAGAATGCAGGGAGTGAGGCAAAGAAACAGAAAATAATAGAAACTGCTGCTAAACTCATCAAATGCGATATTAAAGCATTAGACAATGGCAAAAGTGAATATCCTTCTCCATCTGATAATTCATCTGTCCAAAAAAATGTTGAATACTTACCAGAGAGTCTACAGCTATTGGTCCGAACAATAATAAATGACAAGAACCCAGGAATAAAAACGGCATCAATTGGACAAGCAATAATTCAGGCTTCAAGGAATCGTGTTATTATCACACCGCTTCTGCTCAGTTTAGGGATCCAACTACACCACCAGTTTGCCTCAAAGTTTTTGATTGACACATTATACAATTTAGGATTTTGCGCATCGTACACAGAGGTTCAAAAGTTTGAATCAAATGCAGCAGTATCACAGGGAACTGACATTCCAGGCTATGTTCCAGGTAGTTTTGTGCAGTATGTGGCAGATAACGTTGACCACAATACAAGAACATTAGATGGACATGGAACCTTTCATGGAATGGGAATTATTGCATGTGTCACACCTGGTACATTTTCTGCTGCTCCAATTCAAAGGAGAAATGTTGATAAAGAAGAAATATGCAAAGCAGGTGAAATCAAAATAGCATATTACAAACCAAATGAGCATGCTAAACCTTCTATCACACTTCAGGATTTGCATGGCATTAAATTTCATGACACAACCAGAAAACTAGATATTTTGTTGAAAGTGACTGCCCCAATTAGAACACATAGACCTGGATGGTCTGGTATGATGCAGATGCTACATAAAGGAGAGTTTCCCGGTAAAACGTCAATTACATTTTTGCCAATGATTGACATGGACCCGTGTGACTTATCCTGTGTCTATACAACTATGACATTTGTTGCAGACCATGCAGCTAGGTATGCAGTTAAGCCAATACTTACATTTGACCAGCCGTTATATTGGAAGGCAATTAATATTCTTCTCTGTGAGCCACATGACAGTCCTCTAAAGAAAATAGTTCTGAGACTAGGTGGTTTCCATACCATCATGAGTTTTTTAGGAAGCATTGGCCATCTTATGCAAGGTTCCGGTCTCGCCGAAGTTTTAGAAACTATTTATGCACCCAACGCCGTTGGGCATATGATGACTGGGAAATCAGTTTCAAGGGCACTGAGGGGACATTTTCTGGTTCAAAATGCTCTAATGTCACTGATAGTTGCAGACGCATTTAGACTGAACATTTCACCAGATGTATCCGAAGATATTAACACAACGGAAGTGAAGGATTCTACCAAAGAGCAGCCAAAAAAGACTATTGTTGAAAATTCAGAATTGAATGGTGATAGTATGATCTCTGATATTGGTAGATTGTATGATGGTGTTATGGAAGGAAGATTAGATATTCAAGACGTTCTTCAGTCAAAATTGTTGGAAGACGCTTATGAGAAGGTCGAAGATACCAAAACTAATTTGAAAAGCTTTAGAACAGCTGCTCTTTGGCTTCAGTATTTGCAAATGATAGATATCCTTCAGTCATTCATTAAAGCAGAACGCACTGGAGAATGGTTTCTACATTTAGGTGCAATTTCTAAAATGCTGCCATACTTCGGGGCCTCTGGACATAATCTTTACTTGAAATCCGCATATGTGTATTTGCAGACCATGCAAAATCTTGAAACAACAAATGTTGAGGTTTATGACTTCTTTCGATCCGGGTATCACGTGGTGCGTAGAAGTGACAGATACTGGGCAGGTATTTCTACAGATCTGGCTATTGAGCAGGTGTTGATGAGAAGCGTAAAGACGAACGGGGGACTGACAAAGGGAAAGGGTATAGGGGAGCGCCAGAGAGCCCAGTGGTTGCTTTCACTTCCCTCATGCGCAGCGTTTAATAAAAGCATGCAAGATCTCACGGGTGTGACATACTACACCAGCGACCAACACAGGGACTGTGGTCAATCCCGACAAGCTAAAGACGCCGAAGACAGTCAAACTGTTTTCAGATATCTTCTTGAAAGGAATCCCTTCAGTCATGATTCAAAACTCAGAAATATTGAAACTGGAGTGGAAGCCGACCCGAGTGTCAATGTTGAGCAGGCCGCATGTATTGGCGTCAAAGTCGTTTCATCTATGGCTGGTGAAAATATACTAGAGCACAAATTCAAAAAATCTCAGCAAGCAGTAGTCTTAATATGTAAACCCGTTGTTAAGCTTCCTGGTGACGACATGATTCAAGTTGACCCACAACTACTCTTTCAGAGACTTATCACAGCAGCAACCAGACAGATTGATGTTGACATTTCAGAAGTATTTCAATACGAGCTGAGTAGTTTTCCATCCACTTTGTTTGATGTTTCTGGGTTTCCCAGGCAGCCACAAAAATCTACTCTTGGTGATGCAATCTGGTCATTGGGAGATTGTGAAGGGAAAGAGTCGAGTGAACAGAAATATGTTCTGGATGGAGGGTCACTAGTTCATCGTGTGCCATGGTCCTCGGGTGCCACTTTTTCAGACATTTGCACTGCATACACAGAATACGTATATAAGCACTACAAAGATGCTGTTGTTGTTTTTGATGGGTATATGTCAGGGCCCTCCATTAAGGATGTAGCACATATCAGGCGAGCACATGGTATCACCAGCACCAACGTTGATTTCAAGGAAAATACTCCATTCAAAGGAAAGAAAGACAAATTTCTCTCAAATCCTAACAAGCAAAAATTCATAAACATGCTTGGTGATCACCTTTCAAGAACTGGCAGCACGGTTTTGCATGCCAATGGGGACGCAGACGTCTTAATTGCCAAGACAACAATTGCCACAGCTGAAAAAGACAAAACGATTCTGATAGCCGAAGACACAGATCTCCTTGTTTTGCTGTGTTATCATGCTCCTGACAGTTGTGACATACTTCTTAAGTCGGGTTCTAGGCAGTGCGTTGGTAAACCCTCCAAAGCATGGGACATTGAGAAAACAAAAAAGGTACTGGGGAAAAATGTGTGTTATTTATTGCCGTTTCTACATGCTTTCACAGGATGTGACTCTACGTCAAAGGTTATGGGAATTGGTAAAGGAAAGGCTCTTAAGCAACTTATGACAAGTGATCTCTTACAGGCAAGTGCAAAAGTTTTCCTGAAGAACAGTGACACACAAAGTGTACATGAAGCTGGTGAAAAAGTAATGGTAAATCTTTTTGGTGGACACGAGATGGAAAGTTTAGATTTACTGAGGTTTAGAAAATTCGCGAGAAAAGTTACAGTTGGTCTAACCAGTGTTCAAGTCCAGTCTATCCCGCCAACATCGGCAGCTACAAAGTATCATTCATTAAGAGTATACTACCAGATACAAAACTGGATAGAGAGAAGCGATAGATTAGCAGCAACAGAGTGGGGATGGACTCTCAAGAACGACATGATGTTTCCTGTAAAAACCAATTTAGCCCCAGCCCCAGAACATCTGTTGAAAATCATAAAATGCAACTGTAAACTAAATTGTGATACGAAAAGGTGCACATGTAGGAAGCATGGTCTCGAATGCTCAGTCGGATGTGGCGAGTGTCGCGGTGTCCAGTGCTCCAATCGATTGGGCCTTTGTAGAATCAGATTTATCAGGCGATAGCCAAATCGGCGATAACGATATTTGAGATTAGTGATCAGAAACCAGTAGGCTAGTCAGTAAGTAAGTGTATTGTCATGGAAATCATGGAAACTGCGCTGGGTCTCTCTTCGACCAGCATGGCCGAAGCCGGACCCAATTCAGTATCCGTAATTCAGGTAATATTATCTTAAAGTTTGACTTTAATCAATTAACCCTTTTCCTCATATAAACGTGTTTTCACGCATTTGCAAACAGAGTAGACCCAGATCAGACGGTTCCTAGAGGAGCCGTCTGATCAGGGTCTGCTCTGTTTGCTATTAGGATTTGAAAGATCTGTTTCTTTGCTTTCTAAAATGTCTGCACTGGTCCACCTTCCATATTTCATTAGAACTATTGTGTCTATAAATATTCAGTAGGTACTGAAATTTCGAATAAACTTAGAGAAAGGGTTAAACCTTATTCTAAATGTCAGTGTTACGCTCTTTGCTTTCAAGTAAAGACATTGTTTTTCAACTGAGATTGTTTAGCCTTATTTCTACACACAGTGTGCATTTATAGCAGGGTATAGTTTAGGTTCAATTCTATGTAATATCATTCATTTTGCCAAAAACATACCAAACTTTGATCCAATATTAAACATATTGAAATTGGGTCTGAACAAGTTCCATTGCATTGGAACAAGTTTTACCAGAAGAATGCAAAATGTACGGTAATACATAAAAATAATGTAAGCAGAGTTTTGCACAGAATGTACTTTGTTTGAGTAAAGAGGATGATACACATATATTGTTGAGAAAATAGGTAGTCAGTAAGTTACGGGTTGAATCCATTCTGTATTCTGCTGATGGCGAATCTGCCAAAACGTATTAATATAACATGAACATTTGGAGTTTGACATCAGATAAGATGTTTCATCTGATTCCAAACTGCATGTCACTTGTTTTAAAAAATATTGAACAATTAATAATTTGTCATTCATTTGACCAATTACAAATAGTAACATAAATAGAGGGATCAAGCGAGTCAAAAAGAAGCAAACCTTTAGTTTGTCTTATACTTTGTAAATATGTTGCTTTCTGGAGTGTTTACAAGAACAAGGATGATAAAGTCAAACGTGTATTTAACGACGACAACATATACGACAACTTGCCAACCTGTTGCATGAAGGCTGAATAAAAGCTTAATGCAATACAGCCGCAATGAGCATTTGCACATATTTTGTACTGCATTATGCACCATTCATTCTAAATGCCTGCAAAATATGTCTGTTTGTGGTCGCTTTATACAGGTTTGTATGCAGGAATATGGTTATAACCCTTATTCAGCCAAATAAGGTGTTATGTCCTAATAATATGAATTTGGTTTTATCATTCTTAAATTAGTTTCAACGTTGTTATGTTATGTGTTTGTGTGACAAGCAGCTTGGATTCGAAGGATCAAATTGTTCGATTTCCAATTTAAATCCAAGCTGGTTGTATAGTCAAGAATAGCCGTGTTTCGGAGGATCAATGTTAGATTCAAGGTCAGATAAGTGACTAAAAATTAAATGAGTGATTGTACTGTTTCGAAATAATACAAATGAGCTGTTTTTACTAATTATATATCAAATTTTATGATGAAAATGTTTTGTCATATAACATGTATATGGTGGGTGGGGTAATCAAACACCTAACACCTTATATTGTTTAGTAAAAACGGACAAATTTTGAATATTTTGAGACCATTTTTTGTTTTATTAGCATTTAAGGCATTTTTTAATGTAAAGATCTAATCAAAAATAGTTTTGGAAATTTGTTGTTCATGTAAAGCGATTTGTTTTGAAAAGAAGGAAACACGCATGATAAGGAAAATGTATTATTCCTCGCTGACAGTCCTTATAAAGAAGGTGGAATTTGACCAATTTCCACTCACTATATTTTACTAGACTTTATTTTGGTGATAATAGTGGCATTGAACTTTCAAACCTTGATGAAATCATTTCTGTACTATTTAGTCCGAGGTTTAGCCTTAATTTCGCTCTTAATGATTGGACTAATATTGATAGCTGGTAGCTTAATGCAGGGCATAGGTATGAAAAAAAGCTTTAAGAGTATTCTGCATTTTGAGAATTATCCACAGTTTTCTCAATCTTAAATGAGTGTGTGTTATTTGTCTAAACACAATTTCTACTCTACTGATCAGGCTAAGGGTGATTATATAAGAACTGACCCACTGACTGGTCTCAGCTAAGAGTGATATTAAGGAGAAACCGTTAGAATGTAATTTCTGGTGTAAAGAAGTATACAATGTATACACACAGGGCAGGGCCACTTTTAACCCCAGAACTATGATACTTATAAAACTCATAAAGTTATGCTAAGTAAATCTATACACCAAATATCTAAGCTCTTGGACATGTAGTTTCTGACAAGAATATTTTTAAAGTTTTTCCTATGCATAACTGGTGATCCCATAGGCTGTTTACGCAGTCAGCTATTAAAAACTGGAAATCCCCGGGGTGGGACCAATTTTGACCCTAGGGGCATAATTTATATAACTTTTGTAGAAGTCCTGAAGTTGAAGCTATGTGCCAAATATGAAAGCTGAGGACCTTCTAGTTTTAGAGGAGATGATGTTCAAAGTTTTCACTATATGTTTCTATTGAAAACTGAAAACCCCTGGGGCAGGGCCAATTTTGACCCCAGGGGTATAATTTATATAACTTTTGCAGAGGACCTACATATGATGCTATGTGCCAAAGATGAAAGCTGAGACCCCTGTAGATTCAGAGGAGAAGAACTTTAAAGGTTCAAATTGTTGACGACGAACGACGCACACCGACGGACATCAGGCGATCACAAAAGCTCACCCTGAGCACTTTGTGCTCTGGTGAGCTAAAAAAAGGTCCTGGAGAAGGATTTAAATTATTACACGCAAGGTTACATTCACGATGTTAAAGTGTCGGACGGAAACGAAGAAATTTGTTTAATGATTTGATGCTGGCCTTCTATGCGAAAAAACCCCCCACAGCATAAACGACACCTCCTTATACAAGAGGGCCAGAATGGCCCTGAAATCGCTCACCAGGCAATCAGAGGAGAAGATGGTCAAAGTTTTCACTATCTGTTTCTAGAGAAAACTAGCCACCCCTGGGGCGGGGCCAATTTTGATCCAAGGGGCATAATTTATGCAACTTTTGTAGAGGACTTGAACATGATGCTATGTGCCAAATATGAAAGCTGAGAACCTTCCAGTTTCTGAGGAAAATATTTTCAAATTTGACACTATATGTTTCTATTGCAAACTGGCTACCCCTGGGGCGGGGCCAATTTTGACCCCGGGGGCATAATTTATATAAATCTTGTAGAGTACCTGAACATGATGCCATGTGCCAAATATGAAAGCTGAGAACCTTCCAGATTCAGAGGAGAAGATTTTCAAAGTTGTCACTATATGTTTCTAATGAAATCTGGCTACCCCTGGGACTGGGCCAATTTTGACCCCTGGGGCATAATTTATATAACTTTTGTAGAGCACCTGAATATGATCCTATGTGCCAAATATGAAAGCTAAGAACCCTGTAGATTTAGAGGAGAAGATTTTCAAAGTTTTCACTATATGTTTCTATTGAAAACTGGCCACCCCTGGGGCGGGTCAATTTTGACCCCAGGGACATAATATATATAATTTTTGTAGAGGACCTGAACATGATGCTATGTGCCAAATATGAAAGCTGAAAATCTTTCAGTTTCAGAGAAGAATATATTCAAAGTTTTACCATATATTTCTATTGAAAACTGGCTACCCCTGGGGCAGGGCCAATTTTGACCCAAGGGGCATAATTTATAAAAAAAATTGTAGAGAACTTGAACATGATGCTATGTGCCAAATATGAAAGCTGAGAACCTTCCAGTTTCAGAGGAGAAGATTTTCAAAGTTTCACTATATGTTTCTATTGAAAACTGACCACCCCTGGGGCGGGGCCAATTTTGACCCCAGGGGCATAATTTATACAAATTTTGTAGAGGACCTGAACATGATGCTATGTGCCATATATGAAAGCTGAGAGCCTTTCAGTTTCAGAGAAGAAGATTTTCAAAGATTTCACTATTTGTTTCTATTGAAAACTGGCTACCCCTGGGGCAGGGCCAATTTTGACCCAAGGGGCATAATTTATAAACAATTTGTAGAGAACCTGAACATGATGCTATGTGCCAAATATGAAAGCTGAGAACCTTCCAGTTTCAGAGGAGAAGATTTTCAAAGTTTCACTATATGTTTCTATTGAAAACTGACCACCCCTTGGGCGGGGCCAATTTTGACCCCAGGGGCATAATTTATACAAATTTTGTAGAGGACCTGAACATGATGCTATGTGCCAAATATGAAAGCTGAGAACCCTGTAGATTCAGAAGAAAAGATTTTCAAAGTTGTAACTATATGTTTCTATTCAAAACAGGCTACCCCTGGGGCGGGGCCAATTTTGACCCCAGGGGCATAATTTATATAACTTTTGTAGAGGACCTGAACATGATGCTATGTGCCAAATATGAAAGCTGAGAACGCTGTAGATTCAGAGGAGAAGATTTTCAAAGTTGTCACTATATGTTTCTAATGAAATCTGGCTACCCCTGGGGCGGGGCCAATTTTAACCCCAGGGCCATAATTTATATAATTTTTGTAGAGGACCTGAACATGATGCTATGTGCCAAATATGAAAGCTGAGAACCCTGTAGATTCAGAGGAGAAGATTTTCAAAGTTGTCACTAAATGTTTCTATTCAAAACTGGCTACCCCTGGGGCGGGGCCAATTTTGACCCCAGGGGCATAATTTATATAACTTTTGTAGAGGACCTGAACATGATGCCATGTGCCAAATATGAAAGCTGAGAACCATGTAGATTCAGAGGAGAAGATTTTCAAAGTTTTACTATACATTTCAATAGAAAACAAGGCACCCCTGGGGCGGGGCCAATTTTGACCCCAGGGGCAAAATTTATATAACTTTTGTAGAGGACCTAAAGATGATGCTATGTACCAAAGATGAAAGCTGAGAACCCTGTAGATTCAGAGGAGAAGATTTTTAAAGGTTCAAATTGTTGACGCCCGACGACGGACGACGCACACCGCACGACGCACGACGGACGACGCACGACGACGGACATCAAGTGATCACAAAAGCTCACCCTGAGCACAAAAGTGCTCTGGTGAGCTAAAAAGGAGACACTGTGGACGACTCATGTTGTTCATGTACTGTAGGGTATGAGTATAGAATTTACATTTGAATTTATTTTTTATTGCAGTCATATCTTAACTTCTTAAAGACATTACCCAGGTCCATTCAATGATTCCCCCCCCCATTGTTCTCAATAGGCGTGAAAGTAACAGTAAAAGCATGATACAAGTGTGCAAAATATGGCAAGCCGTCTCATTCTGTCTAGAGAGGCCCTGACATACAATTAGTCAAGGGGAACACACTCAAAAGAACATTGTTGACTGCATTAGTGACAATCTAATCATTTCCAAATCATCAAATGTAAGAGACGGGCCTCACATGGAACGCTCCAGTGGTTCTTGACAGGCAAACTGCTATAGCTCTTACCATGTGCCGCATGCTTTTTCACAGGTTAGCTGTAAAGACCCAAGCCGGCCAAGGGAATGTCTTTAAGTGTACCTTTCATTACCTCGATTTGAACTAAGTTCGTGGATCACAAATGGCTGCAAGTTTTGCAGGTCGCTATAAGTACCATTATTTTTGTGATCAGTTAAGAGATAAGCCATTTATCTATATACATGTATTATGCTTTTATTTAACACCCCGAGCTGTACCAAAAGTGACAATGGGTGTCATAAAATATTACGTAATTTTATGCAATCGTGTGACTTACGGTTCGCACATGTTTAATCTGTGTTCATTGATGTGTAAATCAGCGTCCTTTTGGCTATAGCTGTACAAGCACGGTTGGGTGCTAATCCCCACTGATGTCATACTTTATTACAGGAATTACATACACACTAAAATAACTGAACAGAACATATGAAAAATAACGATATATATATTTTTATAGTTAAATTCATTTGAATTGAACAAATTAGACCTTTGATTTATTTTAAAGTCATTCAAAACACTTTAGAAGATCCATCTTGTTCATACTGAATGGACTTTACTAGAACTACCATTTAACCCATTCCCTATTATTGACGCCCCTGAAAAAGACACTTTTTGAAACCATTGTGATAAATAGAGTATTTGCTCACGAGACAATGGTTTCAAAACTACACGATTCTAAACTTTCCCTCAATTTTCTCTAGTAAATTCTTCTATTCGGTAGATTTATTCAAAATGGTTGGATCTAAAATTGGCCTATGAGGGAATGGGTTAACAATGATGGAATTTTTTTATATAGAAGATTCACCATTCAAAGGGTTAAGCTAGTTTCTCAATAAGCTAGTAAAACATTTACATTCTTCCGTCTCAACAAAATTGTTTGTACATAATACATGTTTCACAATTTGGGCTATTTAATCTTTTCCTAATTAACATTAGGCCTATGCATGACACGATCACTTCAAGAATATTCGTTATACCAATTTTCACGGGAAGACAAACGCTATAGAATCAGATCTAGATCTAATTTCATATGGAAGCAGAGCAGACTATCATTAGACAGCTTCTACAGATAACATCAGCTGTCTGATCTGGGTCTACTCTATTTGCAAAATCGTGAAAAGTGTTTATAATTTTAAATGAATAACAGGTTAAAAAGAATAGACTGGAATGTCATGTATCACAAAATATCTATTGTGTGGAAATTTATAACTGTTATCCTGCTTTAACCATTTCCCTTTTCAATATTCCTGTAAGAAATACTGACATTGTGAATGTTTATTAGCTGGTTTTTTTATGTTACCTTTTCAATGATGTTTTTGTTTGACAAAAACTGTAGAATCATATCTATATCATATTAAAAGCAAACAGAGCAAACCCTGATCAGACGGCTCCTAATGTCTGATCTGGGTCTACTCTGTTTGCAAATGCGTGAAAATGCGTTTATATGAAGGAAAGGGTTAAAACTGATGTCTGCTTAAACTCTGATATGTTGCAATTGTTTCTGTAGATCTACTCCCGATTTGAGTAGATATTGACCGAGGGTAGACACCAAGTTAAATCAGAATCCAAGCTGTTAACAAATGAAAACTAGACACTTAGGCAAGATTAGCCCTTTACTCCATGAATATACATGTGAAAAATAATGACATCGGGAATTATAATTGTATTTTTATAATGGCATATGGATTTATATGTGTTATTATGCTATGAATATCCGACGTTTAATAAAACTTGTCTTATGTCTAACTCAGTTACGAAGGTAGTTACGAATGTTTGTGGTTAAATATGGCGGATAGTGACGCGGTGGTAAGGACAGAATTTAATGCCGTTCTCTGATTGGTCAAAAATAACCGATCGCGGAACCATGAATTAGTCATGAGTGCCAAAATATACCATCATACCAATCTTTAGCATAATCAACCAATACATGTACTTTCGAAACCCATACCAATTGATTTGGAGTACTAAAATATCCCATTTTACCAATTTTCAGGAAAATATTGAATGATATATAACTTCGCCAAACAATATCTAAATTTCGACCAATTATAGCCAACCATTTAGTTATGGTGATTTTCAAAAAATAAAAAGTGGGATGTACATCTGCATGTATCAAGCAATATTCATATAAAGTTTCATTAGGATCGGACAATTACTAAGTCTTACTGAGAAATGCGTTGGACAAGTTCACGACGGAAGAAGAAGAATTGGAAGAATCAGAATCGGAAGAAAGAATAATAAGAATAAGAAATGGAGCAAACACAATATGTCCCTCTACTTCATTTTGGGATATTATTAAATACCAGGGGGTGAAAATAAAGCATGCTTGTATGTTAACACTGGGGAAAAAGCTTAAGCACACACTACAAACACAAATTTGTCAAGAATTATATACGTTCAGCATATGTTATAATTAACATTATGTAAAACATACAATAAAATAATTCCACTATATCTCTTTTATAACTACTAACTCTCTATAATTGGAGTAATTATCCTTAAATGCTTACAACCTGGTACCAAGTCTCCTAAGACATTACACACATTATAAACATGGATCTTAGAGAACTGAAAAGTCTATGATCAATGTTTACGATGCTTGTCACACATGATGTAAAAATATAATTAAGATCTTCCAAACTCAACATAAATACGGTACTTCTGATGCATTCAGAATACAGATTGCTTTTGAGACTCAATGTTATCCATATATCTCCGGGGCGTTTCTCTACGGTCCGTGCTCCTTCGTGCCGAAGGGTCGGTGCCGAATATTATGGTTTTTTTTTAGCTTTCTCCAACTTCAACTATAACTACTTATTATGCAGCACTGAATATTAAATTTACGTATTTCAAATAATAAATATGGACAATATCAGCCAATAAGCTCGATAAAAGGTTTTTCTAATAAAAAAAAAAAATGCTTAAATTGTGGCCGATTTTAGGCTCCGAAATTCATATCCGCGGATATGAGTCATACCCGTCATATCGGGTGTTTATACTGTATCTTGCAATTTCCAGTCGTTATCTTCATTCCCATAGTTCGTGTGTAATGTGTAGAGATTGACGATGTTCCGACCATTATTCATTATTCATTAGTCTGTACCAATCTGACAAATTCAAGAAATGCTTGTAGATTTCAAAATATCCGCCCGACTTTCAGAAGTCGATTACTTTCTGGGCTCTTTTTACCGGCGCGCTGTGGTATATATTCGTACGCGACCAAATTTATCATATAACATAGCATTTTACATGGCAAAATTATTGGTAATTGAAACAGTTGCATCCGCATTTTAATAATTGACACAAATACCAAATGAAGAATTATCGATATCGTTTATCCAACGCATTGCACTTGGAACTATATTTTTGTCTAGGGGTGTTAACAAAATCACATTTTTGGCAAAATGAAAGTAGAAATACGGGTGAAATACACCCGTAGACAACTAAATCGTTTAATCGGCGCTACGTGATAAACATTCTGTCAACGTTAAACCATTCAAAATTTCTGCATTTGGGCTAATGAACGTATGCATTGTAAGCATAAATTGATATTTCGTAGTATAACAGTGGTCTGATTGCGCATTATGGGGTATGAATTTCTTTATAAATTTGCTTGAGGCATGCCATGGGGATGCATTACTATTAGGTTTCGGAAAGTAGTCCGAAACCTAAAAAGGGAAGTAAAATTACTAGCTTTCAAGTACCACGTACAAAATCTTTACAAATCAATAATAATTTATCTTGAATCCACTAAAGGAATAGACCAGATAAATTTAATGAGCCTAATGAATCTAAATCAGATCTAACAAGATGTGTTCGTGAAACACTATGCCCCCAATTTTATCTTTGAACTTAATATATGACCTTGACCTTAATAAGTCGCCCCTAAAAATGTTCGCCTCCATAAGTTGCACATGCATGCCTAGTGTGAAGTATGTGCAATGGCTACAATATTATTACCAATAAACAGAGCAAAATCAATATGCACCCAATCTTGGGGGTAGGGGTGGGGGCGGGGTGGGGTGCATAAAAATTAAACCACAAGAAATGGATGTGGCTGTGTCAGATTAACCCTTTACCTGAAATAAAGCCTTGTCACACTTTTGCAGAGTTAACCTGTTACAAGAGCCATCTTATTAGGGTCTACTCTGTTTGCTTGATACTTACACTGGCCTTCTTTCATCAAGGTACTAAACATTTGCACAAATTTTCATAGAATTTCAAACTATTTCTGAGATAAGACTCCAGAGGAATATCTAGAAATGTGTCCATAGGCCACTGATGCCCCCACATCAGACTTTTTGTCACAGAAAGTAAGGGCCATTTTATTTTTGCAAATGAAGGGCCACAGCTCCTAAAAGACTGAAGCGGTTTACATGGCTATCGAACTTGACCAAGATATAATGGTCACAAACATATTTTTAAAGTTTGGTGTGGATTGGACAAATACTTTCCAAGAAGAAGTCCAGACAATTTTTTCTAGACGTGTGTACGGACGTATGTATGTACAGACGGACGTACAGACAAGGGCAACCCTATATGCCACCACTATGTGGGGCATAAAAAGGTTAAGTTTTAGCGAACAAGGGATCGTACCTCTGGTGTTCCAAGGTCAGTATAAGTGATACCTGCAGAGCCACATTTCCTCAGTCATGGTACTAAACAAACCTTTGCAAACAGAGTAGACCCAGAAAAAAGTCAATGAGAATGATACTTGTAGAACCGCATTTCCTCATGGTACTAAAGATTTGCAAAATTCCGGACAGACAACAAGGTTACATTTTCGGCAAACAAAGAGCTATACCAGTAGTTCTTGTGTACCAATGCGAATGATACTTACTGGGAAGCATATGTTAACAGAGGTCAGACTAACATTCAACCATCCTAAAAGTTCTCCTTCAGCTGAGGTGAGCTAAAAAATAAACCTACCAAAAATGAGCATTTACTAGAGAAAAAGAAAGTTTTGGATTTGTGTGGTTTTGACCCCATTGTGATAAAAGAGTATTATTTTCCATAAAGCCTTCGGCTTTCACATGTATAAGATAGCATATCATTCTCAGCCTATGCTGATGAACCGCACTTTAAATACCGCGTTTTATACAGTACCGAACCTTACTTACCGGAAGAGAAACCCACATACTTAGCCTCAAGCTTTACTCCAATAATGCCCCTCATCCTGCACTAAAGCTTGGATGAGGGACCATTTTCTCCTATGGAGCAAATGCTCTAGCTATCATAATGGTTTCAAAAAGTGACTTATACAGTGGTGTCAATATGAGGGAATGCAAGAAATACAGAATGTGTGAATGCATTTAGCACGAAGGCTACATGTATTGAATATATAAGATAGGAATTCATGTCTGCAAATATCTAAAATTCCTCAACAATCAGGAATGATTCAACATTGCAGTTTTATCTTTACTCTGCATGATTAATTTTCTTGCTAGAACCACTTTTAAGTTATAAAAATTTAATTGTTTGCAAGTTGGGAATTTTGAAAGCAGTACAGATCCAACCTAATGTAAGAGTAACAGATAAATGTACGTACTCAAGTACTAAAATCATCATTTCTCCACCAAACCATATGTTGTGACCACTCTTTAGAATTGTCTTGAAGAGGGAATTCTAAAGAGTGGTCACACCATAGGGTTTGGTGGAGAAATAAAGAAGTTAATTCTTGCAAAATGTTTCAACATACTCGTCTTATCTGGAGCTCTGTGTATGTATTTGTACACCCTGAATCTTCTCACTGCATCAGTTTGTACAGTGAATAACTCAACTTGGCACCATTTTGATTACTAGACTAACACAGTAGCAATAGTGTAGACCCTGCTCCTTTAGTTTTTCAGCTGTTTGATCTGGGTCTGCACTATTCGCATAAATTTATCAGTCCAAATACTTATAATATACACAAATACAATATTGTTCTATAAGCAAACTGAGTAGACAGGAGCTGTCCTATCTGCGTCTAATCTGTTTAATTGATATTTATACCCCCCTTTTGAAAAAATGGGGGTATATTGCTTTGCACATGTCGGTCGGTCGGTCTGTCGGTCGGTCGGTCGGTAGATCGATGGTTTCCGAATGATAACTAATAAACGACTTGGCATAGAAACTTCAAACTTGCTGTGGTGGTTGGTCATGACAAGTAGATGACCCCTATTGTTTTTGAGGTCACTAAGTCAAAGGTCAAGGTCACCATGACCTAAAATGTTGAAATAGTTTCCGATCAATAACTGCTCAAGGGTTTGGCTTGGGATCTTCAAACTTGCTGTGGTGGTTGGTCATGACCACTAGATGACCCCTATTGTTTTAGAGGTCACTAGGTCAAAGGTCAAGGTCACCATGACCTTAACTGGTTAAATGGTTTCCGATCAATAACTGCTCAAGGGTTTAGCTTAGAATCTTCAAACTTGCTGTGGTAGTTGGCCATGACCACTGGATGACCCCTATTGTTTTTGAGATCACTAGGTCAAAGGTCAAGGTCACCATGACCGTAACTGGTTAAATGGTTTCTGATCAATAACTGCTCAAGGGTTTAGCTTAGAATCTTCAAACTTGCTGTGGTAGTTGGCCATGACCACTGGATGACCCCTATTGTTTTTGAGGTCACTAGGTCAAAGGTCAAGGTCACCATGACCTTAACTGATACAAGAGGGCCAGAATGGCCCTGAAGTGCTCACCAGACAATCAGAGGAGAAGATTTTCAAAGTTTTCACTATATGCTTTTATAGAAAACTAGCCGGCCCTGGGGCGGGCCAATTTTGACCCCAGGGACATAATTTATATAACTTTTGTAGAGGACTTGAACATGATGCTATGAGCCAAATATGATATCTGAGAACCTTTCAGTTTCAGAGGAGAAGATTTTCGAATTTTCTCTATATGTTTCTACTGAAAACTACCCACCCCTGGGGCGGGGCCAATTTTGACCCCAGGGCCATAATTTATATAACTTTTGTAGAGGACCTGAACATGATGCTCTGTGCCAAATATGAAAGCTGAGCGCCTTCCAGTTTCAGAGGAGAAGATTTTCAAAGATTTCACTATCTGTTTCTATTGAAAACTTCCCACCCCTGGGGCGGGGCCAATTTGAACCCCAGGGCCATAATTTATATAACTTTTGTAGAGGACCTAAACATGATGCTATGTGCCAAATATGCAAGCTGAGAGCCTTCCAGTTTCAGAGGACAAGATTTTCAAAGATTTCACTATTTGTTTCCATTGAAAACAGCCCACCCCTGGGGCGGGGCCAATTTTGACCCCAGGGCTATAATTTATATAGCTCTTGTAGAGGACCTGAACATGATGCTCTGTGCCAAATATGAAAGATGAGAGCCTTCCAGTTTCAGAGGAGAAGATTTTAAAGATTTCACTATTTGTTTCTATTCCGAAAACTACCCACCCCTGGGGCGGGGCCAATTTTGACCCCAGGGTCAAAATTAATATAACTTTTGTAGAGGACCTGATCATGATGCTATGTGCCAAATATGAAAGCTGAGCGCCTTCTTGTTTCAGAGGAGAAGATTTTCAAAGATTTCACTATATATTTCTATTGAACAAGAGGGCCTGAAAGGCCCTGACATCGCTCACCAGACAATCAGAGGAGAAGATTTTCAAAGTTTTCACTATGTGTTTCTATAGAAAACTACCCGGCCCTGGGGCGGCCAAATTTTGACCCAAGGGGCATAATTTATGTAACTTTTGTAGAGGACCTCACACGAGATTTTTTTAAGAAAATGAAAACATATTAAAATGTCAATCTAAAGAAGGGCATGTACAAAAGTATGTAAACCCTCTCCCTGGGCAAATTGGTTGAATTTCAGAAAGAATAAATTAATCTATACATGTACTTATGATATTCAAAATTTCAGATATTTTCATTACACCTTCATGAGTTATTATTATTCATATCTTAATTTATTTTCAACCCTTCCCCTGTTCTATGTTTATTCAAAATATAAATATCTACTGAATATTCATGGACAAAATAGTTATAATGAAATATGGAAGGTGGGACGGTGTAGCCATTTTAGAAAGTAAAGAAACATCTTTAATATTCCATTAACAATCAGAGCGGACCCTGATCAGACAGCTGCTATAGGAGCCATCTGATCTGGGTCTGCTCTGTTTGCAAATGTGTGAAAAGGTGTTAACATGTGGGAAAGGGTTAGTAAACATATTATAAGTATATTGTACACAAAATGAAAATAATGTAATGCAATTTGCACTATATCATATCATAAGCAAACAGCAGATTGAACAGATGGCTACTACATAAGCCATCTAATCAGAGTCTACTCTGTTTGCAAAGGTGTAGAAAGGCCTAATAATGGAGTAAAGGGTAAATTGTCCTAATTAATGTGCAACAGGCGACATCTAACTATAACAATTTTCTTCGTTTGGGTCTGCAATATTACTGCAGATCTACTAACAACAAAGGAGGCAATCCAGTTGTTATCAAAAAGGGAGATAACCTACCTTAAAATGTATGCTAAAAATAGACACCAGTAAATGTTTAACTAGAGATATGCCTGTCTCCCTCAATTGGCTTGCAACTGCAAGCTTGTTGCAAACTTAATCCCAGCCATTTTTTTTTAATGAGCTTGCGATTTAGGTTTGGACTAGCTAGCATTTAGCCCTGGTTATATACAAGTTTAGTGAACCAAGAAAACCTACCCATATGTATAAGTGATCTGCAATTATCCCTAGTCAATATGCTTATGGCTGATCACTCACTCTTCAAATGTCCTATACCTTAAGCCTGCTAATATTACACAAGCTACTTGCTTTGGGTTTTTTTTTTTGCTTTTATAATAACCTTTGCAAACAGTCTGGATCAAGTCTGGATCAAGATGAGATACAAGGTAACTTGGCATCTCATCAGGGTCCAAACTGTCTTTCACTATGACATTTGTTTTTTAAAAGGAAGGAAGGAAACAACTTTTGCAGCTCTATTTATAAAAATGGCTTCAAATCTACACAATTCTGAAATTTTCAAAGAAACAGGATCTAAAAATAGCCTATGAGGGAATGGGTTAAAAACAGTGTGAACAAACAGACACTAATTCTGAAGCAGACAACTTCATAGAGTTTTGACCAGGAACTTGCCCTCTCAAGTGATTGCATAACAGATGGAGTGCTATCTCAGAGGAACCTTTATAGTGTAAGTCAATTTTAAAGTATAACCAACAGGGCAGGACCAATTTTAACCTCAGAACTATGATATTAGACACTGTCAATAAGGTCTACTAAGTTAATCTATACACCAAATATCTAGGCTCTGTGACATGTAGTTTTTGACAAGAATTTTTTTGAAGTTTTCCCCATGCGTAACCTAAGTGAGCCCAGCATTCTGCTACTTGTACAGAAAACAACAGTCAGCTAGAGAAAACTGGCCACCCCTGGGACCGTAGCGGGGCCATTTTTGACTCCAGGGACATAATTTATATAACTTTTGTAGAGGACCTATAGGTGATGCTATGTGCCAAAGATGAAAGCTGAGAACCCTGTAGATTCAGAGGAGAAGACTTTTAAAGGTTCAAATTGTTGACGACTGACGACGCACGACGCACACCGCACGACGCACGCCGACGGACATCAGGCAATCACAAAAGCTCACCCTGAGCACTTTGTGCTCTGGTGAGCTAAAAATGCCCACCCTTGGGGCGGGGCCAATTTTGACCCCAGGGTCATAATTTATATAACTTTTGTAGAGGACCTGAACATGATGATCTGTGCCAAATATGCAAGCTTAGAGCCTTCCAGTTTCAGAGGAGAAGATTTTCAAAGATTTCACTATTTGTTTCTATTGAAAACTGCCCACCCCTGGGGCGGGGCCAATTTTGACCCCAGGGCCATAATTTATATAACTTTTGTAGAGGACCTGAACATGATGATCTGTGCCAAATATGCAAGCTGAGAGCCTTCCAGTTTCAGAGGAGAAGATTTTCAAAGATTTCACTATTTGTTTCCATTGAAAACTGCCCACCCCTGGGGCGGGGCCAATTTTGACCCCAGGGCCATAATTTATATAACTTTTGTAGAGGACCTGAACATGATGCTCTGTGCCAAATATGAAAGATGAGAGCCTTCCAGTTTCAGAGGAGAAGATTTTCAAAGATTTCACTATTTGTTTCTATTGAAAACTTCCCACCCCTGGGGCGGGGCCAATTTTGACCCCAGGGTCATAATTTATATAACTTTTGTAGAGGACCTGAACATGATGCTATGTGCCAAATATGAAAGCTGAGAACCTTCTGGTTTCAGAGGAGAAGATTTTCAAAGGTTTACTATATGTTTCTATTGAAAACTTTCAACCCCTGGGGCGGGGCCAATTTTGACCCCAGGGGCATTATTTATATAACTTTTGTAGAGGACCTATAGGTGATGCTATGTACCAAAGATGAAAGCTGAGAACCCTGTAGATTCAGAGGAGAAGATTTTTAAAGGTTCAAATTGTTGACGCGGGACGACGGACGACGGACGACGGACATCAGGCGATCACAAAAGCTCACCCTGAGCACTTTGTGCTCTGGTGAGCTAAAAATGGTTTCTGATCAATAACTGCTCAAGGGTTTGGCTTAGGATCTTCAAATTTGCTTAGGTTGATGGTCATGACAACCAGATGAGCCCTTTCGTTTTTTAGGTCACTAGGTCAAAGGTCAAGGTCACCATGACCTTAACTGGTGAAATGGTTTGTGATCAATAACTGCTCAAGGGTTTGGCTTAGAATCTTCAAACTTGCTGTAATGGTTGGCCATGACCACTGGATGACCCCTATTGCTTTTGAGGTCACTAGGTCAAAGGTCAAGGTCACCATGACCTTAACTGATAAAATGTTTTCTGATCAATAAATGCTCAAGGGTTTGGCTTAGAATCTTCAAACTTGCTGCGGTAGTTTGCCATGACAACTGGATGACCCCTATTGGTTTTGAGGTCACTAGGTCAAAGGTCAAGGTCACCATAACCTTAACGGGTAAAATGGTTTCTGATCAATAACTGCTCAAGGGTTTGGCTTAGGATCTTCAAATTTGCTTAGGTGGTTGTTCATGACAACTAGATGATCCCTATAGTGTTTTTGAGGTCACTAGGTCAAAGGTCAAGGTCACCATGACCTTAACTGGTGAAATGGTTTACGATCAATAACTGCTCAAGGGTTTGGCTTAGGATCTTCAAATTTGCTGTGGTGGTTGGTCTTGACAACTAGATGACCCCTATTGATTTTGAGGTCACTAAGTCAAAATTCAAGGTCATCATGACCTTAACTATTGAAATGGTTTCCAATTAATAACTGCTCAATGGTTTGGTTCGGGACCTTCAAACTTGCTGTGGTAGTTGGTCGTGACCACTAGAGGACCCCTATAGTTGTTGAGGTCACTAGGTCAAAGGTCAAGGTCACCATGACCTTAACTGGTGAAATGTTTTCAGATCAATAAATGATCAGTGGTTTGGCTTAGGATCTTCAAAGTTGCTGTGGTGATTAGTCATGACCGCTAGATGACCTCTGTAGTTGAGGTCACTAGATCAAAGGTCAGGGGGTCTGGGGGGGTATACATGTTTTACAAACATCTCTTGTTATGAATATGCAGTATTTATCAAGTAAAGGGTGAATCCTTTCCTTCATATAATTAAATGCCTTTTCAAACAGAGTAGACCCAGATCAGATGACACCTATAGAAGCTGTTGATCAGGGTCTGCTCTGTTTGCTTATGGTATAATTATAATATAGATATAATTCTACAGTTTCTGCCTGAGCCAAAACATCCTTGTGTATATATGCCATTATAAAATTTAAGCTCACAAATATTCATGATGTCATTCTTGCTTACATGAATATTAAACAGGGAAAGGGTTAAACCCAGATGACTTAATCGGTTTTACAAACCCAAGGGGAGGGAAGATTGGATGTCCCAATACTTAGGGTAATTAGAGCATTAAACTTTACAAACCCACAGGGAGGGAAGATTGGATGTCCCAATACTTAGGGTAATTAGGATAATTAGAGCATTCAACTTTACAAACCCATGGCATGAGGGAGATGTGTCTGAATTCTTAGGGTAATTAGAGTACTCAACTTTTACAAACCCGTAAACGGTAAGACTGGATGTTCGAATATTTAAGATAAATACGGTTATAGTATTTCAAACAGGTGGCAGCTCAATGCGGGCAAAACTCCAAAAGACAGTATGTGCATTTCTTTGTCTTGCACTATAACCACCACCTACCTTTTAGCCCTTACCTTCATAATAACTGCACTATAACCACCACCTACCTTTTAGCCCTTACCTTCATAATAACTCCTTTTATAGTCAAACAACTAGGTCTGACGTGTCAAAGGTCAGCCGAGTCCATTTTTTAGGGAGATCAGCATTCCACATGTTCTAGGACCAATTTTTAAACAGACGAGTTTAGTAAATAAGATAAAATTGAAGGCGGAATTGTTGTCAGCAGTTTAGCACAGTGGGTAAAGTCTAGGTACGCAGAAGACATTGCGAGAGTGGTTTTTATTGAGCGTGGGTTCGAATCCCGTGTCGACCTTAAACTTTTTTTAATTTTGAATGAATAGTAGAGTATTATTTTATGTCATATTGTATAATTGTAATGGCCATTTATGCACATGTTCGTCAATGTTAGGGAAGGGTGCCTTTGTTTGAGTTCGAGTCCTATATTAGCCATATTTTCAATAATAAATCGATGCTAAAATATGAATATCAATATAAGTTTTAGCAAATGTCTTGTACATGCGGCTTCTAAATGCACAACAAAACTAATGCTCTTAAGGGGACTTTCTTTAATATTTTTAGCAAAAAAACATATTTTAGGTTGATGCGAGACTCGAACCTGCGCCTAATAAAATGTTCGCCGATCATATACTTCTTTATGGTCCTACGACTTGTCCACTACTCTATATTTCCGATAACAAATGCGCCTATTCTTTATACCTATAACTGAACATTTTCTTTTAGAAATGGCACGTGGATATCCGAAATGCTGATCTCCCTTAAAAATGGACTCGGCGAACCCGTGACCCGTCAGACCTAGTTGTTTGACTATAACACCTTTTAAACAACATAGACCCAGATCAGATGGCTCCTGTAGCAGCTGTCTGATCAGGGTCTACTTTGTTTGCTTATGGAATAATAGTAGATCAGATTCTACAGTGTTTGTCTAAGTCAAAATTTCCCATGAAAATTTTATATTATGAATGATTGATTAATTGATTGTGTTGATTAATGTCAGTTTCTGCCAACTATTGGCTAAGAGGGGGAGTTGAGACTTTGATATTTATTCACAAGAGGTCTCTGAACCCTTTCCTTGTTGGATATTATTATTATTTATATAAGAAATAATGATGTCATCAATAATTATAAGCTATAGTTTTATAATGGCATATGTACACAAGATGTTTTGGTATTGGAAGAAACTGTAGAGTCAAATCTATTATAATTTCATAAGCAAACAGAGCAGATCCTGGGTCTGATCTGGGTCTACTCTGTTTGCAAAGGTTTGAAAAAGCATTTGGAAAAGTGTTTATATGTGGGAAAGTGTTAAATGTAGTTGTACTGTACATTGTCATATGGAAAGGACAATAATTCATCCGTCACATGAAATGGTGCAATTCATGAAGATATTACCATTCTATTGCCACTTTATATTGATTATGAATTGTTGATTTAATTTGTTTTTCCTTTACATGGCAACTTTAACAGTACAAACCCATTGAGGCTGTATTAGCACTTATCATGCTTGTGTAA
Source organism: Azorinus chamasolen (assembly GCA_963576725.1). Classification (NCBI taxonomy): domain Eukaryota; kingdom Metazoa; phylum Mollusca; class Bivalvia; order Cardiida; family Solecurtidae; genus Azorinus; species Azorinus chamasolen. Next base: position 57,028,606 of record OY755242.1, on the reverse strand, counting down.
ATTTATTAAAATCTTTACAAACAATTTTAATCCGATTGAGGCACTAAATTAATTTAAATTTCATTGACATCCAAACAAATTAAAACCATGGCAGCTCTTCTCGAAAAAAAAAATGAATGAAAAACCTATTTTTATAAAAATTTTGGCAATTTTGGCAGAAAAATCATACTTTGGGTTTAGCGTTGACAAATGGAGTGGAATTTAACTGTGGGCAAATATAGAATGTCACTGTTCTCATCAAAGTGCAGTAACTCCAAGTAGGAGAGAGCTCTGGAAAATATGTCCCACATCAAAGAGTACATTAATATTTAGCTTGCTGCTGAACTTGTGATTAACTCTTTCCTTCATATAAATGTGTTTTCAAGCATTTGAAAACAGAGTAGACCCAGATCAGATGGCTCCTATAGGAGCCATCTGATCAGGGTCTGCTCTGTTTGTTTCTAAAATGGCTACAATGTTTCACCTTCCATATTTTATTATAACATTAATTTTGGTCCATGAATATTAAGTAAGTTTTGAAATTTGGAATATACAAAGAACAGGGAAAGGGTTAACTTTATTAGAAAGAAGTTTGGATCCAGATAAAAGAAAGTCGTAAATAACTTGACCTCTCATCAAGATCCAAATGATATGACTGGTTTAGATAGCATGTATGAAGAGAAAGACGATACACCATAGGTTTTGGTTCTGTTGATTCAAGAAAAAGTGACATCATCAATATTTATCAGCAGAAATTTCATAACAAGTGATATTTCGCCTTTGCAGAAACTGTGGAATCAGATCTACATAATTCTATAAGCTAACCAAGCAGACCCTGATCAGTTGGTTACTTCTGGTGCTTCTCTGTGTCTCATCTGGATCCGGGCTGTTCACAAATGCCTGTCAGGCATGATTAACCCATTACCGCACAGGCTATTTTTAGACTTATTACCTCATAGGCTGCCTATTGCTAAGACCAAACCTCTTTGTATAAATCTATTGAAAAGGAGCATTTAAAAGAAAACAAGAGGGCCATGATGGCCCTGAAATCGCTCACCAGAGGGAAAGATTTTTAAAGTTTTAACTACATGTATGTTTCTAAACAAAACTGGACACCTGTTTTGTGGGGTGTTATTTGACCCTTTGTGGATCCAAACTCTGTGCCATACCTGTTGGTCTTAATTCTGTTGAAAAGGGCCAGGAAGCAGTCGATCTTTAATAAACTTTTGGACCTTTAAAACCCTTTCCTTCATATAAATGTGATTTGATGCATTTGCAAACAGAACAGACCCGTATCAGATGGTTTCTATAGGAGCTGTCTGACCAGGTTGTGCTCTGCCAGCTAAAAGAATACTCTTTCCTCCATAAAAACGCCTTTCTACGCCTCTGTAATAGTCACTTTATTAAACCATTGTGATAAATAGAGCATTTGCTACACAGGAGTAAATGCTCTATTTATCACAATGGTTTCAAATCTACACCATTCTGAAATTTTCCTTGTCTCTAATTAATTCTCCTTATTAGTAGATTGATTCAAAGATGTAGGATCTGAAAAAAGCCTTTGTGATAAATAGAGCATTTGCTCCATAGGAGTAAATGCACTATTTATCACAATGGTTTCAAATCTACACAATTCTGAAATTTTCCTTTCCTCTAATTAACCCTTTCCCTCATATAAACATGTTTTCACGCATTTGCAAACAGAGTAGACCCAGATTTACCTCTTTGAATAAGCAGACAACATTTCTAACAGATGACAACCCTATCACTGCTTAGCACGACTTGACCGAAATTAGCACACAGTTTGGATTCTGATCTGACGCATACCGGTATGTAACTTTATATGTGGTTTGTATATGAGTTAATTTACTCCTATGGAGCAAATGCTCTATTTATCACAATGGTTTGAAATCTACACAATTCTGAAATTTTCCTTTTCTCTAATTAATGCTCCTTATCAGTAGATTTATTCAAAGAGGTAGGATCTGAAAAAAGCCTTTGTGATAAATAGAGCATTTGCTAACCATTGTGATAAATAAAAGCTCCATAGGAGTAAATGTTCTATTTATCACAATGGTTTCAAATCTACACAATTCTGAAATTTTCCTTTTCTATAATTAATGCTCCTTATCAGTAGATTTATTCAAAGAGGTAGGATCTGAAAAAAAGCCCTTTGTGATAAATAGAGCATTTGCTCCATAGGAGTAAATGCTCTATTTATCACAATGGTTTCAAATCTACACAATTCTGAAATTTTCCTGTTCTCTAATTAATGCTCCTTATCAGTAGATTTATTCAAAGAGGTATAATAGTCACTTTATGAAACCAATGTGATAAATAGAGCATTTGCTCCATAGGAGTAAATGCTCTATTTATCACAATGGTTTCAAATCTACACAATTCTGAAATTTTCCAAGAAACAGGATCTGAAAATAGCCTATGAGGGAATGGATTAAAAACAGTGTGAACAAACAGACACTAATTCTGAAGCAGACAACTTCATAGAGTTTTGACCAGGAAATTGCCCTCTCAAGTGATTGCGTAACACAGATGGAGTGCTAGCTCAGAGGAACCTTTATAGTGTAAAAGTCAATTTTAAAGTATAACCAACAGGGCAGGGTCAATTTTAACCTCAGAACTATGATATTAGCCACTGTCAATAAGGTATACTAAGTAAATCTATACACCAAATATCTAAGCTCTGTGACATATAGTTTTTGACAAGAAGATTTTTGAAGTTTTCCCCATGCCTAACCTAAGTGAGCCCAGCATTCTGCTACTTGTACAGAAAACAACAGTCAGCTAGAGAAAACTGGCCACCCCTGGGCCCATGGCAGGGCCAATTTTGACTCCAGGGACATAATTTATATAACTTTTGTAGAGGACCTATAGGTGATGCTATGTGCCAAAGATGAAAGCTGAGAACCCTGTAGATTCAGAGGAGAAATTGTGTAGTACGGATAACTTATGAATATGCTGCAGACAACCATTTAGCAGATGACAAAATTACCCAGCATGCAAAGAGTTAAGCTGAAATTCACAACAGATATGCTCTATATTGATATCTGGTAGCTTAATGCAGGGCATAGGTATGAAAAAAAGCTTTAAGAGTGTTCTGCATATTAAGAACTATCCACAGTTTTCTCAATCTTAAATGAGAGTGTGTTATTTGTCTAAACACAATTTCTACTCTACTGATCAGGCTAAGGGTGATTATATAAGAACTCACACTGACTGGTCTCAGCTCTGCAGGCTGATATATTAAGGAGAAACCTTTAGGCTGCCGTTTCTGACATGAAGAAGACTGTACACACAGGGCAGGGCCAATTTTAACCCAAGAACTATGATACTTATGCTAAGTAAATCTATACACCAAATATCTAAGCTCTGGGACATGTAGTTTCTGACAAGAATACTTTTAAAGTTTTTCCTATGCATAACTAGTGATCCTATGGGCTGTTTAAGTAGTCAGCTTCAAAAAACTGGCAATCCCTGGGGTGGGACCAATTTTTAGCCTAGGGGCATAATTTATTGGGCTGCGCGTATCGCGCAGGCCTATATTGTGTTTGGTTTTTCCGATGACTAATTTTCTTGCATTGATGGTTGATTTTTACCTTTTTCCACTGAAGAGCTTCGTTTCAGCAATGTGCCCAACGCGCCTCCTACTACCATCGCCCTTATCTCTACCTATCTATACAGTCTGCCGCATACTATCAAGGGTAAAGAAAGTGATTGCAAAATCTGTATTACCTCGATCACTATTTTTGACGAAATGACCGATATTATTAGATCTATCATTAACCTTAGTTTGGATCTAGATGAGATCTGGATCAGAACTGTATGCTTTGTGGCGATTAATTAACTCAGAAATAGTGAAGAATGCGACAGTACCGTATACTGTATGTACGCTACGGGTCAATTCGCGATTACTGTTTCAAATAGTTTGGGTCTATATCAGATCTGGATCAGAATTGAATTCTTTTAGTGATTAATTAACTCAGAATTAATTAATTTATGAAGAATGCGACAGTACCGTATACTTTATGCACGCTACGCGTGCGGGCGAATTCGTGATTACTGTTTCAAATAGTTCAGATCCAGATGACACTCGGAGGCAATCTAATGGCACATCCACGATAATTAACTCAGAGAAAGATTGAAGACGGCAACACTGAATTAGTAAACAGAAGGTTAGCCATTTTGAAGGCGTTATTATTGTTGCAAATAGTTTGGATCCAGATAAGATCTGCATAAACTGTTGGACATTCGGTGCTATTTTATAATGACATTTTTGACGAATTTTGCCGAGGACAATTACATAGGAAACTGAAGGCTAATACATTTTTGAAGTGTGATATTAAACATGCAAAATATGGCATTTGTCAGTTTTCTGCATAATCCGTAAAGGGCACATTAAAGTGATCACGTACCAGTTTCACTAGCGGTGCCGATTGATAAGGAAAGGGGATTAACATTAATTACACAATAAAGTGTTGATAAAAGTTTGTGCCGCCGAACCCGTGTCGCTAATTGGTTTGTAGGTGAGAAAAAGCAATTAGACTAACACGTGTAATTTTTGCACACTTACTGAGTAATTAATATTTGTTTTTTGCTTTGCATATATTACTTAATAAAACTTTTAAACATTTTAATCAACAAATCGGTACGAAGATTCATCTTCATAATTTGTATATTACAAATTTTAAGTGCTGTCCTATCATTTCCAAACTCGATAGTTCCGCATACGCAAAAAATCTGTTTGTTGTTCGAGAATTACTCACAGCCCTATATATTTTGGGGGTTAATTTTTCTGGTTTCTTAATTCACCAAAATTTGACGAACTGGCATTTTGACGAAACGACCGTAATTCCTTTAAAAGAATTACGGTCGTTTCGTCAAAATGCCAGTAAATTTGTAACACATTGCTTTTTTATAATAGCTCATAGTTTAAACATTAATGCAAACGTAATCGGAACGTTCGGGCGTGAAGGGCTTTGTTTCAGCATTGTTCCCAATACGTCTTCTACTACCATCGCCCTTTTTTCTATCTGTCTATAGACGATTCTATTTTTGATAAATTGACGCCACCATTTTGAATGTCCCGTGACATGTCCGCTATTACATGACTGATAAACAATGCAAGAAAAGGCATCAAAGTTTTCACAAAATTTGTTTTAACACACCCATTATGGATGAGCTCGAACATCATAAGTAGAAACACACATTAACGTTAAGATTATCATTATTTTCTATTTTTAGTTTTGCTCTATGGCTTTTAAGAAGAAAATAATTATCTAACAGAATGATGCACAGGACTATCTATCGGCGAATATTCGAGTTATTACGGCTCGACGAGGAATATATACGATATTTAAGAATTGTTAACGCACAGGGTCGAGAATTTACTCTATGAATGGATTAATGTTAGTTTGTTTTAGTTTAAAATACGTTTTTAACATGATTTACTATCACTTTCATCTAGCAAACTTCTGAAGCAATTTGTCCCACTTGAAGACAGAGTCCAAAAGAAAAACATAATTATGGTACCCAAAATCTGCACCTCTGCATGAAACAGTGCAGCTTCTAACCGGGTTTTTTCTCGTTTAATCTGCAAGCATTTATAACGTAATAATTAATACGTTCCAGATGGTTTGGTTCCAAATCCATTCCCATATTATTTATAGATATCATGTAATTCGGTTCCAGATTACCAAAGTTCCATTTATCATACAGTCCAGATCAGCTATTTAACAGGTTGTGAATGACTAGTGCATGATAAAAATACAAATGTAATCATCTATTGTTTTTTATATAGAGCTTTTTATCTTTTTACGTAACATATCAACACCATAAAAACTTGGAATGGCTGAAGAATAACCCAAAACGTTGGGATTTAAAGTTCTATCCTAAGTCATAGATCAAATTTGTCAAAATATAGTTTTCTTCTATTTTTCGGGAAACTAACAAATTATAACTTTAGATAATTGGCACCTTGTTTGGTATGGTATTCTTGTGTTATTAGAGGTATAGCTGTTACGTTATAATGCATAACTTAGTTGATAAGAAAGTGTGATAGATGGCAGTTATGTAATCACTGACCATTGTCCCCTGTTAAGATCATATGGGATTTACTGACCATCTGACACCTTTGATCCCCATGTCTACTTAGAAAATTAGCAGTATTAAGGCTGAGTAAGTCATGTTATAATATTGTTTCCAACTGTCTAACACAATTTATTTTCATGTATTCAAAACAAATTGTTTGTATTGTTAATTCTTTGAATGCGGGAAAGAAAAGTATACTGACATTTAGAAACAGTATAGACCCAAAAAAGCAACCCTCTGATCTGGGTTTTCACTGTTTAGTATTCAAAATCATCGAGGAACTTTAAGTCTTATATAATGAGTCATGCAATCTACAGTTAAACAATGATGGGCCATTTCACTTTAAAATTTCAGCATTCAAAGGTTTAATCATCACAACGCAACAGAATAAAAAGAAAGTTTTCATAGTTATACAATTTATAAAATATGCTTATTTGTTTAACCCTTTCCCTGTTCTTTTTTTATTCAAAATTTTAATACTTACTGAATATTCATAAAACATAAGTTATAATGAAATACCGATGGTGGTACATTGTAGCCATTCTAGAAACTTGTGCAGGGCAGACCCTGATCAGTTGGGATGATCCTACTTGAGACGTCAGCTCTGGGTCTGCTCTGTTTGCAAATGCGTGAACACGTTTATATGAGGGAATGTGTTAAAACCCTAGCTTAACCCTATATAAACGCATTTGCAAACAGACAAGACTCGGATCAGATTGCTCAAATTTCAGCTGTTTGATCAGGTGGTCTGCTCTGTTTGCTTATCCCATTACCATATACAGTTTTAACGCCTTTTGCAAACAGAGAAGTTCCAGATCTGAAGGCACCTGTTGGAGCCAAAAGATCAGGACCCAGTCTGTTTGCTTATGAAACTTTTAACAGATCTTACACTACAAAAGTATTGTGTAACTACACCATTATCAAAAAAATCAGCTAATAAATAATAATTGTGTCATATTTTCTGACATAAATATTCATCAGGGAAAAGTTGACAACCAACCAGTAACCACATTTCTGTAGGAAAGGAATTCAGCTAAGAATGTAGATATTTAATACATTTCGTTGGCGTCTTTCCAAAACGCATCGGCCCAAATATGCCTGACCCTGTAAAACACATTCGATCGGATTTAGGGGGAAAACTTTCAAAACAACGACAAACTAAAAACTATACATGTAACTTAATAAATTACGACAGTTCGTGAGGATGGACTGAAGTCTTTTCAATTTAAGGCTTTTGTCACCCTTCCTTTTGTTTGCCTTGCGTCTTTGTGCTTGTGATTTGTTCATGTGTGGAACGTTTGTCCCTGGTTCTTGTGTGTCTTTTGGTGTTTTCTGTGTTCATTTCGTGTTTGTGTGTGTGCGTTTGTGTATGTGTGTGTCATGCTGTCTATCGGTGTTTTGGTGGTGGTTGCGTCTTGCATGTGGCTTTGCCTGCTTGACTTTACTACTTTTCCATTTTAACCAGACTCTTCGTTTTACTGCCATCGCCGGCATGTATTGTAGCTTGAACGGCATCAAACAGGGTCATTCTTTATGTTCTTTTTGTTCAATTTTGGGTAGTTAACAACATGAATTTTCCCGATCGCATTTTTTTCTGGCTGTTAACACATCCAACAGCTACAGACTGCTTTCCCCCGCTCCGTTTAGACGACATTTTTATCGTAGGCAGTTAAAATAGTTATGAATCCTTCGGAGATGAGGTAAATCTGCCAAATATGTTCAGTCCAGTAATGGCGGACGGGGAGAGTAGTAAGGGGAGAAAATCAGGTAAAAACTTTTTTTCTGGAATCGTCTATACATACTGCCGCACAGCCTCACGGGTAAAGATAGTGATCGCAAACTCTTTATAATCTCAATCACTATTTCAAAGTACTATGGGAAATTGTAGCCCAAAACCCATGTTCGTGATGAAATAACCGCTTTAGAGCTCATAGAAACGTAATCGGAACGTTCGGCCAAAGGTGCGAAAAAATTGTTTTGGGTTAAAACTACGTATTGTGTCATAAAATCAAAAGGAGTATCGATAATGAGTTTCGACCGATATAGACGAGTGAACAGGTAATATTTTAAAAGTATTTCAGTTCAATATTGTTTTAGTTAAACTGTTTGCTGTTATAAACGAGATTTATTTTCAATAAAAAGCCAAATTTTTATATATCATGCTAACTCTCATGTACAGTGACTCTCATTCCATTACAAAGTCCATTTCTCATGCAATACTTATACATTTTGCCAAAAAAGATTCGTAGTGCAGTTATTTGGATCTGTAAGTTGGATGAGAGTCTCTCAAACTAGTGTCAATTTAACACCGCTCAACTGTAATGCACACATGGTCTTCATCAGAGATGGCAAGACAGTACATGTCTCATATAATGCAAAGAAACCCTTTGATATCTCTCTGCATTACATCCAGTATGCATTTGGTTGCGACCTGATGTAACAGTCTCTTCCATCTGCATTTCAGTTGTTGCTGTGCTTCCTCGTTCACAGATATTGTTGCTCATGTAAGAGCATGTATTATTATTTTCTGTACTATAGTGCACCCTCTTTACAACAACGATTGTCACTGCTGTCCGGTTCTAACAACAGAGCTCCAGATAAGAGTGTGTAAACACATTTTTCTGCCGTGTGTTTAAAATGCTCCCATCAAACCCTATGTAGTGTCCACTCATTAGAATCTTTGCTTTACTATGCTTCTACTGAATGGTTACAACATAAGGTGTGATGAAAGCATACCGGTTTTAGTACTACTTAAATTTTATCACAGACAAATGTTTTTACCACTTAAAATAACACTTTCTATCTTTCCATATGCCCTCAGATTCACTGTTCCGCATGGTCTACTCAAGTGGGCGTTTTAGAGTCATTGTAACTTTTCTTACTCATCCCCCCCCCCCCCCCCCCAATTGAACAACTTACTACCTCATAATGTTTTAGAGCCGGCAAACTTTCACCCACATGTATGCTATTTTAATATGTTTGTTATAATGTCACCAATGTTTCTATCATGTAATTTACAGTTTAAGTGGTCTTAACAGAGGGTTTTACTGTATATACTCGTTTGTTCATTACAATATTAGTTATGCAGTGCTTAGTGTCCCTAATATGGACTATACACTGCCAGTAAATATTAATATGGGACGAGGCGAAGCCGAGTCCCATATTAATATTTACTGGCAGTGTATAGTCCATATTAGGGACACTAAGCACTGCATAACGAATTTATCTTACCGACTACTTTTAATTTCAAGTATTTACATGAATGAACTATTGCAAACTTGATATTACAATAGGACCGGTATAAATTACCTCCCTTTAACAGAATTAAAGTAAATATTCTTTATTTACATCAAATCTCGTTTATATATTTTATTTTTGATTCTTAACATTGTAAAACTAATTAATGTTTATATTTTACTCCAATTAAAGCATAAATTATATTTATGCATATTTTAAAACTGTAAGGATAAGCATAAATAATTATTATATAACCAATAACACAACAGTTGGAAGTTTGCTTAAACTTAACTTTAATAATGAACAACAGAACAAATAATAGACGTTTCAACATGGGTAAAACCATCTGTCCACTATCAATGGAAAATCTGTATAATTTTGTCATATTTATAAAGAAAATAAAATCACTTTCACTAACTCTAGAGAACCTATATACACATGTACGGTACTTCCATATATCACAGTTAATCATGAAATGTTGATATTTCTTATATCATATTCATTTACCAAATCACTTTAATAGTTATAATATCGCAGTAAAGTATAAACTCTGTATTGTTTGACAGTTATCTAATAATGTCATATTATCACAATCATATGTCATAGCTTTGGATAGAAGAGATACTGTATATTGATTTACTAAATTCAACGTCTATCAAACACATGTTATGACTACTCATAAGAATTGTCTTCTCTAGATGATTCTAATGAGTATTCACAACGTGGAGAATCCCAATGGACTATAAACAAGTGTTGGAAGTATCGTATTTACTGGACATCTCAAGATTATCTAGAACTCTCCCTTATTAGATAGGCATATGCTTTTCTGTTGAATATAATAATATTTTATATTTATCACTACAATTTTAAAATATGCATACATAAAATTTATGCTTTAATTGGAGTTGAAATATAAACATTTATTAGTTTTACAATGATAAAAAAGAAAAAAGAAAATATATAAACGAGATTTGAGGCAAATACAAAATATTTCATTTAATTCTATTAAAGGGAGGTAATTCCATTGCTTCCCTACGGCAAGACATACACGTATGCCTATGATGTTTACATGCGTGTAAATACTTCGCCTCGTCCCATATAAATATTTGCTGGCAGTGTATAGTCCATATTAGGGCCACTAAGCACTGCATAACTAATAATGATTATGATAAATGAGAGAAAAGCATTCCAACTGTTAAGCAAGGGAATTAACTCTTGTAAAGCCATCATAAGGATTTTTAATGATTTTAGTACCCCCATACGGAATCTATGGGGGTTTCTCGTGACCTCTATTGACCAATGGGATGACAAGAATTTTGTAGGAGGTAAGATAATGTTTGTTATAATGCCACCAATGTTTCTATCATGTAATTTACAGTTAAAACACTCTAATATGACCACTCAGTTGCATTAATTATTGGATGTTTAAGAAAGGTGACTGCTTAAAACAAGCATAGAGAAAACCGAAAAGCTCCTTCAGTAGCTTTCTGTTTTACTTACTCCTTGCTTTAAGCTGCAACGTCTCTTTCTCACAATCACTTAGCCTTTGTTAAGTAGTCTTAACAGAGGGGTTTTACTGTATATACGCTTTTGTTCATTACAATGTTTGTTATAATGCCACCAATATTTCTATCATGTAATTTACAGTTTAAGTGGTTTTAACATAGTGGTTTTACTGTATATACTATTTTGTCATTACACATTAAAACATTTATATCATTCCACATTAGTTTGTTATATCTCCCAATTTCTTTCCACTCAGATTATGACCAGCTTTTTTCTGGCGCAGCCCTTCTTCCCTTTGCTGTAAATTTACAGCAAGTTTTTACTTGTATAACTTTTGTAGAAGCCCTGAAGTTGAAGCGATGTGCCAAATATGAAAGCTGAGGACCTTCTAGTTTTAGAGGAGATGATGTTCAAAGTTTTCACTATATGTTTCTATTGAAAACTGAAAACCCCTGGGGCAGGGCCAATTTTGACCCCAGGGGTATAATTTATATAACTTTTGTAGAGGACCAACAGATGATGCTATGTGCCAAAGATGAAAGCTGAGAACCCTGTAGATTCAGAGGAGAAGATTTTTAAAGGTTCAAATTGTTGACAACTGACGACGCACGACGCATGACGGACGACGGACGACGCACGCCGACGGACGACGGACATCAGCCAATCACAAAAGCTCACCCTGAGCACTTTGTGCTCTGGTGAGCTAAAAAGGAAACTTTTAAAACTGTTTTGAAAACATTGTGATAAACAGAGCATTTGCTCCTATGGAGGTGTCATTAAAGCATCAATATGAGAGAATGGCTTAAATATGAGGGAATGGGTTAAATATGAGGGAATGGGATAACTCTTCACAGGTAAACAGTGAATTCATGATAACCCGTGTAAACAGTTTTGATACAAATGAAATGCTCAGACTAACTCGGCAACTCATCAATATCCAAAATACTGTATTTTCGAAGTTTAACCCTTTACGGTTACGACTGTCCACTATTTAAGAAATAATGACATCATTAATATTAATGATCAATTTTTATAATTGCAAATTTAAATGACACCACATTTTTGCATGAAAAGCCATTCATAACAGGGTTAATGGGAAGAAAATCAGAACAAAAGCGTAGCAGTATTCATGACGATATTTGCAGATGACAATGACTTATAGATTTGCTTCCTGACCCTTAACCCTTATCTCGCTGTGAAAAAATAATGCCCAAAGGTCCAGATAAGATGCGTAAATGAAAGCATTTTCAAGAATAATTAAAGAGTGGTCACAACATAGGGTTTGGTGGAGAAATGACGATTTTAAGCCAAGTGTCAAACAGCTTGGATCCTGACAAAATGCAGAGTCACTAATGTCATCTCATCTGCATGCAAGCTGTTTGCAAATGAGTATCAAGTTGCTGATAGTAGGGTAAGTGTGAACACTTTGGATCTGTTGCTGATAGTAGGGTAAGTGTGAACACTTTGGATCTGTTGCTGATAGTAGGGTAAGTGTTAACACTTTGGATCTGTTGCTGATAGTAGGGTAAGTGTTAACACTTTGGATCTGTTGCTGATAGTAGGGTAAGTGTTAACACTTTGGATCTGTTGCTGATAGTAGGGTAAGTGTTAACACTTTGGATCTGTTGTTGATAGTAGGGTAAGTGTTAACACTTTGGATCTGTTGCTGATAGTAGGGTAAGTGTTAACACTTTGGATCCATTTGTTTGCAGCATTCCATATCCTTTGTATGATTGATGGAGTAGAATCTGTCTAAAGCGGCCATTCATGTATTAAACATAGGAGTCTTATAAAAAAGCAGGTGGTTGCTTAATGCAGGACAAAAGGAGCTTTCTGCATTATATTTGATCTGCATTAAGCTACTACCTGCCTATTATAACTCTTTCTGATAGCCGCTCAAGACAGGTTCTACTGTATGCAGGGTAATTCAGTATTACTTTGCGCCTGCCTAAGCCGAAATACTGACCATCTGCTTTGAAGCACTTCCTAAATCACCTGGAATTTATACCTGCTCCAGTAATCCTATCACCTGATGCAAACAGTTGCCAAATTCATCTGCTGCATATTTTTAAAATGATATTCCTTTCGAAGTTTGTGGTATGATCTGGAAGTGCCTAATTTGGGTCCAAGCTTATTGGAAGTGCAGACTTCTTGCATTTAGCTAGATAAGGGTTCAAACAAAAAGTCTACAGTAGCAGGATAAGGATCATGTATGTTTATTACAGCAGAATAATGTTCAATATGTCATGGTTAAAGAGGTCTATTATAGCAGAATAATGGTTAAGGATAATGATTAAAGAGGTCTATTATAGTGAAGTAATGATTATAGAGGTCTATTATAGCAGAATAATGGTTAAAGAGGTCTAATATAGCACAATAATGGCTAAAGATGTCTAATATAGCACAGTAATGGCTAAAGAGGTCTAATATAGCACAGTAATGGCTAAAGAGGTCTAATATAGCACAATAATGGCTAAAGAGGTCTAATATAGCACAGTAATGATATGATTTTAGAGGTCTATTATAGCAGAATAATGATTAAAGAGGTCTAATATAGCACAATAAGGATTAATGAGGTCTATTAAACAGAATAATGGTTAAAGAGGTCTAATATAGCACAATAAGGTTTAATGAGGTCTATTATAGCAGAATCAGGGTTAGTGGGATATTGATTAAAGAGGTTAATCATAGCAGGATTAAATATGTCTATTGTAGCACAGTAAGGATAAGGTTTAAAGTGTCTACATAGCAGGATTAGGATTAAATATGTCTATTATAGCATAGTAAGGATAAAGTTTAAAGTGTCTACATAGCAGGAAAAGGATTAAATATGTCTATTATAGCATAGTAAGGATAAAGTTTAAAGTGTCTACATAGCAGGAAAAAGATTAAATATGTCTATTATAGCAGAGTAAGGATAAGGTTCAAAGTGTCTACACAGCAGGATTAGGATTAAATATGTCTATTATAGCATAGTAAGGATAAGGTTTAAAGTGTCTACATAGCAGGAAAAGGATCAAAAAGTAGATCTATTGTAGCACACTAACGGTTAATGAGGTCTATTATAGCAGAACAAGAGCACCGCGAGATGGGGCAATATACGCCCGAAGGCTGTTCTATTTACACAATGTGTGAACCTTCAGAAGTTGCGCATATGAGGTCTATTAGGGCTAAGGCAATAGCAAGGAGAGTAAAACTGCTTATTGTAATAGTAATCTTTTATTTGTCTTTGGGCCTACTGAAAGCTATTTTATATGAGTCCATCAAAGGGCAATAACTCCAGAATGAAGGATGACATCGAGTTATCTGAGATTTATCTGAAAGTTATCTCACTGATATGCATAACTACACATCAATATCTATCATTCCTGAAAGTTTGAAGAAATTATGTTGAAAAATAAAGGAGGAGTTAGTTGCACAAGAAATTGCTACCCGAAACTATCAAAGGGCAATAACTCCAGAATGAAAAATGATATGAGAGTTATCTCACTGATATGCACAACTACACATCAGTATCTATCATTCCTGAAAGTTTGAAGAAATTATGTTGAAAAATAAAGGAGGAGTTAGTTGCACAAGAAATTGCTAACGGACGGACGGACAGACGGACGGACGGACAGACGGACGGACGACATGCGCCATACCATAATACGTCCCTTCGGGCGTATAAAAAGGGTTATCTAAGACATCCAATAGCATTATCCTGACAATGGGCAAAGCAGGGTCCCAGCACTGTAATCCTCCTATGCCAAAGCTCTAACCCTTTCCTCAATGAATATTCATGTAAGATTGAATGACATCATGAATATTAATTAGATTAATTTGCCAATTAATAGCACACACAAACAGGAATTTTTTTGGCCATGGCAGAAACTGTAGAATAATATCTATATTATGTCATAAGCAAACAGTACAGACCCTGATGAGATGGCTCCTATAGGAACCATCTGATCTGGGTCTACTCTGTTTGCAAAGGCATAGAAAGGCATTAAATAATCTATGGAGTAAAAGGTACCGTTTACCTGACAGAGATGCCTTTTCACTGGGGGCCAACTACGTTTTATTATCAAAATGTTTTGCTACGACAATTTATATGAGTATTATAAAAGATTTGTTTTCCTACGAAGGCAACTTTGTTTTCGTAGGAAAATACGAGGGGTGTTCCAAAAATAATGTCACTTGCATCGGTGCTCATATAGCGGAAGTGCTTTTGTTCATTTTAATTTGCTCTGCCCTTCAAAATACTCTCCGCCAGCCAGAATACACCTTTTTAGCCGGTCAATCCATTTTTGGAAGCATTTTTCATACTCTTCAATGGGGACACCCATCAGACACTGATAAACAGCAGATCCAAGGGCATTTCTCGAATTGTATCTCCTTCCAGATAAATGATATTTAAGTTTTGGAAAGAGAAAATAGTCGCAGGGGGCCAAGTCTGGCGAATACGGAGGGTGCGGAAGGACGGTAACCTTCTCTGACTCCTAAAAGTCAGTCACAATACGTGCCTTGTGAGCGGGTGCATTATCATGCAAAAGTCGGACATACTTAAGTCCTGTTTTGGGGCGGCTACTTTTGTAGTAGTTCTTCAATTTTCTCAGAACAACGTTTTTATAGAACTTGCCTGTGACCATTCTGCCTTTTGGCACCGGGATTTGAATAGCTGGACCCTTATTAGTGAAAAAAATAGCATACAAAACCTTCTGTACCGTTCGTATTCGTTTGGCAATACTTGGGCGTCTGGCATTTTTAGTGGCCCATATTCGGTTGGAAACCTTCCGCTTTGGTTCAAAATAATACACCCAGGTCTCATCACCAGTGACTATATTATCAAAAGCCTTTTTACTATATTTTGGGTACATTTTGAGAAGTTTTTTTGCCATTGTTACACGCGTCTTCTTTTGCTCATCCGTTAACAAATGGGGTATCCATCTTGCATTTATCTTTCTAACTTTTAGGTGTTTCTTCAAAATTGCATGAACTCTTGCTAACGACAAGTTTGTCATTCAAGCCAATTGTCTTACGGTGAATCGAGCATCAGTTTTGAGGATATTTCGGATTTTTTCTATGTTACCTTTGGTCGTAGTTGTTGCAGGACGACCTGGGCGAGCAGCATCTTTCAGTTGCTGCTGCCCAGCACTAAATTTAGCTACCCACCTACAAACAGTCCTGTGGGACATTTGGCCCTCCCCATAAATGTCACACACCTCGCGGTGAATATCTACAGCCTTTATGCCGAGTAATGACCTACCTTTTATATAGGCCCTAATTTCAAGAACATTTTCAGCTCGTTTTCCTGTCATTTTGTGTATAGTCTAACGAATAGGCTATGAAACGATGTACACTGTACCGAGGCAAGTGAACGTGTGGACGAGATATTTACCTGTGTCACGAGCCAGTGATCACTCAATCGACACGAGGTGGTTTTGTGCATGAATTGCACGATTTCCGCGAAATAAAGCACAGATGACATTATTTTTGGAACACCCCTCGTATTTCCCAATTGATAAACTGGCTTCGTAGGAAAACAAATCTATTATAATACCCACATAAATTATCGTAGCAAAACATTTGATAATAATACATAGTTGGCCCCCTGTGCTTTTGCAAACATTGTAGACCAAGATCAGATGCAGGTGCTGTAGGATCTGTATGATCTGGATCTGCACTTATTACAATACTTACTGAACTATACCGGTATATAGATATACAGTAGAACCTCTGTGAAGCAACCATCAAAAAGAGGTCCAATTATGGGTCTGTAAAGCAGGTGGTAGCTTAATACAGGTCAAAAGTAATGCAGAAAGCTGACCTCTATGAGCTTTCTGTACTACTTTTGCCCTGTATTAAGCAACCACCTACTTTTCAAAATTCCTGTGTCAAATTAATATAAAGTCGCGTAAAACAGGTCCTACTGTACTGCTACAGTTTCTGACATGGTAAAGAAGAATTGTGTTCATATGCCAATGTAAAAACTTGGCTTATAAATATTCATGTCACATCAAATGACAATAATGAGATTAACCCTTTTACTTATGACTGAACACTGATGCCTGATATTGGTCCTTTCATCAATAATCATCAACTTGATATTTATGATATAAATCTTTCAAGATAAATAGAGCATTATTTTGCTCCTTAGGAGCAAATGCTCTATTTATCACAATAGTTTCAAAAAGTGACTTTTACAGAGGGGTAGAAAGGGTTAAACAAAACTACAGGATCAGATCTATTTTATTTCACAAGCCAACAGAGAAGAACCCGATTAGGCAACTCCTAGAGAAGTCTGATCTGCGTCTACTCTGTTTGCAAAGGTGTTAAAAGGTGTTACTTGAAGACATTTTGTTAAAGTCTTTGGTATAACCAAGCCAGAGATAGAATCCACATTTTTCTGCTCTGAAAGCGAGCAGTTCAACTGACTGAGCTATCCAGGTGGTGGTTATATATAATTCTGCAATATTTTTAATGATTTTTTGCTGAGCCTGTGGGGCTTTTTAATGTTGATATCAAACAAAAATAGCAAACTTGCAAACTTCAACAGCTGATACGGATTCCATCACTGAACATAGATGGTGGCATTTGCATTTACTCCGTAGATGACATCATTGGCGCGGGGCATTGGCCCCGCCCCCGCGTCTATATGGAACACTTTCAGTGGAAATTCACTGGTAGAAGGGCTGATTTATCAAGACTAACTCCAATATGGTGAAATTGTAATTTGTGGTTTTTGAGTGTAAAACAGTATGTTTGAAATAATAAAATTCTTTATAGTTGGAAACAGGTCGACAAATTTGTTTCCACTGTATAATTGTTTGTATTTTGGAAATGAATATATTAGAAAATTATTTCTCCTAAGGTCGGGGCTAATACAAAATGCAATACCGCAAGGGAAAGATCATTAGCGAAAACCACAGAGGAAATGTCTAAGATGTTGCGAAACCGGGTATGACTAAAAGATGAAAGGAGGAATTTGGCAAAAGGAGGCGAAATGAGGCGAAAGGAGGAATAAAAATTAATAACGGCTATTTATTAGTTATTATAAATGATATGGACATACATTTTAAACATATTTGTAGGTAGGTGGCGGTGGTCTAGTGGTAACGCGCTTGACTATCAGTCCGGAGGTCCGGGGTTCAAATCCCGGTCCCACCCGGAAATTTCAGAGACGCTTTTCCGTGTCTCCCACCCACACATACTCTCCACCCAGGGGTTAAAATGGGTACCTGTGAGGGTCACTCGCCGGTACTGCGGCTGCATGATTGCGCCATATGTTAGCAGTGCTCAATATTGTAGGCCAATGACTCAATGACCAGGGGAGTAAATGTACAGTCGGCTGAGCGGTCATTCGGACTGAAAGTAGACTATAACTAGGTACTTTACTTTTTATATTTGGCATTAATATACTGATATAAGCCTGAATATATGAACACACCATTAATATATTGATGGCATTTACAGGGAAAACAGATTACTTGCTCATTTCGCCACAGTAAATTCCGCGAAAGGAGCTCTTAAGTAATGTAATTGAATGTAGAACTGCGAGTTATTAATGATTTAAGACCCAGGCATAACCTTTTACTTCATAGATACACCTTTGCAAACAGGGTAAACCAAATAGATGGCTCTTGCTGGATCTGCTCTATTGGATTATGGTGGTTTCGTCAAACTACCGGTTCGTTAAACTGGACTTTATAGACAAAATGGGTAGTGGTTTCGTCAAACTGGCAAGTGTATAGTATAATAGCGGAGGGTGTGTTAATTACAGTAATTATTTACTCATGAACTAATATAGATCTGATGCAAACTTTTCTGCCATGGTGAAAACTTCCAGTGTTCAAATTTCGTTATGAAAACGTCACTAATTAATCGTCATAATGTCACTTACATGAAAATTCACTGTTACTGTACGTCAGGCAATTTGGATCTTGATGAGTTGGCCAGTAACTCTAGGTTCAAAGTGTCAAGGCTACAATTACATATGCTACTCTTTGGCATTTCATTTAGACATACAGCTGAACTTTGATATCCCGAATTGATATACAGTACAGAGTTGTTATGAAATGAATACTATCATGTCTAAAAAGCCTACAGGAGTTTTCAGCATTACTTTAGACATGAAATAAGCTGTGAACTTAACAAACTGTTATGATTAGAAATTGGATATCTGTGTGCTAATGTCATTATAAAAAGTGGGCTAATAAATATTCATGATGTCATTATATCTTACACGAATATTTAACCTGAAAGGGGATAAGGGGTCCAGTGTGAGACTGAAAGGGTTATTGTATAACTAGGGCCACCCGACTGAAATGGCTGCCGTTTCAAGGACCCTTTGTGATGACACTGAAGAATTTGTTGTGTTACTAAGGCCACATGAGTAGATCTAAAACATTTAGACATTTTGTTAATATTACTTAAATATACGGTGGCACTGAGGTGACATATGCAAGAATTTTTTTCAAGTTTGTTTTCCCGAGATAATTTTTTTTATTATCTCGAGAATACGAAAAAAAAGTTCGTTTTTACGAGATAATTTTTTTTATTATCTCGAGAAAACGAAACAAAGTTCGTTTTCCTGAGATAATTTTTTTTATTATCTCAAGAAAACGTAGTTCGTTTTGACGAGATAAAAAAAATTATTATCTCGAGAAAACGAAAAAAGTTCGTTTTCATGAGATAATTTTTTTTATTATCTCAAGAAAACAAAGTAGTTCGTTTTAACGAGATAAAAAAAAAAAAATATCTCGAGAAAACGAAATAGTTCGTTTTAACGAGATAATTTTTTTTATTATCTCGAGAAAACGAAACAAAGTTCGTTTTCCTGAGATAATTTTTTAAGTCGTGCGCACGACTTAATAAGCCAATCAGAACCCTCCGTCAGAGTCAATTGTTCATATATGGGGTTTCTCGTTTCCCGCTTAGCGAGGCTCGATAGATTTGCAAACACTTTTGACCTAGATCAGACAACAAGTAACAAACGTCTGATCAGGATCTAAGCTGTTTGATACTCGGGCAATATAATTTTCCCAAAGTAAGCGAATCAGAAGAAGTTACGAATTTATGTGGAAGTGAATTATTTTTGCTGCGTGATTGCTGCATTTTATCACCACTTTTGCAAACAAAGAAGACCCGCATCAGACAGTTCCTATAGGAGCTACCAGATCAGGGTCTATTATGTTTCCTTAGAAAATGTCATAAATCAAGATTTTAACTTTCTACGCCAGAGTAGGCCCTGAACAGATAGCTCCTGAAGGATTTGTCTAACCAGGGTCTTCTATGTTTGCTTAGAACATATACTAAAATATAGAATATAGGCTAGATCTACTTCCTCAAAAATCTTATCAGTTTGCTCCTAAATAAATATTTATTATATCGGTATATTCATAGTGATGGAGGCTTTCACGAATAGTCATGTAGGAGTGCGTGGGTTAATATGAAGAATCGCAGTTGTGTATAAATCTTTTGAAAGCCGGGAAGGTGTATTCGACATATGGGAAACGGATGGACGCTATCCATAAACAATTTAACCCTTTCCTTCATAGTTTCTATTAAAACTTAATTTTAGGTAGATCTAGTTATATAGATTTACATGCATTCATAAGGGTAGAAACTCTCTTTAATATTTATGGAGGGAATGGTTAGCGTATCAACGCGACTAACATTTGCGTCTATTGAAAATTGTATAGGGGTCTCATATCTAACCAATCTGTTTCACTGCTTTTGTATAGTAAACCAATTACAAGCCTTATTTAGAACTACTCAACGTCATACTACTACTACTACTACTACTACGCGTCATAGTGATGTTTGATACGTCACGGTAACGTTATTATTAGTTATGCAGGGCTTAGTGTCCCTAATATGGATTATACACTGCCAGCAAATATTTATATGGGACGAGGCGAAAATTTCAAGTATTTATACGCATGTTTGCATCATAGGTCTACGTGTATGGCTTGCCCTAGGGAAGCAAGGGAATTACCTCCCTTTAGTAGAATTAAATAAAATATTCTGTAATTGCCTAAAATCTCGTAAAAACTTTGTTTCGTTTTCTCGAGATAATAAAAAAAACTTATCTCGTTAAAACGAACTATTTCGTTTTCTCGAGATAATATTTTTTTTTATCTCGTTAAAACGAACTACTTCGTTTTCTTGAGATAATAAAAAAATTTATCTCATGAAAACGAACTTTTTTCGTTTTCTCGAGATAATAAATTTATTTATCTCGTCAAAACGAACTACTTCGTTTTCTTGAGATAATAAAAAATATTATCTCAGGAAAACGAACTTTGTTTCGTTTTCTCGAGATAATAAATTTATTTATCTCGTCAAAACGAACTACTTCGTTTTCTTGAGATAATAAAAAATATTATCTCAGGAAAACGAACTTTGTTTCGTTTTCTCGAGATAATAAAAAAATTTATCTCGGGAAAACAAACTTGAAAAAAAATTCTTGCATATGTCACCTCAGTGCCACCGTATAAATATGATATAAAATAGGTTTTATTATTATTCAGTAATACGTGCCTTTTGATGCTTTGCATCAATGATTTTCTTGTTTATACTTTTATAAGCTGAACTTTTATTATAGTAAAAGAACAAATGTTTTTTTTGTCCATAGCAGAAACTATAATCATATTTTATTTCCACAAGCAAACAGAGCAGACCCTGATCACAGGGCTCTTCTTGGAGGCAACTGATTTGGGACTACAGTAAAACCTCTCTAAACCAGACATTAAATATTGTATAAACGTAGTATGAATATACAAACAAACACTTTTTCGCACCTTTGCAAACAGAGCAGACCTTGATCAGGGTCTGCTCAGTTTGCTTATGGAATACTATAGTTTCCACCAATACCAAAACATCGTGTGTACATATGCAATTTTAAACATTCACCTATTAGATATTCATAATGTCATTATTTATTACATGAGTATTCAACAAAAACATATCTATCATGTACAGATTTAAACATGCCAACACACAAAATCTTTTATACAGATGCAGGTTTAAGTCATCTAAAGATTATAAGGACAATATTCAGAGATGAATTTTAGATTGCAGCCATAAAATAACCCATAATCTCCTAGACTGAGAGTTATTGCACAACATAGCATCTCGCATTTTCCTTGGGAAAAACTCAAGTTATCAACCAATCTTTTGGAAGCATCATGGGATGCCAAGATAATGCCTTTATGTGACTGAAATGAAACTAATGATTTTTTTAACCCTTGCAACACTGAGTTTTCATAGTGGAATAGCCCATGTCAGTGTTTACCTCTGTATGAAAGGTTTAAACTTGCTAAACGATTTTGAATGACAAGAAGTGCAGACCCTGATCAGAGGGTTCCTGCAGGGGTCAATTAATCTGGGTCTACACTGCTTCTTAATAACTGTGCATGCATGTCCGCCATTCAATGGGTTAAACTCCTTCAGTGCCATGAATTGTCGCATGCTACAAGTTTCTTTGATTAAATTTCTCCAATTTTCTTTCAAAAAAACACATTCACAGCATTAATACCAGTTTGGTTCCAGATAACCAGCTAAATCATTCGGCATCTTATCTGGATTCTAACTGTGTGCATAATATTATGTAATCACAGATCTGCCACTAGCAGCAAAAGACCTTACAACACCAATACAGAGCTCCAGGTAAGATGGGTAAGAATAACTTCTTTATTTCTCCACCGAACCCTATATTGTGTCTCTTCCTTCTTCAACACTGAACTAGGTTCAATAAAAAGAAAATTTCCTTCTACAGAAGGCAGCTTAACCCTTTCCCATAATTACATCATGAATATTTATTAGCTGATTTTCTATAATAGCATTATTATGTGTATAGAAAGTTTTTATATTGGTATAAACAGTTACACAGCCATAATTACAATTTCATAAGCAAACAGAGCAGACCCTGATCAGACATCTCCTACAGAAGCTGTGTGATCTAGATCAACTCTGTTTGCAAAGCATTTAAATGAGGGGAAGGGTTAACCCTCTAAATACCAAATATTTTATCCTTTCCTTCATTTGCATTTGCCTATAAGGTAACTGCTCTGTTTGCTAATGGAATTCGATAGATCTGGTTCTATACTTTGTAAAATGGCTACAATGTTGCACCTTCCATATCTCATTATAACCATTTTGTCCATGAATATTCAGTAGGTATTGAAATTTGGAATAAACATAGAACTGGGAACCAGGGTTAAGAGAATATGGGGCCTAATCTGAGAGATTCAAACTGTTTATTACTCAGGCTAAAGTTTTGCAAAAAAATCACAAAGAACATTAACCATTTACACCATGAATATTCATGAAAGAAATGATGTCATTATCAATATTAATTAAGATTAATTCATAAAATCAGATATCAACACTTGACATTTTTACCAAAGCAGAAACAGTTAGTGTAGAATCAGATCATAAGCAAACAGAGCAATCCCTGATCATATGGCTCATATAGGTGCCATCTGTTCTGGGTCTACTCTGTATGCATATGCATAGAAACTAGAAAGGCGTATTTATGGAGTAAAGGGATAATAGTTCGGGAAATGTTGGGAAGACAAGCGAGCAGATGACAAAACTACTTAGCATGTAGAGTTCCTCCATAAATACGCCTTTCTACGCCTCTGTAAAAATCACCTAGTGAAACCATTGTGATAAATAGAGCATTTGCTCCTATAGGAGCAAATGCTCTATTTATTACAATGATCTCAAACTACAAAATTCTAAAAGTTTCCATTTCTCTAGTTAATACTCCTTTTCGGTAGATTTATTCAAAGTGGTTGGATCTAAAAATAGCCTATGGAGGAATGGGTTAAGTACCTTTGTCATCAAAAACATCCCAGTCAGTCCATTAATTTTCTTCCTGTTTTTTCAAAGCCTCTTCAGTTTGCTTATGGAATCATATCGATCTTATTCTACAATTTCTGCTATGGACAAAAATTTCCAGGGTACATAATTCTGCCATTTTAAAAATTCAGCTAATAAATATTCATACTATAATATTTCTGGCATTAAGGGTTACTCAATGTCTAAATTTTAAATTCTCCAACCTGTCAGCATGTGCCTATTTGGATGATATGCCTCTGATGATGCTTATCTGGGTCTACACAGTTTGCAAAACCCTAAAGGTAGCTCATGACAAGCCAGTGAAAGAATAATGATGCTATAAATCTAATGAATTTTTTGCAGCATTTTCCTCCCCTAGACATTTTGTCTCAGAAATTCCGATATTGAAACCAATAGGTAGACTTCAAACTGTGCTGTTGAAGAGAGAATGAGATACCGGGAATTAACGCGAATAAATACCTCATTTGCCCACAAGAAAATGAACTAAAAAGTATTTTTGAATTTAGACTATTCTGCACTGGATCCATGCAGACTGCCTTGTCCTCAGATTATATGCAGAAACATTGAAAAGATATGCAGATATAGCCTCTAGGCCATGAATAGGCATGTAAGAAATAATGACATCATGGATATTTTGGCCAATTGGCAGAAGCTGTAGATGTGATTACATCATGGATTGTTATTACATGATATTTTTATAATGGTATGTCAACAGGGGGCATTTTGGCCATGACAGAAGCTGTAGAGTCAAGTTTATATTCTTCCATAACCAATTACCTCATAGACTCATAATTTTAGACCCAACCTCTTTGAATAATTCTACCAAAAAGGAGCACTAACTAGAGAAAAAGAAATTTTTAGAATTTTGTAATTTGAATCCATTGTGATAAATAGAGCATTTACTCCTATAGGAGCAAATGCTCTATTTATCACAATGGTTTCAAGAAGTGACTATTACAGAGGCGTAGAAAGGCGTATTTATGGAGGAAAGGGATAAGCAACTACAGAAGTCCCTGATCAGAAGGGCTCCTACAGGAGATGTCTGATCTGGCTTTATTCTGTTTATGTTATTGAGTAACCCATTGTCCTCATATTTTCACTTTTTGATGCCTTTGTAAAAGTCACTTTCTAAAACCATTGTGATAAATAGATCATTGCTCCATAGGAGCAAATGCTTAATTTAAATTCACAGTAGTTTCAAAACTTAAACAATTATAAACTTTTCCTTTTCTCTAGTAAATGCTACTTTTCAGCACTCAAAGAGGTTGGGTCTATTAGAAAATAGCATATGAGGGAAAAGGTTAACCTTTTAACCTTCATATAATACCTTTTCACACGTTTACAAACAGAGCAGACGAGATGAAGGACTCTAGTAGGAGTCGTCTGTACAGGGTCTGCTCTACTTCCTTATGAATTATGATAAATCTGACCATACAGTTTCTACAAATAACACAAATTTCCTTGGTATATTATATATGCCACTATAAATCTTCAGTAAATAAATGTTAATGATGTCATTATTTCTTACGTAAATATGAAACAGGGAAAGGATGGAGACCAGTACTGAACCCATTGAAAAGATCCATTTGTGGATGTTTGGTAGCCAAGACAAAGATACAGTTGAACGTCCCCACAATGAGGTATAATTCAGGGTATAGAACAGCCAGCTGGAAGCTTTATTCTGGAGGACAGTCATGTAAAAAGCTCCTTTGAAAACTATTTGCATAAATAAGTTACCACCCAAGTGTCTTAAAACCTTGAATTAGAACTATTTCAACCCATATTAAACGCCTTTTCATGCATTTGCAAACAGAGCAGACGCAGATCAGGTGGCTCCTATAGAAGTCATCTAACCAGGGTCTGCTCTGCTTGCTTATGGAAATTTATAGACTTGATTATGCAGTTTCCACAACAGTGAAGAAAATGAATGTTTTATTTGATTCTGTGCATGAATATTCATGAGGTGAAGAACTTTTGAATAATTATGAAACTGGGACAGGGTAAGTGGTCATTATGGAGAAGTTTTACTGTATAATGAAGGAATAGGAACATCTGTTATCAATAAAGTCTAGACATCAGATTTGATATATTCCAGATTTTAACATACAAATGTAACACCAACATTTATATACCCTTCCATCCAAAATCAGATTCTAGATTCTGTACAAGAGTTTAACCCTTACCTGCTAAACAAACAGAATAGACCCAGAACAGAAACAATTTTACATTCCTTTGCAAATGGAATAGACCCAGATTTGACCACTCCTGTCTGAGCAGGGTCTACTCTGTTTGCTTATGAAATAATATACATGTTGGTCTGACTCAATAGTTTATGACAAGGCTAAAACTTTATGTGTTCACTTTGCTGTTTAGAACTTTGATCTAATTAATATTCACAATATCAATATAATTTCTAACATGAATAATCATCAGGTAAAGGGTTAACTTTGTTTACTAAATAATTTTTGTCTGCAAAAAATCTGTCGTTTGTTGCATAAAATTATGTTAAAAAACATTTTCCCCCTTTATCCCTTTAAAATAGTTAAGACACCGACTTATTCGATCTACATCTCATTTTTGTGTCACCTGCCGAGAGGCAGTGTGTCACTTTGTGATCACTTTTCCGTTGTCTGTCTGTCCGTCCGCTCATCCGTCCATCAGTCTGTTCATCACACTTTCTGTTTTTGGTTGTCATTTCTAAACTAATCATTATAGAACTGTCACATTTCACACGTGTCTTCCTCTCATTGAGGACCATTGATGTAACTAAGGTCCATCACTCTACATGCAATACTTTTCGAGTTATTCCCCTTTGTTCACACCTTCTGTTTTGGCTGTCATTTCTAAACTGATCATTATGGAGCTTACAAATTTGACGTGTGTCTTCCTCTTATTGAGGACCATTGATGTAACTAAAGTCCATCACTCTACATGCAAGACTGAGTTATTCTCCTTTGTTCACCCTTTTTTTTTTGGTTGTCATTTCTAAACTAATCATTATAGAGCTTTCAAATTTCACATGTGTCTTCCTCTCATTGAGGACCATTGATGTAACTAAGGTCCATCACTCTGCATGCAATACATTTTAAGTTATTCCCCTTTGTTCTGACTTCACTCCAGCATATTAACAGTTTTTTGTGTCAGCTGCGAGTAGGTGACACATGTGTTCCTCCGAACACTCTTGTAATTCAAACTGTATGCAATGGAAACTTTCCAGGAGTAATGACAACAAACGATGTAGATCTAAATCAGGTCTCTTCCAGAAGAATTTTTGAACTCTGAAGACAACAAATTTCTTTTTTCATTTAATGTGCGAAGAGTTAATTATCATACTAATATAGTCTAATATAGGAAGTTTTAACTATTTACCCCATAATAGGCTTTTCATGATTATGCAAACAGAGTAGACATTCAGATGCGACTAGGAGCTGTCAGATCTAAAATATCCTGTGTTCACACATCATTTAGAAAACTCATTTAAATAATATTCATGCTGTCATAATATTTCTTACATGATTATTCATGAAGTAAAGGGTTATTGCTGAGAAGTCTCAGATGGTTCTGATAACAGTGAACTCCAGTCCAAAATGTTTTTTTTTATCCCATTCGAATTCCTCCATAGGCTATTTTAAGACCTAAGCTCTCTGAATCAGAATCTATCCAAAAGGAGCATAAACTAGAGAAAAGGAAAATGTTAGAATTATGTAGTATTGAAACCATTGTGATAAATAGAGCATTTGCTCCTATGGAGCAAATGCTCTATTTATCACGATGGTTTCAAGAAGTGGTTATTACAGAGGCGTAGAAAGGTGTAATTATGGAGGAAAGGGTTATACAATATTTTAAACATTAATCTTATTAATATTCATGATATCATTATTTCTTACATAAATATTCATGGAGTAATTTTCTTAGGGTTAAGTCTTTACTCCACGAATATTAATGTAAGAAATAATGACATCATGAATACTAATAAGATTAATGTTATGATAGCACATGAACACAGGAATCTTTGGTCATGACAGATGCTGTAGAATCACATCTATATTATATTATAAGCAAACAGTGCAGACCCTGATAAAGGAGCCGTCTGATCTGGGTCTGCTCAGTTTGCAAAGGTGTAGAAAGGGGTATATGTGGAGTAAAGGGTTAACTGAGGTTTTATTGTACTAGTTCTGCAGTTATCTCACATTTGCCCAAAGAATGCAATGGGCTGGAGATAAGATGTGTACTGAAATCTCTAACCCCTAATCTCTAAGTTAATGAGTTGAAGCGAGATACCAGGGTTTGCTGGAGCAATATAAAAAAAAATTCTTAATTACATTTTCTTTAAGTTCACTAATCTTGTCTACTGCAGCCCTAGAAAGTAATTAAACATTTTGCAATATGCCCTCGATTATCCCTTTCCTTAATATCAATGCCTTTTTTAGCATTTGCAAACAGAGAAGACCCAGATCTGACGGCTCCTACAGGAGCCATTCTGATCAGGGTCTGCTCCGTTTGCTAATGGAATTTGACAGATCTGTTTCTTATCTTGACTACACTTTTCCACCTTTCATATTTCGTTAGAACTATTTTGTCCATGAATATTCAGTAGGTATTGAAATTTGGAATAAACATAGAACAGGGAAAGGGTTAATGAGAGTGTCTGATTTGGTTCCAACGAGTTGCCACATGTCTTTAGTAATTCTCCCAGAACTTTATACTGACTCTTTTGTGCAGGTCAAGTCAACCAGAAACACTTCTGCTACTCGCTATCTTGGAATCAAGAATTAACTGCATTTACCATAAATATTCAGATTTGTAAGCAAACAGAGTAGACCCTGATCAGATAACTCCAATACAATCTATTTGATCTGGGTCTACTCTGTTTGAAATGAGGCATTAAAAAGCAGATTTATGAAGTAAAGTTTCCAAAGGCTATAATTATATTGACACTGCAACGTGATGACGAAATTTTTCCATTGGGCTTTCAATAACTTTCAATCATCAGACAAAGAGCTTTTGGACTACAGATGAGAATGATCCAGATCAAAGCGTACTTTTTAACCCTTTCCTCCATAAATATTCATGTAAGAAATAATGACATCATGAATATTAAGATTAATTTTTTAAATAGCACATGGACACAGGAATGTTTGTCCATGGCAGAAAAACTGCAGAAACAGATCTAATATACCATAAGCAAACAGAGCAGACCCTGATCAGACGCTCCTGTAGAGCAGACCCTGATCAGACGCTCCTGTAGAGCAGACTGACTGATCAGACAACTCTTAATTATAGGAGCTGTCTGATCTTGGTCTACACGGTTTGCAAGAGTGTAGAATGGCGTATTAATGGAATAAAGGGTTAATAAAATTAAAATTCAGCAATTTAATATTTATTAACTGCAGATGAAGATGATCCAGATCAAAGAGTACTTTTCAATCCTTTACTCCAAGAAAATACACATAAGTTATAATGACGTCATGAATATTAATTAGATTAATTGTCATAATAGCACATGGATACAGGAAAGTTTGGCCATGGCAGAAACTGTATAATTATAAAATATAAGCAAACACTCAGACCAGGGCAGGGCAGACCATGAATGAGATGGCTCCTTTACGAGTCATCTGATCTGGGTCAGCTCTGTTTGCAAGTGTATAAAAGCATATTTATGGGTAAAGGGTTAATATATATTTTTAATCCATTCATGCATCCCTAATAGGCAAACATTGTAGACTCAGATCTAAAGAGCTCTCTGATCGGGGTCTCTCTGATCGGGGTCAGCATTGACTGCTTCACAGGCTGTGATTTCAAAATCACATTGTGAAACACTATGTCCCCAATATAAACTTCAAGGTCATACATCACGGCCATAGTGTTTCACAAACACATCTTGTTTGGATTCTAGAAAATGTCATCAATGAGAATTTGAGTACCAATTTACCAAAGGTGTTTGGCCAGACAAACTTAAGGCAGACTGACTTGTTTGTGAGCTCCTACATGGCCATTTCTGCAAGAATTATCTTTTGAAAACTGGCTATGTGATGCTATATGCCAAAGATGAATCTGAGCACCCTGTAGATTCAGAGGAGAAGATTTTTAACGGTTCAAATTGTTGACGACGCACAGCAGAAGATGTCATCAATGAGAATTTGAGTACCAATTTACCAAAGGTGTTTGGCCAGACAAACTTAAGGCAGACTGACTTGTTTGTGAGCTCCTACATGGCCATTTCTGCAAGAATTATCTTTTGAAAACTGGCTATGTGATGCTATATGCCAAAGATGAATCTGAGCACCCTGTAGATTCAGAGGAGAAGATTTTTAACGGTTCAAATTGTTGACGACGCACAGCAGAAGACGGATGAAGGACGATGCACGCCGATGGACGACGGATATCAGGCAATCACAAAAGCTCACCCTGAGCATTTTGTGCTCTGGTAAGCTAAAAACTAATCTTAATATTCTTGATGTCATTATTTCTTACATGAATATTCATGTAGGAAAGGGTTAAAAAGTACACTTTGATCTGGATCATTCTCATCTGTAGTTCAAAAGGTCTTTCTGGTGATTGAAAGTTATTGAAAGTCCAATGGAAAATTCATCACATTGCAGTGTCAATATATTGCCTTTGGAAACGTTTCTTCATAAATCTGCTTTTTAATATGCATGCCAAGTTTGAAGGATATATGTTGAATGATGACAAAATTATCGCCAATCTAAATTTGACCTCTTATTTGACCTTGATATGTGACCTTGACCTAAATAAGTCACCCCTTAAAATGTTCGCCTCCATGAGCTGGATATGCATGCCAAGTTTGAAGTAAGTATGTTCAATGACTACAAAATTATCTACAACGTTAAAGTTGGGAACAAACCAACCAACAAACCAACCAATAAACCAAAAGACAGAGTAAAAACAATCAGTCCTGTTTGCAAATGGAAAGATATGCTTCTTTACTTTCTAAAATGGCTACAATGTTTCACCTTCCATATTTCGTTGTAAACAGTTTTTCTATGAATGTTCAGTAGGTATTGTAATTTGGAATAAAAAACATAGAACATGGAAAGAATTAAAATCTATTATTAAGTTTGGAACTATTTATAGTTCCCTTCGCCAGCTATATTCACTGAACAGCAAGGTATATGACTAATCCATTTGTTCTAACAAACCAACTTTACTGTAACTCAAACATTGAGTGCATACCCAATAACCTCTGCAACCTGATGCAGATTTCAGCACAATTGCAAACAGAGTAGACCCAGATCAGATGGCTCTTGTAGGAGCCATCTGATCAGGGTCTGCTCTGTTTGCCCAAAAAACTGTAACAGATTCTGCCAAAGGCAAAATATGTACTCATATACCAATATAATAAATATGTACTCATATACCAATATAAATATGTGCCCATATACCTATATAAACATGTACTCATATACCAATATAAGTATGTGCCCATATACCTATATAAACATGTACTCATATACCAATATAAACATGTACTCATATACCAAGATAAATATTCAGCTTATCATGATAATAATTCATGATGTCATTATTTTGTACATGAATATTTATCAGGTCAGGAAGAGATTCATGTCAAATGGGTATCTCATGATCTGAATCCATACTATTTGATACTCGGGTGACATCTTCCAAAACATATACAGAAATAAAGATCTATTACAGCTGATGGCAATGCACTTTGCTAGAAGCTAAAGTGTTTTGTGCCTAACACTGACACAGATAAACCTCAACCTATATTTCACTATCTGTACAAAGATGCCACAGTTGTATACTTTGAAAAATCTCTTTACTCTTATCATCATCATCACTTACTAATTGTTTAACATATCCAAACTGCCCACGTTGTCTGAACAGAAATCTCCACAAAATGCCGAAGAATCACTCAGATATATATACACCAGGAAATGCCCTGCCAGAATATTTCCCATATCACAAGAAATTCAATCTCAGCATTTCTTATCAATGAAGAAAATTGGTTGCCATAGATACCAATATATCCACACACAGGACTACTGGGATACCTGTTACAAGTTGCTAGGAAGCCGGACCAGTCAACAGGCTAGTCCACTGGCATTGGCAAACAACTTAGACCCAGAACAGATGTGCCAAGAACTCAGCATCCTTTAACCCATTCCCAAATAGGCTATATTTAGATCCAACCTCTTTGAACAAATCTATCGAAAAGGAGCATTTACTACTAAAAAGGAAAATTTTAGAATTGTGTAGTGTTGAATTGTTCCTATGGAGCAAATGCTCTATTTATCACAATGGTTTCACAAAGTGACTTTTACAGAGGCGTCATAAGGTGTCTTTATGCGGGAAGAGGTTAACTTAATAAATATGCCTCTCTACGCCTTTGCAAATACATTAAAACCCCTCTAATGCGACCACCAAAAAAGGGCATAATTCACAGTGGCAAAGGCATGTGGTAGCTTAATGCAGGATGAAAATTATGCAGGAAGCTCCTACAGGAGCTTTCTGCATAACTTTCACCCTGCATTAAGCAACTACATGCTTATGAAGACAGCCATGTTTGTTCATTAAGTGGTCACATTAGAGGGGTTTTACTGTACAGAAGACCCATTTCAGGTGGCTCCTGTAGGGCAGCCATCTTATCAGGGTCTGCTCTGTTTGCTCATCATATCATGTAGACATGATTCGACAGTTTGTGCCATGACCAAAACTTCATGTCTGTACATGCTTTTATCATTTAACGCAGCAAGTTAATTTATCAAGGACAATCCAATCAAAGTTTGGTTAGAAAAAAACATAATGCACGACATATTCAATAACAAATGATATCGTTTCTGTCTGTTTCGAAATTGTAAAGCATATTTTGTTTTGTTACGGAGTGATCTACGTGCGAAGTTAGTCGGCTTCAAGTCGATAATAAACTGAAACATTTATTTATACACCGTGATTTGTAGGATTTTTACTCTTTAAGTGGGCCAAACTTTAAAAAGCAAATATACGTTATTTCTTAAAACAAGCTTTAAATCGGCATTAAACCAAAAACAATACATTGGAATGTGTATTTACTGAAATATTTTCACAAACACTTGCAATCTCCTTGCAGAGTTGTTGTTCGTTACTCTCACATACAGTAACCGGGTGTAAGAAAGTGAAACGCTTGTGGCAAGACTATTGCACCGGAAATTCGAAAGGATCGGCTATTTGGTATCAATAACGTATTCATTTCTTAATGCAATAATACAAAACAAAATGGTTAGCCTATTTTCATCACCTATGATATGTTATTCATACTCTTAATCGATCAGTATATGCAATCTGCATTGCCCAATCAAGTAAACTTTCATTTCCCCAATGTTACAGAAATGACTGCTCCTACCATGAGGGAAAATATTCGTAAGCCCATACAGTCGCCCGCTTAAGCGGGAGCGACAATGACAATTAATCCTAATTAATATTAATGACATCATTATTGCTTACATGAATATTCATGGACAGGCAAATTTCGGGAAAATGTATTTCAATAATTGGGATTTTTTTGCATGTAAAACTCAATGAGTTCAGGAAATCACTTTTGGTTCCATTTTCACTTATTTTGTATAATTTTGTCGGTATTGTTATTTTTTCCCCCAAATAGGAAAAATGTTACCTGTTTTGCATTGGGAATATGTCTCTTTAACCCTTTCCCTCATACAAACGTGTTTTCACACATCTGCAAACAGAGTAGACCCAGATCAGACGGCTCCTAGAGGAGCCATCTGATCAGGGTCTGCTCTGTTTGCTAATGGAATTTGATAGATCTGTTTCTTTGCTTTCTAAAATGTCTACAATGTTCCACCTTCCATATTTCTTTATAACTATTTTGTTAATGAATATTCAGTGGGTATTGAAATTTGGCCTACATACAGAACAGGGAAAGGGTTAATTAACAGACCCGTGTACTAATGTATAGGCTACAGAAAAAGCTTGATGGAGTAATAGTCCTGATGTCATAATTGCTTACATAAGTAGCCATAGAGTAGCACTACTAGTAAAGGACGAATTAATCAGAGGCTGGATAAGATGTGTGCAAATTTAAACATTTTCAAGAATAAATTTATTTCTCCATCAAACCCTGTGTTGTAGTAACTCTTTAAAATTAAAATCATCTCAATGAAGATGACTTTTTATTACACTTTATGAACACAGGAAGTTTAACCCTTTCCTCCATAAATATGCATTTCTACGCATCTGTAATAACCACTTCTTGAAACCACTGTGATAAATAGAGCATTTGCTCCTACAGGAGCAAATGCTCTATTCATCACAATGGTTTCAACCTACACAATTCTAAAAGTTTCCTTTTCTCAATGCTCCTTTTCGGTAGATATATTCAAAGAGGTTGGATCTAAAAATAGCCTATGGAGGAATGGGTTACGAGACTCAGATCTACAGTAAAACCTTACTGCATCAACCATTAACCCTTTCCTCCATAATTGATGCCTCTATAAAAGTCACTTCTTGAAACAATTGTGCTAAATAGAGCATTAAAATTTTGCTCCTATGGAGCAAAATAAATGCTCTATTTATCAAAATGGTTTAAAAACTACACAATTCTAATATTTTTCTTTTCTCTAGTAAATGCTCCTTTTTGGTAGATTTATTAAAATCTATATTAGAGGTTGGGTCTAAAAATAGCCTATGAGGAAATGAGTTAAAATAAGGTCTTATTTTAGGGGTTTTTGAGACAGGTGGAGCTTTTGTCCAGCATCAAACAAATACCTGCTCTTAGAGACCTCAGTGTTTATAAAGCAAATAGCTGCTCTTAGAGACCTCTATGTTTATAAAGCAAATAGCTGCTCTTAGAGACATCTTTGTTTATAAAGCAAAAAGCTGCTCTTAGAGACCTCTATGTTTATAAAGCAAATAGCTGCTCTTAGATACCTCTATGTTTATAAAGCAAATAGCTGCTCTTAGAGACCTCAGTGTTTATAAAGCAAATAGCTGCTCTTAGAGACCTCTCTGTTCATAAAGCAAATAGCTGCTCTTAGAGATCTCTATGTTTATAAAGCAAATAGCTGCTCTCAGAGACCTCGATGTTTATAAAGCAAATAGCTGCTCTTAGAGACCTCGATGTTTATAAAGCGAATAGCTGCTCTTAGAGACCTCAATGTTTATAAAGCAAATAGCTGCTCTTAGAGCCCCGAATGTTTATAAAGCAAATAGGTACTCTTAGAGACCTCTTTGTTTATAAAGCAAATAGCTGCTCTTAGAGCCCCCAATGTTTATAAAGCAAATAGCTGCTCTTAGAGACCTCTTTGTTTATAAAGCAAATAGCTGCTCTTAGAGACCTCAATGTTTATAAAGCAAATAGCTGCTCTTAGATACCTCTTTGTTTATAAAGCAAATAGCTGCTCTTAGAGACCTCTTTGTTTATAAAGCAAATAGCTGCTCTCAGAGACCTCAATGTTTATAAAGCAAATAGCTGCTCTTAGAGACCTCTTTGTTTATAAAGCAAATAGCTGCTGTTAGAGACCTCAATGTTTATTCATATTTTAGGTATAGACAGGTTCTACTGTACAGAGCAACAGAAATATGTGCATACACCAAGTACTAAATATGTGCATACAACAAGTACTAAAAGTGTCATTTCTCCACCAAACCCTATGTTGTGACCACTCCTTAGAATAGTCTTTAAAGAAGACAATTCTAGAGAATGGTCACAACATAGGGTTTGGTGGAGAAATAAAAAATATATTTTCGAAAATATTTTAATTTACACATCTTATTTGGACCTTTAAGTGTATATATTATTCCATAATTGAACAAAGCAGACCCTGGTCTGAGCCCGCTCCTACAGGAGCAATCTGATCTAGGTCTACTCTGTTTGCAAAAGCATCAATAGGCATCTCTATGAAGTAACAGGTTAATTAACCCTTTCCTCCATAAATACGCCTTTCTAGGCATCTGTAAAGTCACTTCATGAAACCATTATGATAAATAGAGCATTTGCTCCCATAGGAGCATCATGATGGTTTCACACTACAAAATTCTAAAAGAATTCCTTTTCTCTAGTTATTGCTCCTTTTCGTTAGATTTATTCAAAGTGGATGGATCTAAAAATAGCCTATGAGGTAATGGATCTAAAAATAGCCCTAAAAATAGCCTATGAGGGAATGGTTAACAGTACTTGCCAATCTCAAAAGCTGTTGTTTGTGCAATTGCAGGGACATTTTGATCTTGAAAATTTAACACCTATTTTCCCCACAAACACTTCAGATGATAGTTTCAGAGGGAATTGCATGGAACCAGCAAATCCTTACTCAGCCTTTACAATGACAAGAGCAACCTGCCTAGCATTTTCAAAAGCTCGGATCCAGATCAGACGCCGAGTTTCTCCAGAATCAAAACTGTCTGCCACTCCAATAACTGTTTCTTAAAACCTTGACAGTAAAAAAAGAAAATGAGCAGGTCCGATATTGAGCAGACAATATTTTTACAGAGTGATAAGGGTTGGTACCTAAGCCACAAGAGATTATGGAACAGTAATTTGGGAAATTACTGAACAAGTGTATAAAGAAATTACCTTTGAAGAAGAATGTACCCAGTCAACCCATTCCCTCATAGGCTAGTGTTTTTCTTTTTATACTACTTCTTTGAATAAATCTACGGAAAAGGAGCATTTACTAGAGAAAAGGGAAATTTTAGAATTTTGAAGCTTTGAAACCATTGTGATTATTGAACATTTGCTCCCACAATAGTTTCAGAAAGTGACTTCTAAAGGCGTCAATATGCGGGAATGGGTTAACCTTTCAGAAATCTTATTAGAACTTGGTTTTCGGTCTGAATGTAGATGATTTCAGAATAAAGATGGAATAAACGTGGTGGAAAGACTTTTCAACTGTTGCTAATTTCTCTTGAGTAATCTTGAATAGGACATTATAACTCCCAGCATGCTGTAAGCAAATTGATAATAATCTTTGAAAATGGCCTTGGTCCAAATGAGATGCAAGGAACTCTAGATCACATTAGGTTTCAAACTCTTTGACAATCTGATTGTGATTTTGTAGTGATGGAGGACAAAATTCTGACCCCCTTAGCATGAAAGGATTCAATTTCGTGGATGACACTGAATGACAAACAGTGTATACCGTGATCCTATACAAACATTGTAGTTCCAGACCAGAGGGCTCCTCTACACTGCATGCAAATGCAGTGCATATGCGTCCCGCATTCAAAGCGTTAAGAAATCAAGACTACGATCCTTGGAGTCCACACAGTGCAGACCTTGATCAGGGGGCTCCATTGAATGCCCTCTGTGAATTTGAAATTACCAGTGCCAACAGTTTGGATATAGATGAGACACTAATTAACTCAGTGTCTCATTGTATTCCAAAATGATTCACTGCTGTGACCACATTTTTGAAGAACAAGAGCTGTCACACTCACGTGACAAATGCCCCAAAGGATATCCCTGTGACCTTGACCTTTGACCCATGGACCAGGGAGTTGAACGTGACACATCATCTTTGTATGGTATACATTTGTGCAAGGTTATTTTGAAATCCATTCAGATAAAAAAATTATGACAGCGAATATTACCTTTATTTTTTATGAAGATTTTTCATATTTCTATCTTGCTGATTTTTCTCCGCAAAGTGACAAGTGTCATTAGCACGACCCAAGGTTTCATCCTGACTGAGCAATGGTCCGAGCACTACGTATTTCATCCATTTTATTTTTATCTTTAATTTACCCACAGGTGTATTCTTCAACATTGAGCTACAATCACTCATATTCCAAACTAAGAATGTGTGACTGCCAATGTACTTGGTTTACAGACAAGCTTTTAATTTCAAAGTTCCAGGTCAATGTCACAGTGACCTGAAAATAGTATGTGTCACTCCGCAATCCCGAGATATACTCACACACCAAATTTGGAATCCTTAGCTGGTAAGTTATAGGAGATATGCTCTGGACAAGGTTTTTTTAAAATCAAAGTCAATGGTCAAAGTGACCTGAAAATGTTCCCTCATCCAAGCTTTAGTGTAGGATGAGGGTCATTATTGGAATATAGCCGGAGGCTGAGCATGTATAACATAGCATGTTACTCTGAACATGTTCCGAGCTAACGCCCTTTAAAGAGTAAAGAATCGAGCACACCCCTTACGTCACTTCCGATAAGTACCCGTATGTACCAACCACATTTCTCATACTTTTAAAGCCCGATGCTTTGTTGCTCAAAACAACCGAAAGGGTGGGTAAAAACAACTCCAACACTCAAGAAATTCATGAAGATAATATTCCAAGACCAAAAAGTAAATGGGTGGGTGTATGTATATACATGCTCAGCCTCCGGCTATATTCCAATAATGACCCTCATCCTACACTAAAGCTTGGATGAGGGAACATTATTTCCCATATAGCCTTCGGCTTTCGCATGTATAACATAGCATCTTTAAAGAGAGCAACAAAACACCCAAGACAAGTAAAAACTTGTAAATGAAAACAATAACAATAAAGTCGGTCTAATTAAATACACTTCCTTTGGAGTCCAACAAGTATGTAACGCAACAGATCTCCTCCTACAGATCTAGTAGACTAATATACAACATAAACCTAACTAAAAACTGCGTTGCTAAAGGACAAATGACTATCCTGAATTGAATGTCTATAATAATACTTTCTGAAGTGTTTATCGGAAGCCCAGTCTGCTGTATCTAGGATACGTTTCAAAGAACACCCCTTCGAAAAAGCAGCAGATACAGAAGCACCTCTAAAAGAGTGCGCCTTAAATCTATCAGTATCTATACCTGAAAACCCTAACACACATCTTAACCATCTAGCTATAGTACTAGTAGTCACCTCCTTAAAACTCACATAAGAAATTAACACATGTCTAGTACGTCTACAACTTTTTGTTGCTTCTATGTAATATAACAAAGTATGTAAAGCACACAATTCTTCCTTCCGATAATGCTCCACCTTTAAGGTAAATGAGTGTCCTACTCTAGAGTTCTTTAACAAACTAGGAAACATAAATAAGATATAATTGTCATTCACTACCATATGATCTAAACTCATAGCCACCAAAGTCTGGGCTCGTGGAGCTGCAGCCAAAGCAATAAGAGCTGTAACTTTAAAAGTCAACTGTTTTAAGGACAAAGACTCCAGAGGGTACAAAGACTCTAAATATTTCAAAACGCTGGATAC
The DNA here is from genome assembly GCA_963576725.1 of Azorinus chamasolen. Classification (NCBI taxonomy): domain Eukaryota; kingdom Metazoa; phylum Mollusca; class Bivalvia; order Cardiida; family Solecurtidae; genus Azorinus; species Azorinus chamasolen. Next base: position 56,989,753 of record OY755242.1, on the reverse strand, counting down.
ATCCCAAGTCACATCATATCTAGGCTTGTGTGGTTTTCTAACAAACACTCCTTTCATAAATCTACTAATCATCTTGGAATTCTCACACCACTGATTTCCGAAAAAAGGTAGAGTTTGTAATAACATAGATTTATGACTATTGATAACTGCATAAGATTTACCTAAAGAAAATAATTCACTAAGATACTCTAACACTACAAACTCAGTCGTCCGAAAGGGACTTTCAAACCTGTCACTACTCCAAGATAACCATCTCTCCCAAGCATACTTGTACTGTTTTCTAGTTCCTGCACTCCATGAGCCAAGGATGATTTCCGTAGTTGGTCTCGAAAGCCCTCTATCCTGCAACGCCACCCCGATACTCTGACAGCGACGATCCGTAATCTACGACATAAAGGGTGAGAATTCCCATTATGAGGTAAAACCAGCAAATCCTTGTGCCTAGGTAACCTTACAGGATAAGAACAAATATTGTCTAACAACTGGGGAAACCAGGACTGAGCTGGCCATAAAGGAAAGATAAGAATGGCTTTTTCTACTTGATCTTTGACTATCTTATTGATAACTTTCCCAACCAGATTGAAAGGAGGGAAAATATATGGACTAAACCTGCTCCAATCCACAGAAAAAGCATTTGAACAAGTCATCCCAGGTTCTGGGAACCATGACACAAACTGATCCAATTGCTTATTAAGCCTGGAAGCAAAAAGATCAATATCTGGTTGAAAAAAGTGCTTGCACACTCTCAAAAATATCTCTTTCTTCATCATCCATTCAGTGGAATCAGAGAAATTTCTTGAAAAATAATCAGCTGTATTCGAAATACCAGGAATATGAATTGCAGAAATGAAAATATCTTTCCCTAGACACCATTCCCATATAGTACTAGCCAAACTATCCATTGACTCAGAATGCATACCACCCATATTATTGATATAAGCCACAGCACAAACATTATCACTCTGTACCTCAATGTGAATACCACTTTTTGAACCATAAAATGCTTGCAGTCCAAACCAAATTGCTAGCAATTCCAAATAATTAATATGATATGTAGTCTCCTGAGCATTCCATCTACCCTGAGAATGATACTCAGATTCTAAATCTACAGCACCCCAACCAACTAAACTAGCATCAGTCTTACATCTTACCAACACTTTCTTTGGTTTAATTCTCTTACCATTTTTGCTTCTAACATTATTAACCCACCAGTTAACTTCCTTCAAACTCACCTCTGACAGTGTTACCTTATTGTCAAAGTTTTTGTCATCTCCAAGACCTACAATTTTATTTCTTTCTAAACTACGATAATGTAATGGAGCTTCCAAAATCGCATGGAATGCATTGATTATCAAACCAATGAATGAAGCCAATTCTCTGACCACTACATTAATTTTTTCCAACAAATTTTTTGCATATAACAGAATCTTTTCAATCTTTTTCTCAGTAAGAAACACCTTAAATTCGACTGAATCTATAATGAAACCAAAAAATACGATTCTTTGTGTTGGCACAATAACCGATTTTTTCCTATTAGCAACATAACCCAACTTCTCTAGAGACTGAATAATAGTCATCGTATTTTGACTGCACAACTCTCTCAACTGATTTAAACTCAATGAGTCATCTATGTAGTAAGCACAGCGAATACTTTGTTGCCTAAACCAAGCATAAACGGGTTTCAGTAATTTAGTAAAGACATAAGGTGCCGAAGTAATTCCAAATGGCAAACAGACAAACTTATACAGGCAACCATTCCAAGAAAATTTTAAATATTTTTGAAAATCCTTATGAATAGGTATAGAAAAATAGGCATCTTGCAAATCAACTGAAGTCATGAAATCATTCTCCTGTATAAGATCTAATATCACTTTGAACGTCTCTTGTTTAAAATGGTTATAGTGTATGTACTCATTTAAATATCTCAAATTTATCACTGGTCTAAATTTACCATTTGGTTTTGAAACAATAAAAATTGTTGATATAAATTCTCCGATCTCAGACTGACAAGGCACAATTGCCCCTTTTTTCAATAATTCTGAAACTTCATTATCTACAATGCATCTTTGTTCCTCATTAAAAGGAATTTCATTTGGAATGTGTTTCTGAACTGGCTTCTCATCAAAATCAATTCTGTAACCACTAACAGTCTCAAGAACCCATTGGTCTTGTGTTAACTTTTTCCATTCATCTAAACAAAATCTCAATTCCCCAACTTTAGTGCTTACCTGATTTAAGCTCTGTCGTTTGGGGCAGTGACAGTTGCCGTTGGTGCCCTTCTAGGAATCTGATAGTTCCTAAGACCTCTCGACTGACCCCTGGAAGGGTATGGTTGGTAACGCTGACCACCTCTCCTTGGGAATCTACCAAACCCTCGGCCCCTAAACATAGGCGGCCTATATGTCTGTTCTTTGTAATTGCCAATGAAATTCATGGACTCACAGGCCTTGATGCTCTTGCTCACATCATCTCCAAACAACTGGTTAGTGATGGGCATAGAAATGCTACACAATGACTGGTATTTCTTTCTCAGAGCTGGTCTGATAGAATATCTACGCCTCACGGACAAAGAATATTGAGTTTGTCCAAGCAATGTCAAACAATCAGAAAGTAGCCCTTTAGCTTCACTATTAGTCATAATTTGCTGTTTCAACACTTCTGCCAACTTAACTATTGGTGTCATTGAAGCGGCGACCAAATTTTGGACATCAACTAAACTACGGTCCTGTGACTGAGTGCGTTTGTCTAACACCTTCCATATTTCAGGATTCACAGTCGGCGGACAAGCCATGTTACAATTTTCTGGAACCTTATGAGTCTTAATCAGATTATCTACATCACATTGTGATGTACAGGCAACATTGATCATTCTAGCCAATGACTGCGCCACTGGCTTGCCTTTCTCTGGTAACTTTAACCTGGGCAAGTCCCAATCATCATCATCAGCATCCTCTGCAAAAAGGGCAGAACTGAAACCCTGAGTAAAATCCTCACGGTTGACATTATCTTCAACTCCAATGTCCTCACTTGCCACCTCTACATGAATATTTGGTCTATCATTGAGTGGTGTTGCAAACCACTCGTCAACCTCATCCTCAACAAAATTATTAGAATCTTGAGTCTGAATTCCTAACAGGTCCCTCAGACCATGAATATCTTTCTGCGTTAATTTTGTAATGTCCAAAACAGGATTCTCAGAACACACGTTCTCTTTCCTCTTTACAGTTTTTGTTCGTTTCACCTGCGGTGGCACTTTCTTTTTAGTAACTTTAGAAGCCGACGGCTTCGGGTCGTTTTTCTTGACGACTTTTGACTTAACTCTCCCTTTTGAAAGTTCGTCTTCGGAGAGAGAACTAAATCCGGAAAAGGATTTATCTTCTAAAGACAAGACTTCGTCTGAGTCAGCCATAACGTTCACTGCGTTGTTGTATGAAATAATAAGTTGGGACTTCGTCCTCAACACCAGTGTTCCGGTAAGGATAAAAACTTCGTTTTTCTCCTCCGTGTCCGACCACGTGTCCGACTTACCTCGTGTATTACACAGAATTTACCGATGTGCTCTGCTCGAACGCCAGAATAACTATGAGAAATGTGGTTGGTACATACGGGTACTTATCGGAAGTGACGTAAGGGGTGTGCTCGATTCTTTACTCTTTAAAGGGCGTTAGCTCGGAACATGTTCAGAGTAACATGCTATGTTATACATGCGAAAGCCGAAGGCTATATGGGAAATAATGGTATGCGACACTCCGCCATCCCAAGATGAACTCAGACACCAAATTTGAAATCCGAAGCTGATAAGGTATAGGAGATATGCTCCGGACAAGCTTTTTGTAAATCCGAGGTCAAAGGTCAAGGTCTAGGTGACCTGAAAATGGTACACAACACTCCGCCATCCCAAGATGAACTCACACACTGAATTTGGAATCCATAGCTGGTAAGGTATAGGAGATATGCTCCAGACAAGCTTTTAGAAAATTCCAGGTCAAAGGTCATGGTGACCTAAAAATGGTATGTGACACTTTGCCAACCCAACATGAACTCACACACCAAATTTGGAGTCTGTAGCTGGTAAGGTGTAGGAGATATACTTCACACAAGCTTTTGTAAAATTGAGGTGAAAGTGACCTGAAAATGGTACGCGACACTCCGCAATCCTGAGATGTACTCACACACCAAATTTAGGCTAAATTTCTAAGTTAAAAAGGGGGGCATAATTCTGTCAAAATGTTGGACAGAGTTATGTACTCTTGCCTACAGGTGAAGCTTGTGATGGTGAACAAGTGGTCCAAGTTTAAAAGCTTTATCTCAAAGGGTTATGTAAATAAGTGGACTTTAACCAAAACGTTAACAAAAAATTCTGAGTTAAAAAGGGGCATAATTCTGTCAAAATGTTGGGCAGAGTTATGTACTGTTGTCTACAGGCGAAGCTTGTGATGGTGAACAAGTGTTCCAAGTTTAAAAGCTTTATCTGAAAGGGTTATGTAAATAAATGGACTTTAACAAAAACCTTAACCAAAAATTCTAAGTTAAAAAGGGGCATAATTCGGTCAAGGGTTATGTACTTATGCCTACAGGTGAAGGTTGTGACAGTGAACAAGTTTTCCAAGTTTCAAAGCTTTATCGCAAAGTGTTATGTAAATAAGTGGACTTACAAAAATGTGTTCCACATAAATTGAGGTTAACATGTTAAGCAAATGCTAAACGCAAATTCTAAGTCCAATTAAGCGACCTTGACCTTGGATAAACGAACTGGGACTTGGCAGGCTATTGTAGCATGTCTAGACAAACATTGTGGTTACATTTGAGAAGGATCTACCAATCAGAACTTGAGTTAGAGATGTTAGACATAAATTGAGGTTAACATTTTTGCTTAACGCAAATGCTAAACGCATATTCTAAGTCCAATTGTGTGACCTTGACCTTGAATATACGAACCGGGACTTAGCAGGCTACTGTAGCATGTCTAGATAAACATTGCGATTAAATATGGGAAGGATCCACCAAGTGGAACTTGAGTTAGAGATGTTACAGACAGACAGGTAGGTTAACATTTTTGCTAAAACGCAAATTCTAAGTCCAATTGTGTGACCTAGACCTTGGATATACGAACCGGGACTTGGTAGGCTACTGTAGCATGTCTAGATAAACATTGTGGTTAAATTTGAGAAAGATCCACCAAGCAGAACTTGAGTTAGATATGTTACAGACGGACAGACAGACGGACAGACAGAACCATTCCATAATACGTCCCTTTTTTTTAAACAGGCGTATAAAAATTGTTAGAGCAAATATTCTCTTTTTAGGAAAACCTTCACATGAACACTGTTCATCTACAGGAGCCATCTGATCCTGGTCTACTCTGTTCCAAAAAGCATTAAAGGAAATGGTTATGGAGGAAATAGGGCATAGGGTTTGGTGGAGAAATGACGATTTTAGTACCTTTATCTGTAGCTCTGATCTAAACTTTAATTCTTGTGTGTTCTTCAGACTTTAATGGTACCATACTTTTCAGTGCATCTCAAAATGTCAGAAAGACAGAATTATTGTCAAATATAAAAGCAACCTGTGGTTGGATTGCACACTAAAACCATTTACCAAACTCCCAACATAACACTAATGGAACACTAAGTCTTTTATCATGCTTGAAAATAGTTTATAGTATCTGTTTGCAGTGCAGGTTTTTAACATCATGAATATTCATGAATGTTCATGTAAGAATTTTATAATTTATGAATATTGATTCAGTCAATTTGATAATGGCAGACAGTCTAAAATTGGAATTATAGCATTTTTTTTATTTAACGTTCTGCCCTTGGACCAACTATTGTCTGTTTCATTATTTAGAATAAAAGTTGTATAATTTAACCCTTCAATCCATAAATATGCTTTTCTATGCCTTAACAAACAGAGTAGACCAAATCAGATGGCTCCTATAGGATCTGTCTCATCAGGGTCTGCTCTGTTTGCTTAGGATATAATATAGAAATAATTCTACAGTTTCTGTCATGGCCAAAACTTCCTGTGTCCATGCGCTATTATAGCAAATTAATGTAATTAATATTCATGACATCATTATATCTTACGTGAATATTCATGGGGGGAAAGGGATAAACAAATTGCCCAGACCTGGAGCAGACAGCTCTTACATTAGTTTACGCCAATGTTTCAGCCGGGTATATGACATTAATATTTTAGCTTTAACAAAATATTCTTCTTGGAATTCAGATCTACATGCTAAAATTCATGTAATGACATACAGTTGAACTTCGATATCTCGAACTCGGATTATTCGAACTTCGGGATAACTCGAACAAAAAGTTCAGTCCTTCCAAAACTTACAATACAGCATTGCTCTAAAATGTATCGCTACAGATATCTAGAAACGCACATGCCAGCCTAATACAGATCCAATGTAATGCTAAAAGCTCCTATAGGAGCTTTCAGCATTTTTCTAGACTTGTATTAAGCTGTGGCCTTGAGATATCGTTCAGATTAGAAATCGGATGACTCGAACTCCTGTTATCTCGATCTAATTTGTACGGTCCCTTGAAGTTCGAGTTATCGAAGTTCAACTGTACTTAAAATCACACAGTTGATATGCGTTTCTGTTGTATGAGGATTCAAAGAGTTTGCAAAGAAACCTAACCCTTTCTATACTGCTGTGAGGTTGATGCATGATATTAAGAGTTATCTCCCTTTACAAACCCTGAAAAAAATGACTTCTCACAGTGACAGTGGTATGAGTTTCTCATGCATTGATTTACTGACCACTAAATAAGATTGATTAATGACTATTTAACCCTTTACTCCATAAATACGTCTTTCTATGCCTTTGCAAAGACAGTAGACCCTCCTATAGGAGCTGTCTGATCAGGGTCTGCTCTGTTTGCCTATGGAATAATACAGATCTGATTCAACACTTTCTGCTTTGGCCAAACAAATTCATGTGTTACGATGCTTTTTTTTTTTTTTAAAAATCAATGAAATTAATAATCATGATGTCATCATTTCTCACATGAATATTCATAGAATAAGGGCTAATTACCTTAATTGTTGAGCCAATGCAATCAGCTTTAATAGAAACTATTAGAGTAACAAAGAGTTTAATCTGGATCTGCCTATGTTTTTCTACTCAAATGTTTAACCCATTGCCTCAAAGGCTATTTTTAGGTACAACCTCATCTACCGAAAAGGAGCATTAATTAGAGAAAAGGATTTTTTTAGAAATTTATAGTTTGAAACCATTGTGATAAATAGAGCATTTGATCCTATAGGAGCAAATGCTTTATCACAATGGTTTCATAATGTGATTTTTACAGAGGTGTAGAAATAAGAATTACTATGCTAGTAGTTTGTAAGTTCAGCTGTATTTTGGCGAGTTGGAAAAGTTGTTAAATGCGAGCCTTGGCGAGCATTTAACTACTGTTCTGACGAGCCAAAATACAGCTTAACTTCCAAACTACTAGTATAGTAATTCTTTTATCATGCAATACCCAGAAAAATGGAGAAAATGAAGAAAAAGAAAGATTGCTAAAGCGGTTTCGTCCACCGAATGAAAATACATGTAAGTGCGATATACGTGACGTCATGTGGGCATGCAGTGACGTCAACGACTTTTACAACATAAACAAACTTGATTTAATCCTTTTATCTGGACAAATAGTTGAGACAAAGGTGAGCAAATGTGTTAAATTTGATGTTTATGGTTAATTATGCCTTTTTCGTCCTTCTGTTTTCCTCCTTTTGGCTGAACCAAAACTTGCACCGCAGTTGGGTCAGTACACATGCACTATACATGTACAGACCTCGCGGAACTTTCGAAATCCGCGCATCACCGCGATTTCACTGATCGCGGGAGAGAGACAGCTGCCCGCGATAGCCAATAAATCTTGGTGAATAACGAAAATCATCGGGTACTCCCATCGCGTTTTATTCCGTGACGGGCCCGTGGTGAGTTTGATAAGCCAATGATGATGGGTCGTCGCGATTTCACTTACCTGAGTTTTCAAGGGGATGTATCCTCGGAGGTCTTTGAATCGTTGCCCTAACGTTTCGATCGCATGTATTCATAAAAAAATACAAGAATAAAAAAGAAATCACTTGTTAATAATAAGGACTGTACCCGTTCTCCTTAAAGAAATCACTTGTTAATAATAAGGACTGTACCCGTTCTCCTTATTTTTTATGTATGCAATGCTTTTGTGTAAAAAACCAAATAAACCACGTGACGTACTTCAGTGTGGTCATTTCGTCCCCAAACCTATTCGATATTTGTATATTTCGCAACACCAAAGTTTGAATAGTATATAAAGTATAATTATCAACATAAATGATTTCAATGTTGATATTTTCGTCTTATATCAGCAGTAATTCGCTTGGTGTCCATCTGTAATATCGGGAATTAAATGGTAATAAGACAGCTTCCTTTAACCCTTTCCCTGTTCTGTATTTAGGCCAATTTTCAGTACCTATTGAATATTCATTAACAAAATAGTTTTAGAAAAAATATGGATGGTGGAACATTGTAGACATTTTAGAAAGCATGGAAACAGATCTATCAAATTTTATTAGCAAACAGAGTAGACCCTGATCAGACGGCTACTCTATGAGTCATCTGATCTGGGTCTACTCTGTTTGCAAATGCGTGAAAACATGTTTGTGTGAGGGAAAGGGTTAATTGTATGTACAGTGAAAACTGGATCGATCGTCCGATTTACAGAAGTGTCCGGTTTTTTTGTTTCGAAATTTTGCCGAGAAAGACAGCAAAATGAAAAAAGGAAACAAAACAAAACAAAATGAATTGCACCAATATTCTACTGACTGTTTGTGTTGCGTACGTATTCCTCAATTCCCATACATGAGTGTGTTTGTGTAAGTCACGTCCATTATCACATTCGCATTTATAAACGTGTTGCCTAACTTTTAACTGTGTTATTTTCTCGCCAGGGTTTGACCCTTAATCTGCTGGTCGCAAGCGTCGTGCCATGATGTAGGCTATGTAAACAAATTGGATCCTGATGAAAAGCAGAGAACTTGGAGACTGATCAATATGGATCCAAGATGTATGACACTCAGTCAACATTTCTAAAAGAAATAGATCTGCGAATTATTAAAATTTTAATAAAGAAGCAGACTTCACATGTGCAAACTTTCGTAACAGGCAAAGGGTAACAGGGTGTTGCAAATTTTAACTCGAGGTCACTCCCTTATCGTCCCAAGTGAGGATGTGGTTCCACATCCAAACAGCTTTTGTTGGCAATCATTCACCAGGATTAAGGGAAATACGGACAATATTTCAAAATCTATGAGCTGATATTTTTTGTGTGTATGTGTCAGCATCATACAGGTTAAGAAATAAAATGGATTCTTTAATTGTTGTTGATTTAATAACAAAAGTGGTACGTCGTAATTTGTTCCAAGAGTAGTGCAGGTAAGGATTGATGTAGCCTCTTTCATTAATGTTATTTGTTTTCACAGTTTTCCAGTCGGTCCCTTTTTCATTATATGGTAAAGATTTCATACCTAGCCAAACCGTTAATCCCTACTATTAATAACAATAAACGTCACTTGGAAAAAGGAATTTAACTCTTTACTCCATGAATATTCATGTAAGAAATGATTTTATCACGTATATCAGTTGAATATTTTTTATACAATCACATGCACACGGGGAATAATGACAAAGGAGGAAAGTAAAGAATCAGATATATATAAACATGTAGATGTTATTCCATAAGCAAACAGAGCAGACCCTGAAAAGACGACTCATGTAGGAGCCGACTGGTCTGTTATACAATGTTTGCAAGGCGTATTTATGGAGAAAAGGGTTAAAAAATATAGGCCTAGATATACATTTTGTATATGCAATCTGTATTTGACTAATCGTTTTGTCGAAGTGACACCCGATTTTTCAGATCCCATCTGGATCCAAAACTATTTTTTCCGAAATAAGAACAACATACAATGACAATAATGTATAAATTGACACAGCTCCCGTCAGTATTTTTATTTCCCGCAGATGTACTTTTTTTGTGTAATTTTTAAGGCACTGTTCGTCCATTTGTGATTCTGTCCGTTAGTGATTCCGTCCTTAACAGTTGGTCAGGTTCAAGTGAAGTTTTATTACCCTCATATTTATATATATATAAAAAAAAACCGTCTTTTCACGTACATTGTATTTGCAAACAGAGTAGACCCGTATCAGACGGCTCCTGTAATAAGGTTTAATTCTGATACTTCGACTCTACTGGGCCCATTATAAAGAATAAAATATCTCATCTGGATCTAATCTGTTTGTAAATGCATAAAAATGTTCTAGAAGAGATCCTTCGAAAGCAAAACCAGTAATACAAATTTGAATAGAGAAAAATGCAGACTCAGTTTTATCACAAATCACGTCAGCAGACTAATGGTTTATCATGAGACGATCTGGACAGGGTTGATTCTACATAAAAAAACAACTGCTGATGATAATTGTATGAATCACATAAACACATCGTAAAGCAGTAAATCAGATCCAATGTATCGTGTAATCCAATTCCATTTCCACTGAGGACACCCCTGAAAACAAAGGGAGAAAGAATGTCAACATAGGAAATTCATACACGTGAACTCATGATTCTTAAAGAAATTTAAATTTATTTCGCTATTAAATATGATATTAGCTCTATCCTTGATAAACATGTTCGGTTCTGCACATTGCACCATCTACGATAATTTGCCAGGTCAGCAAAAATTTACCAAGATAAATAAAACAGCTACCGGTACTTATTGAAACTGTCCGCGATTTTTACAGTATGTATACTTACCCGTCTTACCTGTATCAATCGAGGAATCCACTAGATCTAGTTTTCACAACCGATATTATACAATTAATAAAAAAGAGTTGCAAGTTATAAAATGTGTACTGTTGGTTACTAGTTCACAGCGTCTGTCGCTATGCATTCGGATGGTTTTCACTGTATCGTCGAAAAAACTGAATTGGTGTCGTGTGCAAAATAATGCATAAAAACAACATAGTGTGGCAAATACAACTGAATTCAAGTAAACACGTTAATTTTTACACAGAAACATAATTCTTTTCAAATAGTTTAACAATTAAGACATGGTAACTCCAGTATTCTTCCCAACTGACAGACTAACACTCTACCTGTAAATCGTGATGGCCCATTGTGTTTACGATAAGGCGTGATGGCCCCAATCTCCGAAAACAACTCCATGGGGGTCACAGACTAACCGCGATAAATAACTCGATAGTACAGTGGTCATGATGGGGAATCACGAACACATCTTGATAATTTACCACGAAAAATAAAAAATGCCCATCATGGTATCGCGGGTTTCGAAAGTTCCGCGAGGTCTGTACATGTACCTCACAAAATACACCGTCGACGTGGAAAATATTATGTTAGTAGGAAGTGACTGTATTTCGTGACGTTGCATGATAAAGGTGTATCTATGAAGGAAAGGGTTAAGGTAATTATGGTACTTCATGTTTGAAAGTTTCTGCAACAGATGTTGGAATTTTTCATGAAAACATAACAAGAGGGCCATGATGGCCCTGATATTGCTCACCAGACAATCAGGAGAAGATTTTCATTATGAATTATGTTTCTATTGAAAACTGGCCACCCCTGGGACGGGGTCAATTTTGACCCCTGGAGCATAATTTATATGAGGACCTACAGATGATGCCATGTGCCAAAGATGAAAGCAGACAACCCTGTAGATTCAGAATAGAAGATTTTTAATGGTTCAAATTGTAGACAACTGACAACGCACGATGGATGACACATGATGCACACCAACGGACGACAGACATCAGGAACTCACAAAAGCTCATATTAAAAACTGGAGCATACAGTAAAACCTCTCTAACCTAGAATTCTAGAAGACAAGAATTCAGATACTTTTAGGCATGTGGCTGCTTAATAAAGGGTGAAAGTCATACAGAAAGCTCCTCTAGGACTTTCATCATGCATTAAGCTGCCACCTGTCTCCAAGACTGATATTTATACTAAAATTATTATCTGGTTTAGAGGGGTCTTACTGTTCTTATACATATTTCATAATTTACTCATTGGACATCAACATTTCCATTTTTTCATGTAAATCAATCAACACCAGGGTCGATGCTTATAAAACTTTTTAGTTGAGTCAGAGTTCGTTCTCAAGCTTTTGATTGGTCAGACTTGAGTTCTCAAGCTCAAATCTGACCAATCAAAAACTTGAGAATGAACTCAGACTCAACAAAAAGTTTTATAAGCATCGACCCAGAAGATATACATTTTTCGTCATGAACAAGGGAATTTTTTACCATGGCAGAAACTGAAGAAACAGATCTATATTATTTCAAAAGCAAACTGAGCAGACCCCGATCAAACAGATACTTAGCACACACTATTGGTCTACAGGAGGATATGAAATGGTTTGCATTTTTCATAAGAGTAGATGAAAGTATAATTTTCCCTTTTCTTCATATTAATGACTTTTCATGCATTTGCAAACAACGTAGGTCCAGATCAGATGGCTCTTATACAAGTCATCCGACCAGGGTCTGCTCTGTTTGCTTATGGTATAATATACATATGATTCTATAGTTTTTGGCTGAGCCAAAACATCCTGTGTACATAATTATGCTATCATAAACAAGAGGGCCATGAGGCCCTGAAGCGCTCACCTGAGATAACCCCAGGGGCGGGGCTATTTTTGACCACAAGAAATCATTTGTACAACCTTGGTAGAGAACCACAAGGCAAAGCAGTATGCCATTAATTAAAGGTCTAAGCCTTATGGTTTCAGAGAAAAATAATATTTTATATTTTTCCCATGAAAAACTGATAAGCCCTGAGGCAGGGCCAAGTTTCGCCCAGTGGTCTGGGTCGTAAGTTGAACATTCTTGGCAGAGGACCACAAGCCACAGCTACATATTTGTAGAGGACCATTAGATCATGTTAAATACCAAACATAAAAGGTCTAGGCCTTACAGTTTCAGTAGATTTTTAAAGATTTTCCTATGAAAAACTGATTAGCCATTGGGCAGGGCCATTTTTGGTGTGGGGTCATAATTTGAACAACCTTTGTAGAGGACCATAAGATCATACTACATACCAAATATCAAAGGTCTAGGCCTTACAGTTTCAGAGAAGAAGATTTTTAAAGATTTTCCTATGAAAAACTGATAAGCCCTTGGGCGGGGCCCGGGGGTCATAATTTGAACAATATTTGTAGAGGACCATAAGATCATGCTACATTCCAAATATCAAGTATCAAACGTTTGAAAATGTGGCCGGACGACAGACGCCGGACAACTGACACATTGCGGTCACAATAGCTCATCCTGAGCCTTCGGCTCAGGTGAGCTAAAAATCAGCTAATAAATATTCATGATGTCATTATTTCTTACATTAATATATAACAGGGAAAGGGTTATCAGGGTCCATAACTCTGAAAACCATCCAAATGGAACTTTGCAATAATATCCACATCTCCCCTAGATCATAAAGCTTTACCAGAATATCCACATCTCCCCTAGATCATAAAGCTTTACAATAATATCCACATCTCCCCTAGATCATAAAGCTTTACAATAATATCCACATCTTCCCTAGATCATAAAGCTTTACAATAATATCCACATCTCCCCTAGATCATAAAGCTTTACAATAATATCCACATCTCCCCTAGATCATAAAGCCCTAGATCATAAAGCTTTGCAATAATATTCACATCTCCTCTCAGGCACGTACCCAGGCGGGGGGCTTGGGGGCCCGGGCCCCCCCAGCTGGCTGCCAAGATACCATTTTTAGGGTTTCGGCTTTTGCCGAAATCCTTATAAAATGGATTGCGACTCAAACTATGGCGGAAAACCCTATTGCACGAGCGCTACCTAGCGGGAATCCCCCTAAGAGAATACGCGCATGTGCAGTGCTAGGCTTACAATCCGGTTCCGGAATCTTACAAAATATTTATAATGAAATATGGAAGGTGGATCCATTAGCAAACAGAGCAGACCCTGAATCTATGGGAGCGAGCTGTCTGATCTGGGTCGAATCTATTTGCAGATGCATGAAAACAAGTTTATATGGGGAAATTAAGGGTTAAATAGACTTCTTCTGTTCTTTACGTCCTTTACAGTATAAAGGTTACAGCGCACTGGTGGTCAGTAGTGCAGGGCAACTGTTACATCATGCTAAAATCTCTAGAGGTCATACGCTTAACTCTTTGCACGCTAGCGGCGAAACTGTGATTACCTATGCAAACAGTTTGGATCCAGATGAGAGGCCACATAATTCTGCGTCTCATCAGGATCCAAACTGTTTGTCATCTTGATCATATTTTTGCATAAAATGAAAGAAAGTTTATTGAAGAATTGAAGCAGACGTCAATTGTTGCAAACGAAACATCACTCAGCATTATAAGGATTAAGCAAGCTGTAGAGATCTGTAAAATCGTCTGCTTCAGGTTTGTCATCATTTGAATTTCTAAAAGATCAGTTTTAGGCATTTTGACCTAAGGCAAAATTGTCAAAAGTTGTAAACAGTTTAGATTTTGGTCAGACAGTTACTTGGTATTAGATCTGAATCCAAACAGGGTGTCCCACTTTGCCAACCTTTATTGTTTAAGTAGCTTGGATGGTAGTATTAACAATTACTATTAAAAGGAAACAAGGGTTTTTGTATCCTTTATATTATTAAAAAATCATTAAAATGAAAAAAAGGAGAAAGGCAAACAAAATAAGACAAAGCACTTTCTTATCTTTTAATTTATATACATTTCATCATTTATTGATTTACGTGTCAGGCTTATAGTATCTTATAGTGTCTTATAGTATCTTATAGTAATGTATGTAATATATTTCTAATTCATATCATTTATTTCTATGACGCCGGTTACTGATCAGGGTCTGTAGTGTTTACTACAGCACTAACTGTAATTTGCATGTATGACTATAATTTATTTTTAATTATATCATTTATTGATATACTTGTTACATGTATGATGCTGCAAATAGCAAAGACCCTGGCCAGTTGCGGTAATTGATCGGGGTATGTATTGTTTGCAGCACAGACTCACAAATTGACCATGAACAGACTCACACTCGCAGTCTCCTCAGGAAGAAGTAAGAAAATACAACACAATCACACAAAACGACAAGGTATAGGCATGGATAAACTATTAAGGGTCTTTTCTGTTTGCAAAAGCACAGAAAGGCTTATTTTGCTCAGACAAATTGTACCCGATATGGAACCCTGAAATCGTCTTCACTATATAATATAAAGTGAAACAATATTATGTGTCTAACAACCCATATACCAATGGGAGGTTTTACTTCAAATTTTCACCCATGATAAGCTGTCAACCTTAATGTGAAGATTTTCTTAATGAATGTAATTATTGCTCTGACCATTTTACCAGAGTTATGTCACAAAGTGGCAAGTTGAGCTATTGGAATCGCACTGTGTGTGACATGTTCATAAAAAAATTCTTTAAATGTCTTCAAAACTACTGACATGATTTTCAGAACAAGAGGGCCAGAATGGCCCTGACATCGCTCACCAGACAATCAAAGGAGAAGATTTTCAAAGTTTTCACATATGTTTCTATTGAAAACTTAACACCCCAGGGGCGGTGCCAATTTTGACCCCAGGGACACAATTTATATAACTTTTGTAGAGAACCTGAACATGATGCTGAAAGAATGTAGTGAAGGAATGGATAGAGCATAGACCACTGGAACTTGTATTAATTCTTTGGATGCTAGAGGCAGATTCTCCCACCACTAATGACCTATGCAAACAGTTTGGATCCAGATCAGAGCCCACATAATGTGGGGCCTGATCTGATATCCAAATTGTTTGTAAATGAGACTGAACTTCTGACAAACTTAGAAAGAAAGTGTGTAGTGGGATTCTCCCACCACTAATGACCTTTGCAAACAATTTGGATCCAGATCAGGGCCAATATAATGTGGGGCCTGATCTGATATCCAAATTGTTTGTCAATGAGACTGAACTTCTGAAAAACTTAGAAAGAAATTGTGTAGTACGGATAACTTATGAATATGCTGCAGACAACCATTTAGCAGATGACAAAATTACCCAGCATGCAAAGAGTTAAGCTGAAATTCACAACAGATATGCTCTATATTGATATCTGGTAGCTTAATGCAGGGCATAGGTATGAAAACAAGAGGGCCAGAATGGCCCTGAAGCGCTCACCAGACAATCAGAGGAGAAGATTTTCAAAGTTTTCACTTTATGTTTCTATTGAAAGCTGGCTACTCCTGGGGCAGGGCCAATTTTGACCACAGGGGCATAATTTATATAACATTTGTAGAGGACCTGAACATGAAGCTATGTGCCAAATATGAAAGTTATGAACCTTCCAGTTTCAGAGAAGATTTTCAATGTTTTTACTATATATTTTTATTGAAAACTGACCACCCCTCGGGTGGGGCCAATTTTAATCCCAGGGGCATAATTTAAACAAGGCCATACAAAGTTCTGACTAAAGGCGATCAACTGTTCTTCTGAACGGGTATGTGTACCCTAGCATTCCAAACTGATTTTTTGCATTTGAATATTATTATAAATTATTACATAATAATTGCATAATCATAAGTATAACTTAATAGTTTCAAGTAATACAATTTCATATTTCATAATTTATTTGAAATCTTTAATTTGGCATTCTGGAGTCTTTACATGATTTACCCTTCTTCTGAACTGCAGGGCAGGTTATACATGTAATAATATCATAATGCCAATCACTATTATTAATTAACCCTTCCCTCATACAAACGTGTTTTCACATTTTTGAAAACAGAGTAGACCCAGATTGGATGCCTCCTATAGGAGCCATCTGATCAGGGCCTACTCTGTTTGTAAATGGAATTTTATACATCTGTTCCTTAAGTTTCTAAAATGGCTACAATGTTCCACTTACTATATTTCATTATAACTATTTTGTAGATGAATATTCAGTAGGTTGTGAAATTTGGAAAAAAATGACTACAATGTTCCACCTTCCATACTTCATTTTAACTATTTTGTTCATGAATATGCAGTAGGCATTCAAATTAATAATAAACATAGAACAGGCAAAGGGTTAAGGCACAGAGCTCCAGCACCAGATACAGGTGACCTAAAAATAGCCACTGGTCATCTATCCCACTGCTTGACTGGATGACCTATTTATGAGCAAAGAGAAGATGCTTAAAATCGCAGTCAGCTATAAGTTTGCTAGAAAACTGTCCACCCCGGGGTGTAGCCAATTTTGACCACAGGAGCATAATTTATATAACTTTTGTAGAGAACCTGAACATGATGCTATGTGCCAAATATGAAGGCTGAGAACCTTTCAGTTTCAGAGGAGATGATATTCAAAGTTTTCACTATATGTTTCTATAGAAAACAATGCACCCCTGGGGTGGGGCCAATTTTGACCCTAGGGACATAATTTATATAACTTTTGTAGAGGACCTACAGATGATGCTATGTGCCAAAGATGAAAGCTGAGACCCCTGTAGATTCAGAGGAGAAGAATTTTAAAGGTTCAAATTGTTGACGACGGACGACGAACGACGGACGACGGATGACGCACGACGCACGCCGACGGACGACGGACATCAGGCTATCACAAAAGCTCACCCTGAGCACTTTGTGCTCTGGTGAGCTAAAAAGCTTTAAGAGTGTTCTGCATATTAAGAACTATCCACAGTTTTCTCAATCTTAAATGAGAGTGTGTTATTTGTCTAAACACAATTTCTACTCTACTGATCAGGCTAAGGGTGATTATATAAGAACTCACACTGACTGGTCTGAGCTCTGCAGACTGATATATTAAGGAGAAACCTTTAGGCTGTCGTTTCTGACGTGAAGAAGACTGTACACACAGGGCAGGGCCAATTTTAACCCAAGAACTATGATACTTATAAAACCCATAAAGTTATGCTAAGTAAATCTATACACCAAATATCTAAGCTCTGGGACATGTAGTTTCTGACAAGAATACTTTTAAAGTTTTTCCTATGCATAACTAGTGATCTTATGGGCTGTTTAAGTAGTCAGCTTAAAAAAACTGGCAATCCCTGGGGTGGGACCAATTTTTACCCTAGGGGCATAATTTATATAACTTTTGTAGAAGCCCTGAAATTGAAGCTATGTGCCAAACATGAAAGCTGAGGACCTTCTAGTTTTAGCGGAGATGATGTTCAAAGTTTTCACTATATGTTTCTATTGAAAACTGAAAACCCCTGGGGCAGAGCCAATTTTGACCCCAGGGGTATAATTTATATAACTTTTGTAGAGGACCAACAGATGATGCTATGTGCCAAAGATGAAAGCTGAGAACCCTGTAGATTCAGAGGAGAAGATTTTTAAAGGTTCAAATTGTTGACGACTGACGACGGACGACGGACGACGCACGCCGACGGACATCAGGCAATCACAAAAGCTCACCCTGAGCACTTTGTGCTCTGGTGAGCTAAAAATCCACAGCAAACAATCAATATAATAAATATATATTATGTACGAAACCTTCAGTACTGTCAGTACTTTGATTATTAATGGGCCTGTTTTAGTTTTCCCTACCGTTTTGAACTTTTACCATGGCAATTATTTTAGTGACTGATATTTTCCTTCCTGTGGGAGATTATCTGTTAGTTCTCTACACAGACAGACCACCTTTAGCACGCTGTCATGCTGTGATACACGCTTGGCCTATTTTGGTATAGACCAATCAGGGTAATCCCCAGTGGAGAACACCCGAATTACGTAATCATGAGTTGGTTCCGGCTTTCGCTATACTTGAGTTTAGCAAATAAATTGTTCAGGAACCAGTCGTGACAAAATGCAAATTGCTACGTTGTCCACAAATACTACATGTGGCACGTAAATTACTCAAGCGTGGAGACAATGTCGCAAAACGAGGGGACGGGGGTGACATATCAAGACGCTAAGCAGTATGCACTTCAACCGATAAACGTTTTACTGTATTGATCAATAACTAGTAATGAAAGAATAACTCCGAACATTCCGAATGATAAAAAAGTATGAATGATTCGTCCCCAGACCGATTGTACTGAATCAATCGAGGTTTGTTAACGTTTTTCTTGGATTTTTTTTTGTAAATTGAGATTGTCCTAAAAAATAGGTGAAAAAAACACCTTTTGCCATTGGGAATATAGCCAAATAAAAAACCCTGAAACTTTTATTGTAAAACAAGATAAAAATGAAATATCTTTTTCATTGTACATGTATACACATTTCTGTTATAACCAGGTGAGCGATTAAGGGCCATCATGATCCTCGTGTTAAACTCTTACATTTAATGTTTGTAGTTTTGATCAGGGTTGTTTTCACATTTAGAAGAAAGAACTAGTGTGATGCTATGGTTAGTTGAGTGTATATTTACTTGGATATTTGGCTTTTTTATATAATTTGGTAATGTTCAGAAAAAAAACCCAAAATAATCTATGTATTTACATTTCAGTTATTTATACTTACAGAAAATCTTTTTTTTGCCTTTACCCAATCTTGAAAATAATAGTTTTTAGCCATATTGCATAAAATCAATTAATTTTGAAAATTCAAAAGGATTTTCATTATGATCAATGAATAAAAGAATGGTCATTTTCTTTTAAAAGTAAATATATTTATATAGACAACTGATATACTTATGTTTTCTTATTTTAATACATAAATGGAGATGATTTTCAAAAAAAAAATGTTTTCATTATTACTTTTAATTGTGTTCTTGCCAATCTTGGTAGATCAACATGCATGTCCTTAAATAAAGACATAAGCAGATGTTAGTTCTGAGATTAATAATGCCGAGTCTGTCCATAGCATTTTTAGCTCACCAGAGCACTTTTGTGCTCAGGGTGAGCTTTTGTGATCGCTTGATGTCCGTCGTCCGTCGTCGTGCGTCGTGCGGTGTGCGTCGTCGGGCGTCAACAATTTGAACATTTAAAAATCTTCTCCTCTGAATCTACAGGGTTCTCAGCTTTCATCTTTGGTACATAGCATCATCTTTAGGTCCTCTACAAAAGTTATATAAATTTTGCCCCTGGGGTCAAAATTGGCCCTGCCCCAGGGGTGTCTTGTTTTCTATTGAAATATATAGTAAAACTTTGAAAATCTTCTCCTCTGAATCTACAGGGTTCTCAGCTTTCATATTTGGCACATAGCATCATGTTCAGGTCCTCTACAAAAGTTATATAAATTATGCCCCTGGGGTCAAAATTGGCCCCGCCCCAGGGGTAGCCAGTTTTGAATAGAAACATATAGTGACAACTTTGAAAATCTTCTCCTCTGAATCTACAGGGTTCTCAGCTTTCATATTTGGTACATAGCATCATGTTCAGGTCCTCTACAAAAGTTATATAAATTATGCCCCTGGGGTCAAAATTGGCCCCGCCCCAGGGGTAGCCAGATTTCAATAGAAAAATCATGATCAAATGTCTGTCTGTTTGTCAAAGGCAAAACTTTAATCATATGTCTGTCTGTCAATGGCAAAAGTCTTTAATCATGATCACATGTCTGTCTGTCAATGGCAAAAAACTTTAACCAAGATCACGTCTGCCAATGGAAAAAAGGCATGATCACATGTCCGTCTGTCTGTCTGTCAATGGCAAAAAACTTTAGCCTTGATCACAACTTTTGTGTTAGGGTGATTTGTACGAAATCCATACATTGAAACATTGGTGATCATTCATCATGTATTAAGTCTCTGCACCTAAACCCAGGTGTAAAAGGAGTCGATTTCCTATATTATAACATAAAATTATATATTGATAGAGTGATCCAGATAGCAGGAAATTGCACCATTCAATGCGGCATACTAAAAAAATTTCGGCTACCGGGAGGGGACACCCCTCCCGGTAGCCGAAATTTTTTTAGTATGCCCAACTCGGCCCCCCCCAGACAAAAAATTCTGGGTACAGCCCTGCCTCTAGATCATAAAGCTTTGCAATAATATTCCATATCTCCCCTCGATCATAAAGCTTTCCATAAAGATTCGTGGAAATCCTTTTAACAGTTGCTGAAAAAAAGTGTGGACATGAAAAATGAACCGATTGAAGGATAGACAAACTGACATATGGACCAACCGACATAATGGCTCATAATTTATATGCCCTGAACACTTTGTTTTTTATTATCATATGGTATTTCTTCTTCATGAATTCTAGTTCTGAAGGGAATGCAGTGGTCCTTACAATATTAGTCCTTGATTAGAAAAATTAATTTAACCCCTTACTTCATGAATATTCATGAAAGACTTCATGAGTCATGACATAATGCATATTAATTACATGAATTTTCATAATTGCATATATGCCAAAACTAGAATTAGATCTGTAACATTCTGTAAACAAACTGAGCTGTCCCTGATCACACAGCTCCTATAGGAGTCTACTATGCTGTCTGGGTCTGCTCTGTTTGCACTTAATGCGTGAAAACACGTTTATATGGAGGAAAGGGTTAAGATAGTCTTACTGTGTAAGCTGTAACTTGTGATTTTGGAGACAATCAATCATAACTAATTGTCCTATGACACATTCAACAATGCTGTAGCTGTATTAATGAATATTCATGAAAGAAATAAAGACATCAAATTAATTAGATTTTATAATGGCATAATTATGAACACAGACATATCTAGCCATGGCAGAAACTGCAAAATCAAATCTATATAGCTTCATAGGCAAACAGGACAGACTTAGATCAGATAGCTCCAACAAGAGCCCTCTGGGCCTACTAAGTTTGCAGAGGTGTTAAAAGGTGCTTCTATGGATTACAGAGTTAACCTTTTACTCAATAAATACCCATTATGCAATCACAAACAATACAGACCAAGATAAGACAGCTCCTTTCTGAGTCATCTGATCAGGATCTGCTCTGTTCTGCTGCAGCAAAATAACCCTGTGTTCTTATACCATTATAAAAATTCAACCAATTTATACTCATTATTTCTTATATAAATATTCATGAAGGAAAGGAATTTTCCTCTGTAAAGGGAGATAATTCCTGCAAAACTATTAGTAAGCCACATAAGAGTTATCTTCATAATGTAGTTGCAAGGAAAATGAGGTGTTGATTGACAAAGGAATCTATCTTGTGTTGATTGCCCCTCAAGAACAGAGCGATGACCCAGTCTTACCTAAATCTATCTTTGTCTTTGACTGCTGTATTCCTTGGTTGTGGTTTTGCATTATGTAAGTTGCATCTTGATTTGGAGAGAAGACAACAAGTGGTATAACTATACTATAGTGTTCAGTAGTCTACCAATGAACTTGGGATTATATTAACAAGCAGTTTGAAATCCAGACGAGCCATTGATTAACCCTTTCCTCCATAAATACACCTTTCTAGGCCTCTGTAATAGTCACTTCTTGAAACCATTGTGATAAATAGAGCATTTGCAATGGTTTCTATACTACACAATTATAACAAATATCCTTTTCTCTAGTAAATACTCCTTTTCAGTAGATTCATTCAAAGAGGTTGGGTCTAAACATAGCCTATGGAGGAATGGGTTAAATCAGTGTTTTATCAAGATGCAAACTGTTTGACACTTCAACGATATAAAACATTAAATTTGGTCACAGGAGCCAATCAGATTGCAGGAAATTGACATATTGTGTTAGAATAATGTTTTTGAAACAAAATGTGCCATTAAATCCTATGAACAGACAACAAATGACACAACGTTGTTAACTGCATAACTATAATTTGCAGGCTTAGTTAATTTAGCTCATTCTCTCCTAGATTATTTTCAGACCTAACCTCTTTGAATAAATCTACTGAAAAGGAGCATTTACTAAAGAAAAACCTAATTTTAGAATTGTGTAGTGTTGATACCTTCGTCATATTAAAGCTTTTGCTCCTATTTATCACAATGGTTTCAAAAATGACTTTTACAGAGGTGTTACAATGCGTCAGTAGGAGAGAATAAGTTAAACTGCAAAAGTTCTTCAGTTACGAATGTTATTTTTTCTTTTCAAACATGCAATCAGTGTACATGTGTCAAACAGATTGGATGCCAAAATACCCAGCTCTTTATACAGACCCTTACTGTCGGCATAGGTAATCACAAATCACCACCAGCATGCAAAGAGTTAGCCCATTAAGTGAGGAAAACAAGTCACTAGTGTCCTTTCCTAGAGGAGCCCTCTCATCAGGATCTGCCCTGTTTGTCACGTTACTCCTTTCTTTAAAAAAAACCCCCAAATACTCACAGTAAACTTGACTTGTTTGATTTTTGGAATAGACTACGGTATTTGAAAATTCAGCAAAGAAAGGGTTCAAATCATTTTTCTTACTAATTCTGAGGGTCTGTACTCTTTTCATTGCATGCTGTCTAAAACTTAATCCTCTTACCTTACTGATATACCTTTTGATGCCTTTGTTTGCAAACAGAGCAGACCCAGATGAGACAGACCTGTTGTCTGATCAGGGTCTTCTCTGATTGCTTATGGAATTATATAGATTTGATTCTACAGTGCCTGTCATATCAAAAACAAACCTGATTTTAAAATGATTTCAAATATCAGCTAATGAATATTTATAGGGTCACTTTACATAAATATAGGTAAAGAGTTAACCCTTTCCTCATTAAATATGCCTTTCTATGCCTCTGTAAAAGTCAACTGTTGAAACCATTGTGATAAATAGGGCATTTGCTCCTATAGGGCAAATGCTCTATTTATCACAATGGTTTCAAACTACAAAATTCTAAAATTGTTCTTTTCTCTAGTTAATGCTCCTTTTGTGTAGATTTATTCAAAGTGGTTGGATAAAAATAGCCTATGGAAGAATGGGTTAATGAAATCAATGGATCTAACCAGAGCTACAGATGAAAAGGTGAATACTCAAATACTAAAGCCCTTTATTTCTCCACCAAACCCTATGTTGTCACCAATCTTTAGACTCGAAGTCTCGAAGAGATGATTCCAAAGAGTGGTCACACCATAGAGTTTGGTGGAGGAGAAGTAATGAAGTTATTCTTGAAAAAGCTTAAATTTACCCATCTTATCTGGACCTCTGAATCTAACCATAAGTTAGTTCATGTTACATGTAACCTTGATCTTTATAGTTTGCCAAACCAAGAGTTCTCTCTATTTGAAGCGATCAATTCACAGTTATCAGCATGCATCTTCTGTGTATCAATGCCTGGATAATATCAATAGACATTGCATGAAATAAACACTCTCTATCTACCACATCATCTTTCTAATGATAGCCGAGATTAAATCGCTGCTGTTTTACACTTCATACTGCACCCAAAAAACAATCACTCTCTGGCAAAAGGCCATAAAACACTCAACAGATAGAGCAAAACTTTCAGTTACAGTACAACAAATCATAACCCTTTCCCTCATCAAGATTTATGAAAGAAATAATATCATGAATACTTATTAGCTGAGTGTTTGTACTGGTGTATGGATACGAGATTGTTGGAGCAGCTAGGTAAAACCTGTAGAATCATTCTATAGTTGTTTCCACACCCAAACAATCAGATCTATTAATTCCATCAGCAAACAGAGCAGACACTAACATTATGAAGACGGCTCCAAGTTGTCAGGAGCTGTCTTATCTGGGTCTACACTGCTTTCTTATATATTACAAGTCTGATTCTCTACTATTTGCAAAGGCAATCATTTTCTATATTCCCCATTTTTAACCCTTTACCTGTTCAATATTCATGTAAGACATTATGACATCATGATTTTTTAGTACGGTAGTTTTATAATGTCAACCTTTCAAAGAATTGTTTTTCTCTGACAAAAAAAATGTGGAATAAGATCTATGTCATGCAAAAAGCAAACAGAGCAGACTCAGATCAGACGGCTCCTATAGGAAACTCTGTTTGCAAATGCGTGAAAATGCTTTTATATGAAGAAAAGGGTTAAGTAAAAAAATTTCACTTAGTCTTGCATGAATATTCATCATGTATGGGGTTAACCCTTTCAACACTGAATTATCAGAATGGAATAGCCCATCACTGTTTAATGGCAGAGTCCATTCAGTAAATATGTGTTAGTCGATTTTGCAAATCAAACAGTACTAGTGCAGAACCTGACCAGGGGACGGGGCTCCTCCAGGACGGACCAGGAGCCCTCTGATATGGGTCTACATCTATTGCCTGCATCCAAAGAGTTCACCTATCAATTGTTGTACGGGCCACAAAAGTACTATAATTACAAAATGCCCCCTCATCCAAGCATTTGTGAGGGATGAGGGTCATTATTGGAATAAGCCGGAGGCTGAGCATGTATTCTTCGCCTTGCGTCTATAGTTACGGCAGGGCATAATGCTATGTTATACATGTGATAAGCCGAAGGCTTATGAAAACTAGAACTGTAAGCCAAAGGCTAACGAATACCCCCCACCTGTCTGCTTGTCAGAACACCTATCATCAATCTGAACATATGTACATATAGAAACGTTAAGAGATTTAAAAACAATACAAGCCCCAAACGAATTTATGTAATAAAAATGAAGAATAATTCAGAGAAATAGGACCATTTCATGAGGTTTTTGTCAAATCCAAAGTTCTAAAGCTGGGTACCTTTTCAGAAAAACATTAAGTCCAAGGACCATAACTCTGACAAAAATTATTCAACCAGACCGATATTTGAACTTAAGCTGTACCTCCTCATCTAGATTTATTTTTATGTTAAATATGAAGTTAATATCTGCAATCACTTCCAAAGAAAGACCGGAAAATTGAAAATTTGACAAAAAATTAAAGTTCAAGGGCCATAACTCTGGCAAAAATTATTTAACCAAACTGAGATTGGGAATTAAGCTGTAAATCATCTAGAGTTAGCTTTATGCCAAATATAAAGTGAATATCTGCAACCACTTCACCACCCAAGGAAATCAACCAAAAATCGCCCAAACTATTGGACGTTAGCCAAGACGTAACCTCAAACCTATACTCTGTTTGAGAAAATATATCAATATATTTGATACAATGTGCCTTAAATATATATTGATATATTTTCTCGAACAGAGTATAGGTTTGAGGTTACGTCTTGGCTAACGTCCAATAGTTTGGGCGATTTTTGGTTGATTTCCTTGGGTGGTGACGTCAAGTCACCCTTAGCCTGGGCGGATCGCCCAGTATTTCGCCCATCACCCATATATCTCACCCAAACTTTCACCCACCCCTGTTTTCCTGTATAAACACTTGAGATCAGATTCTCGAAGTCAGTCAGTTTAGAATTAATATCAGAAGCCGTCCTCTGTCAGTCGAAAACCAAATAACATGAATACTTTCGATGTAAGGAAGCAGTACTTAAACGATCAAGAACCATAGATTCTACCTAAATTTATCCAAATTATATGAGAGCTGACCAATTTAGACTGATAATTTTTGGGATTAACTACGAATTTATAATATTACATAGATTGATTGATGCCTGGAACTGATGATGCCACTTGATGAATCGCGGACGAGAGAATTTAGTCGTTTCTCCGCTTTCAGCGTATAATATTATCCTCGTACCATTGGCCAGATAATACATTTATTTAGTTATTATGCTGTAGATTTACAATAGATAATTCATTGAAGAGTCTACATAAAGACAATCAACTGATGAATACTGTGTTGTGTTGTTATTCAATCTAGATACCTCCTGCAAACTTCGAAGCGTTAAGTTGTATATTTACCGTAATGAACCATGCTATCAACATGAAGCGATAAAGAGCACAGCTACCAATAAGAACCGTAACAATATCTCGAGTCACTTCCATAAAAATTCCAGAAAACCGGAAAACATTGGTAGGGGACTAAAAAGGGGAGATAACTCCTGAAGTAGTGTTCCGATCATAACGGAAATATGCGGTGAACAGGTTTATATGGTCATATGGCTATATATGAACTTTCAACAACATTGAAGCAACACTGTAGAAGAAGAAGGCTGGACAAAATTGTGTCCAAGGATGGACAGACGGACGGACGGACGGACGACCTGATTCCAGTATACCCCCAAAACTTCGTTGTGGGGGTATAATAATGCAATAAAATGTGGTGTGCCATCAGGATTCATTTTGACACTCAAATTCTTTATTTTGACAAATTTAGTAAGATTTTAGCACAACATTTGCAGTAGATGACAAACATTCTACGCATTTAATGAGATAATTATAACTGACATTTGCAAACAATATAGACCCATAATCTCCTCATTTTGTCATTCAAAATTCTCTCCTGCTGAAATGTCTCTTTCATTAAACAATTATAGACCAGAGCTCCAGATAAGACGCGTAAATTAAAGCATTTTCAAGAATAATTTCTTTATTTCTGCCCCAAACCCTATACTGTGACCACTAGAATCATCTCTGTGAGTTTGGCGGAGAAATGAAGATTTTAGTATTTGAGTATAGTAGGCACTTTAATCTATAGCTCTGATGTACCACTTTGAAATTTCAGCTTTCAAAAAGCTAAAGAATGATTAGTAATATACAAATACTGTACAGCAGTACCTGTTCTCATCTGCCATTCATTTATTGAACATACGAGTCTTATAAATCTGGTGGTTGCTTTAAATGCAGGGTAAAAGTAATGCAGAAAGCTCCTATAATTTTGACCTACATCAAGCTACCACCTGCCTTACAGACCCATAATTAGACCTCTTTGATGGCAACTTAAGACAGGTTCTACTGTAATCTTTTTCCTGAAGCATAAATACAGTCAGTGCATCCTGATGAGATACTAGCATCTTTATTTGATAACAAGAGGGCCAAGATTGACCTATATCGCTCACCCGATTACCATGGGGCCAACAATGACATAAGGGAAATATTTGAACAATTTTGATAGTGGATCATGATTAGTGGTTCTGGAGAGCAAGATTTTCAAAGATTTAGAATGTTGATTTTATCAAGACAATCATTCTGACCAATGAAGATTGGGCAAAAAAATGTGCCCCCTAGAGTGATTTTTCTAAGATTTGACCTAGTGACTAACTTTTTGATACCACCCCACCCATTATCACACTCAACCTTGAATCACCAAGACAAACATTCTGAGCAAGTTTGAGGAAGATTGGGCTAAAAATGTGGCCGCTGGAGTGTAAACAAGATTTTTCTAAGATATGACTCTTTGACCTACTTTTTGACCCCATGTAACCCACTTTCAAACTCATCCAAGATTTCATCAGGACAATCATTCTGACCATTTTTCAAGAAGATTTGGCTATAAATGTGACCTTTAAAGTGTTCACAAGGTTTTCCTACTATTTGACCTAGTGACCTAGTTTATAACCCAGCATGCCCAATTTTCAAACTTGTCCGAGATTGTATCAAAACATTCTGACCAAGTTTCATGAAGATTTGACGAAAAATGTGACCACTAGGTTCACAAGGTTTTTCTAATGGTTAATCTAATGACCTATTTTTTGACCTCATGTGACCTAGTTTCAAACTCCTCCCAGATTTTATCAAAACAATCATTCTGATAATATTTCATGAAAACTCGGCTAAAAAAGTTGACCTCTAGATTGTTCATAAGGGTTTCCTACTATTTGATCTATTTACCTAGTTTTATATCCCACGTGACCCACTTTAAGATTTGTCCCAGATTTTATCAAGACAATTATTCTATTACAGTTTCATGAAGACTGGACAAACAAGAGAGTCGTCACGGGTGACAAATGCCCCCAAAGTGTTTGACACCGAAATGCATTTTGGCGGAAAAACAATACAATGTAATGCAGGTGTAACATGAAATTTTGATGCTGTTAAAAATGACACAGGAGTCAGTTCTTAACATTAGAAACAGAACCTTTGACGATTATGATAGCTAAGAAAAGAGCCAAGCGTCAAAACTTAGTTAAAAAGGACCCTAAGTCATTCTCAACGTTAAAAAGGACTGTAAAATTGAGGTCAAAGGTCAAGGTCAAGGTCAGTGATCTGAAAATGGTACACGACTCTCCGCCATCCCAAGATGAACTCACAAACCAAATTTGGAATCCGTAGCTGGTAAGGTATAGGAGAAATGCTCCGGACAAGCTTTGTGTAAAATCTAGGTCAAAGGTCAAGGTCACAGTGACCTGAAAATGGTATGCGACACACCGCCATCCCAAGATAAACTCACACATTAAATTTGGAATCTGTAGCTGGTAAGGTATAGGAGATATTCTCTGGACAACCTTTTTTGTAAAATCGAGGTCGAAGGTCAAGGTCAAGGTCACAGTGACCTGAAAATGGTACGCGACACTCCGCCATCTGAAGGTGATCTCACACACCAAATTTGGAATCCGTATCTGGTAAGGTATAGGAGATATGCTCTGGACAAGCTTTTTGTAAAATCGGTCAAGGTCAAGGTTAAGGTCATAGTGACCTGGAAATGGTACATGACACTCCGCCATCCCAAGATGAACTCACACACCAAATTTGGAATCTGTAGCTGGTAAGGTAAAGGAGATATGCTCCGGACAAGCTTTTTGTAAAATCGGTCAAAGGTCATGGTCAAGGTCACAGTCACCTGAAAATGGTACGCGACACTCCTCCATCCCAAGATGAACTCACACACCAAATTTGGAATCCTTAGCTGGTAAGGAATAGGAGATATACTCCGGACAAGCTTTTTGTAGCTGGTAAGGTATAAGCGGTTTTTAAAATCGATGTCAAAGGTCAAGGTCAAGGTCACAGTGACCTGGAAATGGTACACGGCACTCCGCCATCCCAAGATGAACTCACACACCAAATTTGGAATCTGTAGCTGGTAAGGTAAAGGAGATATGCTCCGGACAAGCTTTTTGTAAAATCGGTCAAAGGTCATGGTCAAGGTCACAGTGATCTGAAAATGGTACGCGACACTCCTCCATCCAAAGATGAACTCACACACCAAATTTGGAATCCTTAGCTGGTAAGGTATAGGAGATATACTCCGGACAAGCTTTTTGTAGCTGGTAAGGCATAAGCTTTTTTTTAAATCGAGGTCAAAGGTCAAGGTCAAGGTCACAGTGACCTGGAAATGGTACGCGACACTCCGACATCCCAAGATGAACTCACACACCAAATTTGGAATCTGTAGCTGGTAAGGTAAAGGAGATATGCTCCGGACAAGCTTTTTGTAAAATCAAGGTCAAAGGTCAAGGTCAAGGTCACAGTGACATGAAAATGGTACGCGACACTCCCCCATCCCAAGATGAACTCACACACCAAATTTGGTATCCGTAGCTGATGTGACAAAGGAAATATACTCCGGACAAAAGGTACACACACCCACACACACACACACCCACCCACCCACACACCCACCCACCCACACACCCACCCACACACGCACGGTGCGATCACTATATGCCGCCAAAGCCTAGCTTTGGGGGCATAAAAATTTGGCCCCTAGAGTGTTCACAAGGTTTTTCTACTGTTTGACCTAGTGACCTAGTTTTTGACGCAAGGTGACCCACTTTCAAACTCGTCCGAGATTTTATCAAAACAATCAATCTGATAAAGTTTCATGAAGATTCATCCACAAATGTGACCTTTAGAGTGTTCACAAGGTTTTCTTCTATTTGACCTAGTGACCTAGTTTTTAACTGCATATGACACACTTTCAAACTCGTCTGATATTTTAGACAATCATTCTGACCAAGATTCATGAAGATTGGGCTACAAATGTGACCTCTAGTGTTCACAAGGTTTTCCTACTATTTGACCCAGTGACCTAGTTTTTACCCCTCATGACCCACTTTCAAACTCATCCGAGATTTTATTAAGATAACCATTCTGAGCAAGTTTCATGACGATTGGACAAAAATTGTGACCACTAGAGTGTTCACAAGCAAATTGTTGACGCCGCACGAGGGACGCTGCCCGAGGGATTCCGGACATCTTCCAAAAGCTCACCTTGAGCTTTGCTCAGGTGAGCTAAAATTCCACACAATCCAAGTGGTTATAAACTGAGTTTTGACCCTTTTAACATGAGTAAACCCTTTACTCCATGAATATTAATGTAAGAAATAATGACATCATGAACAATAATTAGATTATTTTTTTATAATAGCACATGAACACATGTAGTTTTGGTATTGGCTGAAAATGAAAAACAAATCTATATTTCAAAAGCAAACAGAGCAGACCCTGATCAGACCACTCCCGTCTGATCAGGGTATAATCTATTTGCAAAGGCATAATAAGGCACATTTATGGAGTAAAAGTTTAAACATTTGCAAACATTGTAAACCAAGATCAGAGAGGACTGTTTGTCATTCAAAATCCTAAATAAATGGACCATTCCACATGCACAGGAAATAGCACTTACCTTAGGCAAGTCTGTGATAATGAAAGGCCCCTAATTTCAGGCAAGTCCTGGTGTTCTGCCCCATACGTAGATGAAGTCAAGTCACCCGACCCTTCTGCCTCAGACTGGTCTGATTCGAGGCTGCTCATGTAATCTAGAAAAAAAGTTATCCTTTTTAGTTATTTGTTCAAACAACCTAAAGTTATATTTATATAATTATACATTTATCAGCTTAATTATAATGTCATATGTACACGGGATGTTTGGTATTGGCAGAAACTGTAGTTAGATCTACAGTGAAACCTCTCTATAATGGCCACTAAATTACATCAAGTAGTTTGTGTCAAAGGCAGGTAGCCTAAATACCAACTAATTATTATTATTATTATTATACCACATTTATATAGCGCTCTTTTCACACAGGATGTGTGCGATCAAAAGCGCTTCACATGATTAAATTGCATGTACAGAATTGAATATATATAATGCGTATAGAATATTTAAAACAAATGGAATTTAAGATAGAGATATCAATAAAACTATCAAAAATTTAATTAATTTAAGAACTAGAGGTTTTTGTCACAAAAACGGATGTCTCCCCTCTAATAAAAACAATATGTAAAGGGAAATCACTAAAAATGTTATGGACTTGATGATTGATACTTCCCCTCATTATGCGCTTTCCACACCACATTTTTCAAGAAGAAAATGATAACAGCTAATAACTCTAAAAATTGACCCTATTTTTACAAAGAACTGAGAGAAACTTTATCTTAAGAGTTGAAGATGATGAAAATTGCTGCAGATAAAATATTACTTAGCACGCAAAGAGTTAAAGAATTTTTTGCCGATGTCGTATGGCGGACGACATACAGCGAACAACAGATAAGAGGATCCCAATAGCTCACCTTGACACTTTGTAGCAGGTGAACGAAAAATCAATAGAGAAATTTGTATCAGACAACATATTTTGGAGACATTTCCAAAGCCTATAAAGAGTTATGATGAGATACTATACGAATTGAAACGACAAGAACTCATGTTTGTTATTTCTGAAGTGATATAAACTGTATGACCTTTCCCTAGTAGCACAAAACTTTAGTGTTTTCCAGACACCAATCTATTTCAACCACCGAATTGCCATGAACTTGAAAATACATCTAAAACATCTTATCTTCAGACACGCAAATATTAACCCTTATCCTGTAGAAAAGATAGCTACTCAAGTAAGATTTACCTACTTGCGATTCGTGCAAACTTTTGAGAAACTACTACATTGTAACTGCGTGTCAAACAATTTGGTTCCTTACTGACAGAGGTCCAGATAAGATGGGTAAAGCAAAACATTTTCAAGAATAACTCCTTTATTTCTCCACCAAACCCCATGTTGTGACCACTCTTTAGAATCGTCTCTTCGAGACGATTCTAAAGAGTGGTCACAACATAGGGTTTGGTGGAGAAATGACAATTTTAGTATCGGAGTACGCACATTTATCAGTTACTTGGCGTCTCATCTGGATCCAAGCTGCTTGCTAATGACACTAAAGTCATGTTCACCATGCATGATAAGGGTTTACTTTTAACACACTGGCAGTGAATTGGCAAACAATTTGAATCCAGCGCAGACACAGAATCAATATCTCATTAGGATTCAAGCTGCTTGACCATGCGGTTATAAATTTGATAGAAATAGTGTAAGAAAAGTAAAGATTACTATTACATCATGCATAAGCAACAAGTGATACACATGCTTAAAGAGTTAGCTATTTGGAAGCTAACTAACTGCATTATCTGTAACTTTTCAAAAAGTTGACTTTTCAATTATCAAATATTTTGTAGAAGTAGACAGTCTGGATCTCAGTTCAGGCCCCACTCAGTAGGAAGGCCTGATCTAAATCCAGACAGTTTGCATAATAGGTAACAACTCTCACATTAGCCTGCTAAGAGTAACTTTTTGCACGCTAAGTAATTTTTCATCTGCAACAATTGTCTTCTGCTTCAATTCTAAACAGATAATTTCTCTCATTTCTTTGCAGAATTATGGTCAAAATGTCAAACACTTTGAATCCTAATGAGACACCACGTCTTGCGGCATCTATTCTGGATCCAAACTGTTTGCATAGGTAATCACAATTTCTCCGCTTTCATGCAAAGAGTTAAACAAAGCTATCTTGGCAAGAATATCCTCAACTTCAGATGTTTATGTTTTGAAAGAAAATGAGTAGCGTGTTAATGATGGCCTTTGGCTGACACTAGCCTGTAACTGCCAAATCTGATAAACAGAGATTCCTGGGAATATGAAACAATTATCCAGCCTAACAGGTTTGATGATAAGTTTTTGGAATGGACTCTGCTGTTACGCCCTGTATGATCCAGTCCAATAAACCCAGACAAGCCAGGTTTGCATTCCTAACACTTTACCTGATTGAGTAATAACAACATGAATATTTAGTAGTTGGACTGATTTTAATGTTGGCATTATGAAGGATATTTTAACTCAGCCAGAAACTGTAGAATCAGATCTACATTACACCATAAGCAAACACAGATGAGCCAGACCAGATGCCTCATACAGGAGTTGTCTGATCATACAGGAACTGCTGACATGGGTCTACTCTGCAAATACATCTCTACCAGGTAAAGGGTTAAATGTGCAGCTGTCATCTAGAACAAGATGTGCTTGTGAAACACTATGCCCCCAAATTTGACCTTTGACCCTGAAGGATGACCTTGACATGTGCAGCTTCATGAGATACACATGCATGCCAAATATCAAGTATCTATCTCTACTGGTTAAAAAGTTATTGCCAATGTTAAAGTTGGTGATCTGACCTATATATTTGACCTCTGACCTTGAAGGGTGACATTGACCTTGACATGTCACTCCTCAAAATGTGTGGCTTTATGAGATACATATGCATGCCAACTATCAAGTCTCTATCTGCACTGGCTCAAAAGTTGTGACCAATGTTAAAGTTGGTGACAAACAATCAGACAAACAAACAGTCACAAACATACAAACAGGGCAAAAGCAATATGCCTCCCATTGATGTCTTCTTAATTTCTCAAAGCAAATTTTCCTGCTGTTTATTTTAACCCTTTACTCTATCAGTACGCCTTTGTAATGCCCTCGCAAACAGAGTAGACCCAGATTGGTTGGCTCCTGTAGGAGTCCTCTGAACAGGGTCTGCTCTGTTTGCTTCTGAACCAACAAAGAACGGATTCTACAGTTTCTGTCCTGATACAAAACAAACCTAGTTTACAACGCCATTGTAAAATTTCAGCTAATAAATATTTACGTTGTCATTATTTCCTACATGAATACAGGAGCCGTCTGATCTGGGTCTTCACTGTTTGCAAAGATGCAGAAAAGCATATTAAATGGAGTAAAGGGTTAATAATTATAATGCATAGAGACTTGAATGAATATTCATGGAGTACATGTAACTCAAGTTAACAAACAGGAGAACTTCCATCTATCTGAATAACAAAGTACAGGTAATTAACGGAGAACTTCCATCTGTCTGAATAACAAAGTACAGGTAATTAACGGAGAACTTCCATCTGTCTGAATAACAAAGTACAGGTAATTAACGGAGAACTTCCATCTATCTGAATAACAAAGTACAGGTAATTAACGGAGAACTTCCATCTATCTGAATAACAAAGTACAGGTAATTAACGGAGAACTTCCATCTATCTGAATAACAAAGTACAGGTAATTAACGGAGAACTTCCATCTGTCTGAATAACAAAGTACAGGTAATTAACGGAGAACTTCCATCTATCTGAATGACAAAGTACAGGTAATTAACGGAGAACTTCCATCTATCTGAATAACAAAGTACAGGTAATTAACGGAGAACTTCCATCTATCTGAATAACAAAGTACAGGTAATTAACGGAGAACTTCCATCTGTCTGAATAACAAAGTACAGGTAATTAACGGAGAACTTCCATCTATCTGAATAACAAAGTACAGGTAATTAACGGAGAACTTCCATCTATCTGAATAACAAAGTACAGGTAATTAACGGAGAACTTCCATCTATCTGAATAACAAAGTACAGGTAATTAACGGAGAACTTCCATCTGTCTGAATAACAAAGTACAGGTAATTAACGGAGAACTTCCATCTATCTGAATAACAAAGTACAGGTAATTAACGGAGAACTTCCATCTACCTGAATAACAAAGTACAGGTAATTAACGGAGAACTTCCATCTATCTGAATAACAAAGTACAGGTAATTAACCGCAAGCTGGAATTAAGTTTGAGTGATTTTCAAATCAAAATGTTTGTATCAATGAAAAAACATTTCAATATTTTGCCAGGTTTACTGTTGGCTCAAAAGCATCCTTTGGCAAATCAGGTACTATCATATTCAGAAGCAGAGCTACAGATAAAGCTGCGTACTCAAATACTAACATCCTCATTTCTCCACCAAACCCTATACTGTGACCACTTTTTAGAATCGTGTCTTCGAGATGATTCTAAAGAGTGGTCACAGTATAGGGTTTTGCTGAACAATAATGGTGCTTTTCTTGAAAATGTATACATTTACGCATCTTATCTAGACCGCTGCAGAAGTCAGACAGTTAATAGTGACTGTTACAGCTTTTGAATGTTGAACTTTCAAAAGTGGAGAGGACCATCAGCATCTCCTTCATTTCTCCACCAAACCCTATACTGTTCAAGAAGACCATTAATTTTCTATATATCATTCAATTCTGACTACTGGCTTTAGAGAAGAAGATATTAAAAGATTTTTCTTCTCATTGCCATGTCAACCAGAGTTGTACCAGGCTTTTTTTTTGGATTACGGGGAAGGGGGTCACTACCCTTTACTTTTGTGAGAGGGGAAAATATGAGCACCAAAGGCGCGAACCGAGTGCCAAAGGCACGAGGGGGGGGGGATAGTATGAGAGGGGGTTTAAGGTAATTTTTTCTGAATATTTTCATCTGAATTAGCCTGAATATTCACAGACCAGCCTTAAAACCAGTGCTCCAAGAAAAAATTTTGACTGGCAGGCCCAGACCAAGTAAGCTTATAAAATTAACTTGCCATGGAGGGGAATTTTTCCAAAATTGGGGGGAAAAAAACATACTTTTCAGAGGGGGGAACACTACCCAATATCGCCTGATATTTTGACCAAAAAAAAGCCTGTGTACATTGATCCAGATTCTAACAGTTTTGATAGAACATGATAGAGAGATTATTTATTTAAAGTTCTGTTACAATCTGCCTTAGCATACTGAGGCGAGCTAAAAATCAGCTAATAGATATCCATGATGTCACTGCTTCTTATATGAAGATTGAACTGGGAAATGGTTAAGAAATAATGATAATATGAAAATCAATAAACTAAATTTTAATAATGGAATTACATAAGTGCTGACAGAAGAATGCAATCTACATAAATATACATTGTATATATTATTTCATAGGCAAACCGAGCAAACCTAGATCAAATGGCTCCTACAGAAGTAGTCTGCTTATCTATCTGGTAATGGATTACAGAATGTTACAAGCAAAACTGCAAATATGCTTTGACATACAATCCAGATGAGATGCCACTTAGGCAATTGGACGTCTAATCAGGTTACTAAAGCATCTGAAAATCAGATCAACCCATTACCTGACGAATATCCATGTAAGAAATAATGACATCATGAATATCAATTAGCTTAATTTTTATAATGGCATATGAACAAGAGAATTTTTTACTATGGTACAAACTAAAGAATGAGATCTATAAAATGCTGTAAGCAAACAGAGCAGACACTGAACTGATAGCTCCTACTGGAGCCATTTGATCTTGTTCCACTCTGTTTGCAAAGGCGTTAATCTAAGAGGTTAACCCTTAGGCTATTTTAGACCCAACCTCTTTGAATTAATCTACCGAAAAGGAGCATTTACTAGAGAAAAGGAAAAGTTTAGAATTGTGTAGTTTTGAAACCATTGTGATAAATGGAGCATTTGCTCCTATAGGAGCAAATTACATGTAATACTCTATTTATTACAATGGTTTCATAAAGTGACCTTTACAGAGATGTAGAAAGGCATATTTATGGAGGAAAGGGTTAAAGGTTAAATAGAAAGCAAAACAATAGATTGTATTTCAAACATGAAGAAATTGTCTAATTCAACCCTTAACCCTGTCCTTTATATAAACACCTTTTCAGCCATCTGCTAAGAGAGTAGACCTGCAGGAGGCGTCTGATCTGAGTCTTCTCTGTATATAGCTACAATCTTCCACCTTCCATATGTCATTGTAACTATTTTGACCATGAATATTCAGTAGGTATTGGAATTTGGAATAGATATAGAACAGGGGAAGGGTTTAACCTTTAAATGGTGAATTTCAAAATGGAATCTTCCATAATTGTTTAACACTTACAGTCCATTCAGTATGAAAGCTGAGCGAGGGTTCTGAAATGAACAAGAGGGCCAGAATCACGGCAGGCCCTGAAGCGCTCACCAGACAATCAGAGGAGAAGATTTTCAAAGTTTTCACTATATGTTTCTATAGAAAACTAGCCGGCCCTGGGGCAGGCCAATTTTGACCCCAGGGGCATAATTTATATAACTTTTGTAGAGGACTTGAACATGATGCTATGAGCCAAATATGAAAGCTGAGAACCTTTCAGTTTCAGAGGAGAAGATTTTCAAATTTTTCTCTATATGTTACTACTGAAAACTGCCCACCCCTGGGGCGGGGCCAATTTTGACCCCAGGGCCATAATTCATATAACTTTTGTAGAGGATCTGAACATGATGCTATGCGCCAAATATGAAAGCTAAGAACTTTCCAGATTCAGAGAAGAAGATTTTCAAAGTTTTCACTATTTGTTTCCATTGAAAACTGCCCATCCCTGGGGCGAGGACAATTTTGACCCCAGGGCAATAATTAATATAAATTTTGTAGAGGACCTGAACATGATGCTCTATGCCAAATATGCTGAACGCCTTCCAGTTTCAGAGGAGAAGATTTTCAAAGATTTCACTATTTGTTTCTATTGAAAACTGCCCACGGCTGGGGCGGGGTCAATTTTAACCCCAGGGCCATAATTTATATAACTTTTGTAGAGGACCTAAACATGATGCTATGTGCCAAATATGAAAGCTGAGAACCTTCCAGCTTCAGAGGAGAAGATTTTCAAAGATTTCACTATTTGTTTCTATTGAAAACTGCCCACCCCTGGGGCGGGGCCAATTTTGACCCCAGGGGCATAATTTATATAACTTTTGTAGAGGACCTGAACATGATGCTATGTGCCAAATATGAAAGCTGAGAAACTTCTGGTTTCAAAGAAGAAGATTTTCAAAGGTTTACTATATGTTTCTATTGAAAACTTCCCACTCCTCGGGCGGGGCCAATTTTGACCCCAGGGGCATAATTTATAAAAAAATTGTATAGGACCTGAACATGATGCTATGTTCCAAATATGAAAGCTAAGCACCTAGCTTCCAGTTTCAGAGGAGAAGATTTTCAAAGATTTCACTATTTGTTTCCATTGAAAACTGCCCACCCCTGGGGCGGGGCTAATTTCAACCCCAGTGCCATAATTTACATAGCTTTTGTAGAGGACCTGAACATGATGCTCTGTGCCAAATATGAAAGATGAGAGCCTTTCAGTTTCAGAGGAGAAGATTTTCAAAGATTTCACTATTTGTATCTATTGAAAACTGCCCACCCCTGGGACGGGGCCAATTTTGACCCCAGGATCATAATTTATATAACTTTTGTAGAGGACCTGATCATGATGCTATGTGTCAAATATGAAAGCTTATAACCTTCTGGTTTCAGAGAAGAAGATTTTCAAAGTTTTACTATATGTTTCCATTGAAACTTCCCACCCCTGGGGCGGGGCCAATTTTAACCCCAGGGGCATAATTTATATAACTTGTGTAGAGGACCTATAGGTGATGCTATGTACCAAAGATGAAAGCTGATAACCCTGTAGATTCAGAGGAAAAGATTTTTAAAGGTTCAAATTGTTGACGCGGGACGACGGACGATGCACGACGACGGACATCAGGCGATCACAAAAGCTCACC
This sequence comes from Azorinus chamasolen, assembly GCA_963576725.1. NCBI lineage: Eukaryota > Metazoa > Mollusca > Bivalvia > Cardiida > Solecurtidae > Azorinus > Azorinus chamasolen. Next base: position 56,950,425 of record OY755242.1, on the reverse strand, counting down.
CTGAGCACTTTGTGCTCTGGTGAGCTAAAAATTGTGTAGACCTTGATCACAGAGCTCCTCTAGGAGCTCTCTGTTCCGGATCTACAGTCTGCAAAATGTCAGTGAACTCATTTCCAAAATTCAAAGACCTAAGAAAAGCAGCAGCTTAACCCATTCCCTCTTTGGCTATTTTAAGACCCATTACCTTTTTTTTTTACCCAACCTCTTCCAATAAATCTACCAACAAGAGGGTCATGATGGCCCCGTATTTCTCACCTGATTGGCTATGTTTTCTATATCAAAGCTCTGACCATATTAATTTCAGAGAAGATGTTTGTAGATTTCACTATATAACTCTAAAACGTACCGTATGTAAACTGACAACCCAAAGGGCAGGAGCACTTTTACCCTGAGACAAACTTTGATTAGTCTTTGAGGAGGTCTACTAGTAGGCTTATCTATAGGCTGGGTCCTAGTAGTGGTTACCGTAGCATCCCCCCCATGACTTTTTTTCATGGGTACCAAATTGTTCGTTGGGGTCCTCAGAACACATTTTGAACATGCCCCCAAAAATAAGTTTGTCACAGCTATGTTTTATTTAACGGTTTCCATGGTAACCCGAGGTAATTTTCGAAACTACCTTGGTTCAGAAATTGCGTCATAACTTTGCTTTTAGAAGCATTATAGAAGGACAAAACAAGTACCAAAGTAAAGCAGAGACATGTAGCTTGAATATGATATATGATTTTATTAATATTCATAAATGCATTCTTATGAATATTAATGAGAAAGTAAAAAAATGTGTTTTTTAAGAAAAAAGGAGTTTGTTGTTTAGTCTGAGTGGCTTATTAATGCACAGAAATTATTGAGTTTAGGTTTAAGTTGTTTGTTGGGGTCCTCAGAATACATTTTGAGTATTTCCCCAAATAATTGTGTCCCATCTATGTTTTATTAAACGGTTTCCATGGTAACCCGAGTTAAATTTCGAAACTACCTTGGTTCAGAAAATGCGTAATAACTTTGCTTTTAGAAGCAATAGAAGGACAAAACAAGTACCAAAGTAAAGCAGAGTCAAATAGCTTGAATATGATATATAATTTTAATAATATTCATATATTATTACTTATGAATATTAATGAGAAAGTAAACAATTCCGCTTTTTTAGAATAATGAGCTTGTTGTTTAGTCTTAGAGGCTTATTAATGCACAAAAACTATTGAATTCAGGTTTAAATTGTTCTTTGGGTTCCTCAGAACACGTTTTGAGCATTCCCCCAAAATAATTGTGTCCCAGCTATGTTTTATTAAACAGTTTCCATGGTAACCCGAAGTAAATTTCGAAACTATCTTGATTAAGAAAAATGTGTCATAACTTTGCTTTTAGTGGCAATAGAAGGACAAAACAAGAACCAAAGTAAAGCAGAGACATATAGCTTCAATACGATATGTAATTCTATTAATACTCATAATGCATTCTTATGAATATTAATGAGGAAGTAAAAAATGCGTTTTTAGTAAAACGAGTTTGTTTTTAGTCTGAGAGGCCTAACAATATACAAAGAGTTATTGAAGTCAGGTTTAAATGTTTTAACTCTTTCCCTGTTCTGTACTTCAGCCAAATTTCAATACCTACTGAATATTCATTAACAAAATAGTTATAAAGAAACATGGAAGGTGGTACATTATAGCCATTTTAGAAAGTGAAGACACAGATCTTTCAAATTCTATAAGCAAACAGAGTAGACCCTGATCAGACGGCTCCTCTAGGAGCCGTCTGATCTGGGTCTACTCTGTTTGCAAATGCGTGAAAACACATTTATATGAGGGAAAGGGTTAATATCATCATACAAAGAAAAAAACATCTTTGGTTCATGTAATATTTCTAACAAGAGGGCCTGAAAGGCCCTGTCTGATCTGGGTCTACTCTGTTTGCAAATGCGTGAAAACACGTTTATATGAGGGAAAGGGTTAATATCATCATACAAAGAAATCAAAGTACTGACAGTACTGAAGGTTTCGGACATAATATATATTTATTATATTGATTGTTTGCTGTGGATTTTTCTGAAAATCATGTCACTAGTTTGGAAGGTCCCCGGTGCCCTGGTGTTAGTGCTTCCGTTTCATGATGTCACCGGCAGATCAGTCTACCGAGTCCCGGCCCAAAGATGTCACTGTGTATTCTTTGGCCCGGTGTCCTAAGTTTGCTCTCAAACAGTCCTCCGATGGCCCGGTCCTTTGGACCGGGATACCGAAGTGGACCGGTAAATCTACCAGTCCAATCTTTTCTACTGGGAATTCTGTCTCTACACCGCATTACAGTGGAGAAAGTCAACAGGAAGCTTCTCCGGATAAGTCCAAACGTTAATGGTCGTCTAGACCCTGCAATTACTCTTCATCTTCTGAGTACACTTCGGACTCCCAAGCCCCCACCCCACCTCACCCAGTAGGAGGCGTAAAAAACCTTGTTCTTCTAATGGGAACCGGCACTCGCACCGCTCTCATCGCAGGCGCATATCGAGGTCTTACCATTACTCTTTTATGCAAAGACATCGCTCTTCCTCCTCAGATTCGCCGGCTCGCTAGCTGACACTTATTCTGGGAACCAGCAAGCTTCACCTTACTGGCGACCTGACCATCAAGGTCATGGGACTCCCCCTCAGTGATCCCAATTCCCCTTTCCCCTTTCCTCTCGGCTTCCTCCTCCCAAGCCCGTTCTGGCTTACACTCCACACAGGGCATGTTGTGAGTTCAACCCTAGAGGGAGAATAGCTCTCATGTGAAACCACAGTCCACACTTCTATGTCTGTGGCGGGTCCCACGCCTCCCGGGTGCTGCCATCCGTGGCGTTCACCAGGGCGGATTCTGAGGGAGAGCAGGAGGACACGTTGTCCATTATGGCTCCTAAGGATGATCCTATTTTTAAGGGAATCAGACTCTGTGGAAGCCTCTCACTCAGATTTAGAAGGGGCTTAGTCCTCTTCTTCTTTAGATGATTCTGAACATCAATATTTTTCTATTGAGAAGGCGTGTGAAGATTGTTTTAGAATCCTCCCACCCTCTGTCTACCCTAGACCCCCGAATCCTATTCACAGGGGTCCTCTATCCTCTTCCGTGCTAGTGTCAGTCGAAAAAGTGGACCTCCCTAACCTAATAAAGTCTAGGGAGTCTGAGGACCTTCTCCTTCCAGGGGACTTCTTTCCCGTTTGCCTGACCTGGACGAAGATTTTTGTGCCAGCCTGGCAACTGGGTGGATCACGTCCGCTAAACTCTTAGGCCTCCGGCTTCAATTGAAAATCGACCTGGGATGTTTTATCAGATCCCCTCATCAATCCAACTGGCCTTGGGCCAATGGTTCACATCGACAGCGAATATGCTCCGCGGTCGCCGTGACACCTTCCTCTAGTCTGCAGGACAAGTCGAGCGATGAGCTGTGGGCGTATCTCTTTGCCTCCGACCTACTTTTCGGTGGTGACGTTAAGGAGAAAGAGCTGATACGGCTTCTATCAGGAAACCTCCCGCTTTGGGTCTGGTTTTTTTAATCCCTATGGTTGAATGTAAGCCTCTTACGGGACCTCCCAAGAAAGGTAAGACAACCAGACCCTATTCTGCCTCTCAGCGGGGCCGGCCAAGAGCCGGTTAGGACCCTCAATCCCTTTTCCCCCTAACTCAGGACTGGCATCTCAGGCTTCCTTCCCTTTCCCCCCCAAGGGGTTCTGGGCCTTCTAGGACCCAGCCCTAGGGGCACGCCCTTTCTGCCCCTTCCGATCCGACCCTTCATCAATGTGGCGCACTATCACCCAGGACCCTTTGATCCTCTCTATTGTAGAGAAGGGCTATCGTGTCCCTCTGGGTCGACAGCATCCTCTCTCCAGAGATAGGGGATTCTACTAAATAACTTTAAATTTTTAGATTTTAATTAAATAACAGATAAGAACAGCTTATTTAAGTGTGTTTATTTTTACATCTCATTAATATTCATAAGTATGTTCAAAAGACATGAACAAATCAATTATATACACAAAGTAATGATCCTCTGCTCTCGTCTGTTTTGGTACAATTGCTTATTCCTTTACGCACATTATATGCAAATTAGCTGAAATATTCATGCTTTATAGAAATATTACCTGAAACAAAGATGGTTGATCACATGAAAACATTCAAACATGAATTCAATAACTGTTTATTAATAGGCCTCTCAGACTAAACAATAAACTCCTTTTTTCTAAACGAAAACCGGATTGTTTTACTTCCTCAGTAATATTCATAAGAACACATTTATGAAAATTAGTTAAATTACATATCGTATTCAAGTTATATGTCTTTGCTTTATTTAGGTTCTTGTTTTGTCCTTCTTTTGCCTCTAAAAGCAAAGTTATGACGCATTTTTTAACCACAGATGTTTCGAAATTTACCTCGGGTTACCATGGAAACCGTTAAAAAGACATAGCTGGGAAACAATTATTTTGGGGAATGCTCAATTGTGTTCTGCGGATCCCAACGAACAATTTAAACCTGAAATTAATAATTTTTGTGCATCAATAGGCCTCTAAGACTAAAGAACAACCTCCTATTTCTTAAAAAAGCGGATTTTTTTTACTTCCTCATTAATATTCATAAGCAATCATATATGAATATTATTAAAATTATATATATCATAATCAAGTTATATGTCTCTGCTTTACTTTGGTTTTTGTTTTGTCCTTCTATTGCCTCTAAAAGCAAAGTTATTACGCATTTTCTGAACCAATGATGTTTCGAAATTTACCTCGGGTTACCATGGAAACCGTTCAATAAAACATAGATTGGACAAATTTACTTTGGGGGAATGCTCAATTGTGTTCTGATGACCCCAACGAACAATTTAAACCTAAATTCAATCATTTCTGTGCATTAATAAGCATATCAGACTAAACAACAAACTCTTTTTTTCTAAAAAATGGATTTTTTTACTTTCTCATTAATATTCACAAGAATGCATTAATGAATATTAATAAAATCACATATCATATTCAAGCTATATATCTCTGCTTTACTTTGGTACTTGTTTTGTCCTTCTATTGCTTCTAAAAGCAAAGTTATTACGCATTTTCTGAACCAAGGATGTTTCGAAATTTACTTCGGGTTACCATGGAAACCGTTAAATAAAACATAGTTGGGACAAAATTATTTGGGGAAATACTCAAAATGTGTTCTGAGAATCCCAACAAACAACTTAAACCTAAACTCAATAATTTCTGTGCATTAATAAGCCTCTCAGACTAAATAACAAACTCCTTTTTTCTAAAAAAACCCACATTTTTTTTACTTCCTCATTGATATTCCGCATTTATGAATATTAATAAAATCATATATCATATTCAAGCTACATGTCTCTGCTTTACTTTGGTACTTGTTTTGTCCTTCTATTGCTTCTAAAAGCAAAGTTATGACGCATTTTCTGAACCAAGGTAGTTTCGAAAATTACCTCGGGTTACCATGGAAACCGTTAAATAAAGCATAGCTGTGACAAACTTATTTTTGGAGGCATGCTCAAAATGTATTCTGAGGACCCCAACGAACAACTTGGTACCCATGAAAAAAAATCTAGGGGGGGGATGCTACGGTAACCACTACTAGGACCCAGCCTATAGATAAGACCAGAAGATTTTTAAAGTTTTTACTACATGTATATAATCCTATGTAAAATTTGTCACCCCCAGGGTGGGGACAATTTTGACCCCAGGGACAAAATTTGAACAATATTGGTAAAGGTCCACCAGACGATGTTTCAATACCAAATATCACTGCTCTTAGAGGCCTTTCGGTTTGAGACAAGAATATTTTTAATGTTTTTATTATATAATTTTATGTAAAACATGTGACTCCAAGGGCATGACCGTCTTTGACCCAAGGGGCATAATTTGAACAATCTTAGTAAAGGTTCACCAGATGATGCTACATACCAAATATCACAGCTCTAAGCTTTTCGGTTTCAGACAAGAAGATTTTTAAAGTTTTTACTATATAATCCAATGTAAAACTTGTGACCTCTGCGGTTGGGCAAATTTTGACCCCAATCACAAAATTTAAGTAGAGGTCCACTAGATGATTCTGCACACCAAATTTGGTATCCCTAGGCCTTACAGTTTTTGACAAGAAGATTTTTAAAGTTTTTATTTCTTTTTGGACATCGGTTGCCATGGCAACCAGAGTTCTGCATGGAATCAAATTCTTTGAACAACTTTGGAAGAAGTTGACCCAAGGAACAATCCTGCCAAGTTTGGTAAAAATCCAGCCAGTAGTTTAGGAGGAGGTATCATTTTAAGAAAAAGGTTGACAACAGACGACTGTCATGACGCATGACTCAGACACAGGGCGATCACAATAGCTTGGTGCCAGATGAGCTAAAAAGGAACATTTACTAGAGAAGAGGAATGTTTTAGAATTGTGTAGTTTTGAAACCATTGTGATAAATAGAGCATTGTTCAATAGGAGCAAATGCTCTATTTATCACAATGGTTTCAAAAAGTGACATTTACAGAGGCGTCAAAATGAGGGAATGGGTTAATGCTGTTGTTATTGTTGTTTTTTAATATCCGTTTCTATTGGCTAATTGGACGTCCCAAAGAGCCTCAGAGGGGAGCGGATACAGAGAAACCCGTGTGTGATGCCCTACCCTTGTTATCAATAAGTGTTTCTCTGGTTCTTTTAGATACCCAGTGTAAATATTTTAGCACTGATACATCAGACCTCAGTTTATAAAGTCTCATCTGAAGGGTTAATGCAGGATGCAAGTTAATATGTCTGCTTTACTGTCATTCTCCGAGAACTACAGATAAAGGTGCATACCCAAATACTAAAATCGTCATTACTCCAACAAACCCTATGCTGTGTCTACTCCTTAGAATCGTCTCAAAGAGACGATTCCAAGGAGTGGTCACAGTATAGGGTTTGATGGAGAAATAAAGGAGCTACTGTTGAAAATGTTAAAATTTACGCATCTTATCTGGACCTCCGCATTCTACATTAACTATGGCCTTTTAGTAACCTCAAAAAGATGCCTTTTGTGTACCTCTGCAAACACATTAGACCTAGATCAGAAGGTTACTGAAAGAGCTGTCTGATTAGGGTCTGCTCTATTGCTTAACCCTTTACTCCATATATACCCCTTTCTGTGCCTTTGCAAACAGAGTTCACCCAGATCCGATGGCTCCTATAAGAGCCCTCTGATCAGGGTCTGCTCTGTTTGCTTATGAAATTGTAATAGATGTGACCCTTCAGTTTCTACCAATACCAAAACATCCTGTGTGCATTATGGCATTATAACAATTAATCTAATTAATATTCATGATGTTAATTTCACCAGTTAAGGTCATGGTGACCTTGACCTTTGACCTAGTGACCTCAAAAACTATTGGGGTCATCTAGTGGTGATGACCACCCACCACAGCAAGTTTGAAGATTCTACGCCAAGCCGTTTATCAGTTATTGATTGGAAACTGTTCGATCTACCGACCGACCAACCAACCGACATGTGCAAAGCAATATATACCCCCATTTTTTCAAAAGTGGGGTATAATAATTCAAAAGAGTTTTATTCAAAGAGCATAAGGAAACATCATAGTCCTTCCATGATTCTTATATGAGATATTTAAAGTTCAACTTGTTACTGCAGTGCAAAGCGATCAACAATAAATCAGAGTAAACCAACTAGCTTTTGAGAGAGTATTCAACAGAGATTACTGAACAGTTTTTAGATCTGTCATTTTACATACCTTTAAGACACTCTCTACAGTTCTTCTCACGTGAACTCTTCGGATGAGACCTGGACCTGGGAACAAAATTAAAATGAACTAGAGTTTGTTTTTGTGAAAAACACATGTCTCCCCCCGGTACCCCGCCCCCACACCCATAAGAGGAATGAATTCACCCCCTGACGCCCTCTACCCTGGCACCCATAAGAGGAATAAATTCATATGTCAAAATACTGACATATAGCTGGTTCATATGTAAAAGTTTGAATGAAAACTCCTACATAGTCAGTGTTCTCAATAAGAACCGGCCGGCGGCCAAAATAGCTGCTTCAAAACAGATTTCGGCCGGTTCAAATTCGTCAAGAAATGAAAAAATGACATCCATTTCTCAAAGTTTGTTTATGTTTGGAGTTGAAGTTTACGCGCATGCAGTTTATAAATGGCTTAAAACTCCCGATGTTTCGGACCCTCTTCTTCCACTTCCAATGCATTCCATGTTTAGCGACGAGTCCTCTCAGTCTGACTCTGAATGTCACTAACAATTAATCTCAAAACATCATTATTTCTTAACCCTTTCCCTGTTATATATTTATTCCAATTTTCAATACCTGCGGATTGTTGTGTTCTGCATCCAGTTTTGTTATGCATCCTCTTTCGCATAACACTCAAACCTCTGACATAAAATCACATAATCTTCAACTTGCATAAGATGATCACTTATCATCAGTATTATTTAGATGTAGAAGTCAAATAAATAGTTATAATGAAATGTTGAAGGTTGAGTATTGTGGCCAAAAACTAAAGAAAAAGATCTATCAAATTCCATTAGCAAACAGCACACCCTGATCAGATGGCTCCTATAGAAGCTGTCTCATCAGGATCTACTCTGTTTGCAGATGCGTGAAAAGGTGTTTATATGAGGGAAAGGGTTAAAAAAGTAAATAGTGAGCAACCACCTATCTTTTTATATCTTGTTTATCTACATTTATGAATCTTATTGAGAACACTGCATAGTATAGGAGGAGTTGGCTGCACAAGACTTTTTCGCTATTACTCTATATAAGGAAAAACTCCAAAGGGTCACAACTTCTGTCAAAATTGTTGCAGCCAAAATTCCAAAGCACATAACCATCCTCACATATAGCTGGTTCATATGTAAAAGTTTGAAGTAAATCCCTCAAATAGTGTAGGAGGAGTTAGCTGCACAAGATTTTTTCGCTACATATTCTATACAAGGAAAACTACAAAGGGCCATAACTTCTGTCAAAATTGTTGCAGCCAAAATTCCAAACCACATGACCATCCTCACATATAGCTGGTTCATATGTATAAGTTTGAAGTAAATCCCTCAAATAGTGTAGGAGGAGTTAGCTGCACAAGATTTTTTCACTATATATTCTATATAAGGAAAAACTACAAATGGCCATAACTTCTGTCAAAATTGTTGCAGCCAAAATTCCAAACCACATGACCATCCTCACATATAGCTGGTTCATATGTAAACGTTTGAAGGAAATCCCTCTAATAGTGTAGGAGGAGTTAGCTGCACAAGAATTTTAACAGACAGGCAGACAGACGGACTGACGGACAGACAGAAAGCACAACATCAATATGTCTCCCTCCCCTAAAGGGGGGAGAAATAATTATTCTGAGGGCTTATTGCTAAACTATTGTTTCTCTGTTCTATGAACACATGAATAGATTAATAGAATCAAGCATGGGTTTTGTTAAAGACGGGGGTTTCTATACCCGAGGTTGGTCTGTTCCAGACGGAAACGAGCTTTAGCGAGTTTCCGATAGGAACAGACCAACCGAGGGTATAGAACCCCCCGGCTTTAACAAATCCCATGCTTGATTATTTTTCTCGCTGAAATACGCCCTAAAACCAAGAAAATAAACGAATTTTGTGAAGTACTACTTTACATTGCGTAATACGACTTCCATATCTAATAGCAACAGACCGCAGCATAACTTTAGGCGTGACACCAAATTCTTGCATAAAACGTGCTGTTGTAGTCCCGCTAGACCATGTATTAACAAGGCGATTCTCATGCTCACGCGCTGTTGTTGACCGGTATTAATTATACCTATTACGGACCTAAGGTTAACAATGGACTCGAACGCTACAGCGTTTTGGCCTAAGCTAGGTGTTTGCCGGGGTGTGAGTATTTCCAGGAGCACCGACAATGAACTGTTTTTAGTGATAGACATATTGAATGAATTTCCGTGTAAACGGTATTTGATACAATCATGAATTGACGTCGAAAAGAAAACAGTGGCCCGGAAACAGCATAAATCGACGAAGTGTCAAACAAGTGTATAGTTTTGCTGCCGTTGTTTTGCTTGTATTTTGAAGAATTAAATTGATGCAGGAGAGCAGAAAATTGGTTTTATGCAAGAATATCGTTAATACACGGTTGTTTTCGGGCAATAACATCTGCAGTGTCCCTCGGGAATGTTGTTGCCCTCGCCCTTCGGGCTCGGGCCAACAACAGTCCCTCGGGACACTGCAGATGTTATTGCCCGAAAAAAGTGTATTAACCCTCTAATGACGTCATTTGTTATGACAACCACAAACGTTACGTTTTGGCGTAAATATAAATGACTGAGTGACTACAAAACAACGTCTTCGGTTAATTAAATAGGCTTTTAAAGTGTTTATATGATAAATATAATTTCATATTCGTGCTAATTACATATACTAATTTTAATTCATAAGGTTGTTGCCTATAGAAATGTTGGTATAATTCTGTAAGAAGTCCTTCCCTTGTATTGATTTTACCCAATCGCGCGTATGAATACACTAGTCACGGGGTGTTCCAGATAAGGATTTCTAGTACGGCTATCTTTAGTAACTCAGCTTATCTAGCACGACTGAGAAGCGAGAAAAGATGTGTAAACTGAAACATTTTAGAATAGCTTCTTTATTTCTCAACCAAACCCAATGTTGATACCACGGTTGTCAGACGTTTCGCTACCCATACCATTTCACTACAGTCATTTCGCTACCCACCGAGAAGTCATTTCGCTACCCTGATCATTTCGCTACCTATACGTTTCGCTACCTATCGAATTTAATAGGAAAACCAATATTGTTGCGGGGTGGTTAGTGATTTGAGGGTCGAATTTATTAACATATAATAAATATCTATATTCAGATACCAAAACGAATTATAGGAATATTGGAAAATAAAGTGTTATGTCAGAGGATGAATGATGTGTCTTAATTTTAGAAATACAGACCCTGTATAAATGTAATATGAATAATGACTTAAAATTATTATAATTAACTACATCGATTATACCGATGAATTGTTTGTCAAACAAACAATCATTAATTACAAACACGTACTTATGACACCATTGTTTGGCCATTGTTTAGCAGGTCCACCTGACAATATTGTCCACTCCGAGATCACAGGTACCGCCTATAAGCCGATTAGATATGTGTATCGGTATGTGACACATGGACAATGCTACATTCATTTTTTGCTTATTGCAGTTTTGCTCTTGTTCCATTGATATATAATATGACACTTGCATTACGATCAAATGAAAATACATTAATTTACTTTTTAACCCTTTCCCACATACAAACAGGTTTTAACTCATTTACCAACAGAGAAGATCCAGATCAGACGGCTCCTATATTATAGGATCAGCGTCTGCTCTGTTTGCTGATATAATAAGTTCTGATTCTTCTCTATTTGAAATGGCTACAATGTTTCGTCCATTTCATTATATCGATTTTGTCAAAATGTGAATGTTTCATTCGGATCCAAACTGTTTGCCTATGCTGCTACGCTCGGTATTTCAAATTGGTAAAGGTATCTTTTTCATCTGTTAAACTGTTATCGTCCAAATCAATTCAATCTGTGAATAAATCTGTGAACAATTATAATTAATTGGGTGACAGGGTAGCGAAATGACTTCCCGTAAGGGTGCGAAATGACTGTAGCGAAATGGTCAGGGTAGCGAAATGGTCAAGGTAGCGAAAAACGCTGTGTAGCGAAACGTCCGTAAACCGATACCACTCTTTAGAATAGTTCTAATGAGTGGTCACAAAACAGTGTTTAACCCATTCCCTTATATTGACACCTCTGTAATAATCGATTTCTTAAACCATTGTGATAAATAGAGCATTTGCTCCAGTGGAGCATCATAAATGCTCTGTTTATCACAATGGTTTCAAAACTACACAATTCTAAATTGTTCCTTTTCTCTAGTAAATGCTCCTTTTTGGCAGATCTATTCAAAGAGGTAGGATCTAAAAATAGCCTATGAGAGAATGGGTAAATGAGTTTAGTATTTGAATACATACCTCTACCTAATGTTCTGTGTAATAATCCTAGCAAACAGTTTGGATCCAGATAAAACATCAAGTAACACAGCATCAGGAACCAAACCATTTCACACCCTGATCATGATTGTATAGATTTATTTAGCAAAAATGAAGAAATAGAGGATCTGTTACGAGTTGTCTTTTAAGATCACATGTTCCTAAATGAGTCTTAGAAAATATTATTAAGCGAGCCTTTTACGAGCTTAATAACATTTTCTTGGTGAGTTTAGGAATATGTGATCTTAAAAGACAACGAGCATCAGTTTCTTTTTCATACATAACCAAACCAGTGTAGATCTAGATCTGTTTTCACCTCTTTAATGACATGTAAACATAGGTTTACCATGTTTGACATCATATATGACGTATGGCGTATTATATATTCTAAAGTGATCTTACACGTGTTACTGATAAGAAAATCTTAACCCGTTGTGAGATAAGGGAAGTTATGTGAGAAAATAACATCTTTAGAATTTCAGAATATGCCACTTTTTGCAGACCACAAATACATGTACTAAGAATGTACAGAACTATAACCCCTATTCTCCTGTTTGCTCAAATTGATATGAAGCAAAAGTTACTTGTGATTTGATCAAGCTTTTAAAAAAAATACTGACCAAGTGTCAAACAGCTTGGATCCAGATGAGAGTCAAGACTCTGGTCCACTCAGTGTCCCATCTGGATCGAAGCTGTTTGCAAATGATCTTATTCAGCAGTGAATGGTGAAAAGAAAGAATGATAAAATATTTATAGACAAACAAAACAAGATGCACTTAACAGAAATTTCCAATAACAGAAAGTTTGTTGTCCATTTAGAAGAATTTGTCATGCATAGGGCCATATTCTAATATAACTGAGAATAACCATATTTTGTTATTGACTATTTTGTTAATGAATATTCAGTAGGTATTAAAATTTGGAATAAATATAGAACAGGGAAATGGTTAAGCAAGAATCAGTTCACAAGTAAAAGACATTAGTTTCTTCACCAACGTTTCCAAATGAGCACACTTAAACATAAGCATACACAGGCCAAGCAATCTTTGACGATCTTACAGATTGAGTGTATGTGTCGATTCTCTTGTTAGATATAATAAATAAAGTCCACATAAAATTAAAATTAGCCACATAAAACCTATGAGAACAAAAAAGGAATTGTTAGTGCGGACAGACATACGGACAGACATAAACAAGAGCACCTCCAACAGATGCGAACGCTCGTCAGTCGGCATTGTCAAGATGAACATGCATACCAAAAATGAAGGTTGTAAATGAAAAATTGAAGAAATTACGGTCAATGTTAAGATTTCGGACAATGACGACAACGACAATGACGACGCGGACACCGGGGTTACGACAATAGCTCGTGATTTCTTTGAAACAGACGAGTTAAAAAGGACTTAAACATTTCATTCGCTATATTGTAAAGTAAATCCCTTAAATGCTTTAACCCTTTCTCTGTTCTATATTTATTCCAAATTTCTATACCTACTGAATGTTCATGGACAAAATAGCCATACAGAAACATGGAAGGGTGAGAAATTGTAGCCGTTTTAGAAAGCAAAGAAACAAATCTTTCAAATTTCATTTGCAAACAGAGCAGACCCTGATCAGATGGCTCTTATAGGAGCCATCTGATCTGGGTCTACTCTGTTTGCAGATGTGTGAAAACACGTTCATACAAGAGAAAGGGTTAATCAGTTACCGGGGCAATAATCATATCTATAAGAAATAATGGATTTATGAATATTTATCAGTTAAATTTCTATAATACTACAAAAACTACTGCTTTTTTAACCTCGGCAGAAACTGTAGATTCACATCCATATAATGCCATTAGCTAACGGAGTAGATCCTGATCTGGTTCTACTGTTTGCAAAGGCTTTTGTTATTTGAATATGCATCTTTATCTCTTGCTCTGAAGGAGTCAGTACACTATTTGCTACCATGTCAATCTTATTTAACCCATTACCTCATAGGCTATTTTTAGATCCAACCCCTTTGAATAAATTAACCAAAAGGAGCATTTAATTACCCTACAAAAAGGAACATTTTAGAATTTTGTAGTTTAGAAACCTCAGGTTGTGATAAATAGAGCATTTGCTCCTATAGAGTAAATGCTCTTGTCACAATGATTTCAAAAGGGACTTTTTAAAGAGGCGTCAAAAGGCGTCACTATAAGGGAATGGGTTAAAGTTACCAAAATGGTGCCCGATTGAATTAACCAGCCAAGAGGAAAATTAGGTTTCCGAATATTTGAGGTAATTAGAGTATACAAAATGGCATGACTCATCAGATTTTACCTTAGAGTCCATTCACAATTAGAGGCTTAAATCAGTAATCTGAATGACAAACAGTGCAGACCCTGATCAGATGACTGTTCTATATTGTTGGTTAATTCAGTACACTTGTTTCCCACATTTAACCCATTACCTCATAGGCTATTTTTAGATACCTCTTTGAATAAAACTACCGAAAAGGCGCTTTAACTTATAAGAGAAAAGGAAAATTTTAGAATTTGTAGTTTGAAACCGTTGTGATAGAGTGATAAATAGAGCATTTGCTCCTATGGGAGCAAATGCTCTATTTATCACAATGGTTTCATAAAGTGACTTTTACAGAGTTGTAAAAAGTCGTCAATATGAAGGAATGGGTTAAAAGGTTAGCCAGACACTTAACAAACAGAAAACATTTCATCAATTAAATTGTTAGCTGTTCAAACACTACCTGATGTCTGCAAAGACTTAATTGTCTACTTCAATTCTCTACCTAAGTCTAGAGAAAAGGCATACCTTAATTACCCTAACTATTCAGACAGACAACTCCCTGTTTAATATTTATTCAAGATTTATTCACCTCAGGAATACTCATGGGCAGAATCAAAAACATAGAATATGGAAAAGGGAATTCTTTCATTGTTGTCCAAACTGCATAATCAGATCTATAAATTTCCATAGATAAACAGAGGAGACCTTGATTAGAAGGCTCCTACAGGAGCCGTCTTAACAGGGTCTAGAATAGAGTTAGCAAATGCATGAATATATGAAGGAAAGGGTAAGGCAAATAGTGTTGGCCCAGATTAAACTGCTCCTGAAGGAGCTGTTTTATTAGTCTACACTATTTGCTACCATGTCAGTCTATCTTAACCCTTTACTCCATAAATACGTCTTTCTATCGGGCCTTTGGAAATAGAGTAGACCCAGATCAGATGGCTGCTATAGGAGTCGTCTGATCAGGGTCTGCTCTGTTTGCTTATGATATAATATAGATATGATTCTACAGTTTCTGCCATGTCCAAAACATCCTTATCCATGTGCTTTTATAACAATTGTGGCGTAATGAACAACTTAGCCTCTATACGTTTCTACATGTTTATTTCTTACTAACATTCATGACTATGTCTCTCCAAGTCTCCTTTCATTCTTCTTCCCTTAGCTCCTACTCTCTCCCCTGTATATATATCCAATGCCTATGTAATGTCTAGACTATCTATGACAGCTGTACTATAATCTCATGTGTATTCTTGACATATTGATAAATATATACATGTATACTCTACATGTATCATACAGTCCATAACCATTTAACCTTTAGCCCGTAACATAAGTGTTATGTTACACACCTCTCTTCCTACAAACAGTACTTTTAATAGAAAAGTACTTGTACGTAACACCATATTGACTTAATCATATAACACATAAATATTCTTTTTATTATTCTAACTTTAGTTTTTCTACTCTTAGTCTCTGCTATCACTGAATGTTCTTCTGAATGTACTTTTGAAAACAGTTCTCATGACCTTACGTAGTAATTTATTTTAAGTTCAACACAATTAACCATTAAAATCGGTTTAGTCTTTCTTCTTGCACTTGCATGTCGTTATTATTAGTTGTATATTTGCGGCTGTGTATGTTCCTTAACACGTGTGGTATTCTGCACTTTGTCTTCTGAATAATGTCCAGGTATAATTGTTGTGTAAACTCGGTTACGTAATGGCTCATGTGTGTCCTTGACATCTATTACTCTGGTCAACTTCGTACTCCGTAATTTATGTCTCCTGGTCATTGACATGTGTATCAAAGTTCGCAATGTTTCAGGTAACTCAGGTATTCCCACAGTTTATATATGTGTAATGTTTTTCTCCATTGATTTGGCCTCCAGGTCTATTCGTCTGTCACCGTTTTTGGTGTTGTTAGTGGTGACCAAAAGTTTGTCTATGCATTTATTTGTCGTGCTTTTCTAGTCGATGTTTTTCTATATCTCGACTAGGATTGGTCTATGTTGTTTTACAGGCGATGTTTTTCGGCTTTGTCATTTCACCGGTAAACTCGTCGAGATTTCGATCCGCTGTATGACATAAAACTAGATCAACACAGACTTTGTAATTAAGTTCTATATCAAATATGTTTAATACTTAAGTTGAAATTATATTTCGTAATCTATATAAAACGTGTATTTCTCAACATTGAAGTTTGGCAACCATTGTAATAATTATGTCATTTTAATTATTTTATAATTGCTTTTAATATTTTATTTTTCTGAGGTGAAACTATACAGTTCGCAACTTGAACTCCTTAGTTATATTTTCTTCACTAAACGATTATTTATACAGTGTGTAACTTGAACTCCTTAAGCATACATCTTATTGATATATAGTTTCTTCACTAAACTATTTATTATTAAAGGGTTTGTTTGTAATACATTTATTTTAGTATATAGGTTTTACAATGTATTACAATTACCCCCCTATGTTAACATTATCTTACTTATTAAGATAATGCTTGTCATCTTTAAGTGAACTGTCGGCGTCCACTACAAATTTTTCATATAATCCTTTACCATACAATGTTTGTAATAGCAATAACATAAAATATAGTCCTTCATTAAAATCTATTTACAACACTTTACTCAAATAGCGCTTTATCTTATTTACACGATCATGATCAATTTCTCACTCATCACTGACTAAACCGCGACACATCTGTCGGGTCTATCTTACGTTTATTACGTAACATTGTAAAGAGTACCTTTTTAAAGGTATACGCCTAGTTTATACTCTTTTACAAACAACAAAAATACTCTACTCTGTTTTTACAAACAATAAAGTATAATTTTCTGTACACTTTTCAATCATAAGACATTTTCGATACCCTCTTGTCTTATTTGAAAGTATTTGAGATCTAATTAAGGATCAATACGTTACTGCAATTAAGTCTACCTGACTTAAACTCTTCCTACTGAACTGAAGTCTACCCTGTTTCCGTTCCTGCTTTTAATTTTCCATATCACTATAATTATTGGACAACAAGCTGCCTGAGGCATTATTTGTATCAGACAAGTTTGTACTTACTGCCTGACTAGAGCTATTTTCGTAAGCTACGGACATTTCTGTCTTTTGAATAGGATCTAACATATTCGAGTTTTCCTCGGGCCCTGAGGAGCTCGTCTGTGTTAGAGATCCACTTGAAATGTAATCATTTCCAGCTTTTCGTAAGCGTATGGCTATTCTTTGTTTACTTGTACCGTTTCCGATTTGACATTATTGATTGATAATTTTCTTTTCTCTCGTTTCCGTTTCCGTTTAGATCGTACAATCTCTCTTTTGCTAACTTTCCCCCTAGATCTTAATCTAATTTTTTCTCCGATATTCTGTTCGCTTACAGCTATTTCTATTGCATTTTGAAAACTTATAGGATTCTTCCTTATCAAATATTCCCTAATTTCCCCATCAATTAACCCCTCTGTGAAAAACCAAATTAATTGCTGTTCAATTACCTCTGTATTTTGCTCAAAATTTTCATAAGCACTTTTTTCCAAAACTTTTATTCTCTCTGCAAAAATCTGTACATTTTCACCTCTTTGTTGTTTAATATTGCTTAGTAGTGAAAAATTATGATATCTATCTGTTACTTCTCCAAAAAGATTTTCCAACTCATTTTTCAACTGTTGCCAACTTAAATATTGATTACTTTGTAAACGTTTTTGTATGAATTCTGAAACAATCCCTGTACTGGATCTTAAAGCAATTAAATTTTTCTTTGTTTCTGAAATGTTGTTAACTAACACAAATTTGTCTATATTTCTTATCCATGATTCGAATTCTTTAGTTTTTCCATCAAAAGTGAAGTTTACATTTTGTGTTGATACATTTTCTAATTGATTTGCTAAATTTTCCAAAGTCTGAGTCAATCGAATTTCCGCCATTATTACAGATCAAAACAACACCACAAGCCACAAAGTGAAATGACTTACCCGTACTCCGACATTTCTCCGCGACGGATCCAGAATCCTTGGTCACGTGGCACCATTAACGCCCGTGTGGCGTAATGAACAACTTAGCCTCTATACGTTTCTACATGTTTATTTCTTACTAACATTCATGACTATGTCTCTCCAAGTCTCCTTTCATTCTTCTTCCCTTAGCTCCTACTCTCTCCCCTGTATATATATCCAATGCCTATGTAATGTCTAGACTATCTATGACAGCTGTACTATAATCTCATGTGTATTCTTGACATATTGATAAATATATACATGTATACTCTACATGTATCATACAGTCCATAACCATTTAACCTTTAGCCCATAACATAAGTGTTATGTTACACAATTAATCTAATTGATATTCATGATGTCATCATTATTTTCTTACATGAATATTCATGGAGTAAAGGATAAAAGGTATCAAACTGGTATAAGCGTTTCCTTGTTCTATGTTTACTTCAAATTTCACTACCTGCTGATTATCAAGGACAAATCATTTATGGAAGGCGGAACAATGTAGCCATTTTAACAAGAGGGCCAGAATGGCCCTGAAGTGCTCACCAGACAATCAGAGGAGAAGATTTTCAAAGTTTTCACTATATGTTTCTATAGAAAACTAGCCTGCTCTGGGGTGGGGCTAATTTTGACCCAAGAAAAACAATTTATATAACTTTTGTAGAGGACCTGAACATGATGCTATGTGCCAAATATGAAAGTTGAGAACCTTCCAGTTTCATACGAGAAGATTTTCAAAGTTTTCACTATATGTTTCTATTGAAAACTTGCTACCTCTGGGGCGAGGCCAATTTTAACTCTAGGGCCATAATTTATATAACTTTTGTAGAATACCTGAACATGATGCTATGTGCCAAATATGAAAGCTGAGAACCTTCCAGTTTCAGAGAAGAAGATATTCAAAGATTTCACTATATGTTTCTATTGAAAACTGCCCACCCCTGGGGCGAGGCCAATTTTGACCACAGGGCCATAATCTATATTACTTTTGTAGAGGACCTAAACATGATGCTATGTGCCAAATATGAAAGCTGAGAACCTTCCAGCTTCAGAGGAGAAGATTTTCAAAGATTTCACTATTTGTTTCTATTGAAAACTGCCCACCCCTGGGGCGGGGCCAATTTTGACCCCAGGGGCATAATTTATATAACTTTTGTAGAGGACCTGAACATGATGCTATGTGCCAAATATGAAAGCTGAGAAACTTCTGGTTTCAAAGAAGAAGATTTTCAAAGGTTTACTATATGTTTCTATTGAAAACTTCCCACTCCTCGGGCGGGGCCAATTTTGACCCCAGGGGCATAATTTATAAAAAAAATTGTATAGGACCTGAACATGATGCTATGTGCCAAATATGAAAGCTGAGAGCCTTCCAGTTTCAGAGGAGAAGATTTTCAAAGATTTCACTATTTGTTTCTATTGAAAACTGCCCACCCCAGGGGCGAGGCCAATTTTGACCCAAGGGCCATAATTTATATAACTTTTGTAGAGGACCTGAATATGATGCTCTGTGCCAAATATGAAAGCTGAGAGACTTCCAGTTTCAGAGAAGAAGATTTTCAAAGATTTCACTATTTGTTTCTATTGAAAACTGCCAAACCCTGGGGCGGGGCCAATTTTGACCCCAGGGCCATAATTTATATAACTTTTGTAGAGGACTTAGATGCTATGTGCCAAATATGAAAGCTGAGAACCTTTTGGTTTCAGAGGAGAAGATTTTCAAAGTTTTACACTATGTTTCTATTGAAAACTGCCCACCCCTGGAGCGGGCCAAATTTGACCCCAGGGCCATAATTTATATAACTTTTGTAGAGGACCTGAACATGATGCTGTGTGCCAAATATGAAAGCTGTGAGATTTCCAGTTTCAAGAAGAAGATTTTCAAAGATTTCACTATTTGTTTCTTTTGAAAAGTGCCCACCACTGGGGCGGGGCCATTTTTGACCCCAGGGCCATAATTTATATAACTTTTGTAGAGGACCTGAATATGATGCTCTGTGCCAAATATGAAAGCTGAAAGACTTCCAGTTTCAGAGAAGAAGATTTTCAAAAATTTCACTATTTGTCTCTATCGAAAAGTGCCCACCACTGGGGCGGGGCCAATTTTGACCCCAGCGCCATAATTTATCTAACTTTTGTAGAGGACCTGAACATGATGCTATGTGCCAAATATGAAAGCTGAGAACCTTCTGGTTTCAGAGGAGAAGATTTTCAAAGTTTTACTATATGTTTCCACTGAAAACAAGGCACCCCTGGGGCGGGGTCAATTTTGACCCCAAGGGCATAGTTTATATAACTTTTGTAGAGGACCTAAAGATGATACTATGTGCCAAAGATGAAAGCTGAGAAGATTTTTAAAGGTTGAAATTGCTGACGACTGACGACGCACGCCGACGGACGACAGACATCAGGCAATCACAAAAGCTCACCCTGAGCACTTTGTGCTCTGGTGAGCTAAAAAGTAAAGAAACAGATCTATCGAATTCCAATAGCAAACAGAGCAGATCCTGATCCCATCTGATCTGGGTCTACTCTGTTTGCAGATGTGTGAAAACACGTTTATATGAAGGAAAGGGTTAATTCAGCAGTACAAACTGGTGGAGAGCGGAGGTTTGGGGTCTGAATACTGCGGTAATTAGGCTATGTTTGTTTTCTTTGTGCTTATTTGGTAACATTTATCAAGAAACTAATGTCTTTTACTTGTGAATTGATTCTTGCTTTATCCTTATCATGGTGGATAAATACATCTGCCTAAATTCTAATGTAATTCAAAGCTATCAAAATGGTACCTATTTGACTTATCTGGGGACAGAAGGAGGAAGTCAAATATCTATATGTTGTTCTTTCTGTCATACCACTAATGGCTTTTCCAATTGCCTTTAGGAAATTCATAGAGTATATTTGTGACCTAGGTTCAGAAATGATACACTTTCTGGTTTTGTTGAAGGCACATACGGGGATTATTGAAAGGGTTAACCCTTTCCTCCATCAATACACCTGTCTACGCCTCTGTAAAAGTCACTTCATGAAACCATTGTGGTAAATAAAGCATTTGCTCCTATTTCACAATGGTTTCAAAGCTTGTAACCCAGTTCTAAAAGTTTCCTTTTCTCTAGTAAATGCTCCCCTTCGGTAGATTGATTCAAAGAGGTTGGGTCTAAAAATAGCCTATGGAGGAAAGGATTTATCATTTACTGTAAGCAATACAGACTTTTAATTGATCTCTTAATGAATGTTAACCTCTATTGTGCAGAAAAAAACTACATCTGCCATAACACTGATCTGTTGTATTGTTTTACTTACTTCTGATTCATACAAGGAGTTTGGATCCTGATGAGATGCTTCTGTTTGTTTGTTTGTGATTAACAATGACAATGGTTTATTTGCAATACAAGGCCTCCGGCCCAAAATACAAATCACATACTTCAACAATAGTATGTATAGCATCAATAGTTTTTGTATTCAAAGTAGTAAAACACCAATTTATAATATATATATATTATATGTTATGTTGGTTCGCAGAATATATAACGTCTGGCAGTGAGTGTTCTGTTCACTATGGGCTAATTGGATACCCAAGACAGTAGGGAGACTCAGGATACAGAGACACCCGGGCGCGATGCCCTACTCTTATTACCTCTGGTTCTTCTAGATCCCCAGTGTAAAGTACTGGTACATCGGACCTTGTTTATAGTCTCGTCCGTAGGACTTCGTCCAGTGGGAGATCGAACCCAGGGATGCTTCTGTTTGCATATGCATAAATATGTAAGGATATTCTACAAACAGATGTTTGGACATTTATAAAATTACATACACACCCGGTGGCCAAAGTAAGGGGGTGTTTGGAAGCAGTTTTTAGTAGCAAGAAGCTGATAGAAGAGTTCTAGGTAAGAGTCCACTTGTTCTATGTAGAGCTCTTGATAAGAGGCCTATTATGCTATCCTGAGCTTTAGATAGAGAGGCATGATTATTCAAACAGAGCTTTTGAAAAGACGCCTATTGTTCTATGTAGATCCTTAGATAACAGGTGTATTGTTCTATTAAAGCTCTAGATAAGAGACCTTTTGTTCTATCAGAGATCTGGATCAGTTTATTGCTCTATATAGAGTTCTTAGATAAGAGGTGTATTGTTCTATAATTATCGAGTTCTAGATAAGAGGTCTATTGTCCCAGAGCTCCAAAGATAAGAGGTTTATTGTTCTATGTAGAGCTCTAGATAAGAGATATGTTGTTCTATGTAGAGCTCTAGATAAGAGGCTTGTTGTTCTATGTAGGGCTCTAAATATGAGGCTATTGTTCTATGTAGAGCTCTAGATAAGAGGCTTATTGTTCTATCACAGCTCTAGATAAGAGGTGTATTGTTCTATGTAGAGCTCTAAATATGAGGTTATTGTTCTATGTAGAGCTCTAGATAAGAGGCTTATTGTTCTATCATAGCTCTAGATAAGAGGTGTATTGTTCTATGTAGAGCTCTAGATAAGAGGTGTATTGTTCTATGTAGAGCTCTAGATATGAGGTGTATTGTTCTATGTAGAACTCTAGATAAGAGGTGTATTGTTCTATGTAGAGCTCTAGATAAGAGGTGTATTGTTTTATGTAGAGCTCTAGATATGAGGTGTATTGTTCTATGTAGAGCTCTAGATATGAGGTGTATTGTTCTATGTAGAGCTCTAGATATGAGGTGTATTGTTCTATGTAGAGCTCTAGATATGAGGTGTATTATTCAATGTAGAGCTCTAGATATGAGGTGTATTGTTCTATCACAGCTCTAGATATGAGGTGTATTGTTCTATGTAGAGCTCTAGATATGAGGTGCCTTAGATAATATGCCTATTGTTCTATCTAATCTCTAGATTATAAGAGGAGGCTTATTTTCTATGTAGAGCTCTATTCTAGATAAGAGACCCATTGTTCCATGTAGAGTTCTAGATAAAAGGCCTATTGTTCTATCACTGAGCTCTAGATAAGAGGTGTATTGTTGTGACAGACAAACCCACCAACAGACAGAGCAATATTCAACCCCTCCCTCATCCCCGATCACAGGTCTAAGGGGGCATAAAAACATAACATTAATGAATTTAAGGTCTTGCCATATGTGAAATCAGAGCTCTGCTGGATACAGTTTCAATATGGCAGACATCTTATGTCTCAGAGTTATGGCCCTTGGTTAGATTGTAGCCCTTGTGACAGTGAACAACTGTGTAAGTTTCATAAGATTTCCGTTGCATGAATACCGGGTAGTAAAGAGGTTACAGCCAATGTTAAAGTTTCAAGACTCGAGTTAGCTCTACAATAGTTTGTATTCTTTTTCTTGGAAAACAAAAGAGCTTAAAATGATTGCAAATTAAATTTTCAGCTAACATTGGTTTTTTTGAAAGGGTGAAGGGTTTTCCTGTTGATAACAAAGTAACTGTTGTCTCCTGCTGATTGTGAAGTAACTATTTTCATCTGCCATATCTGTTTTTAACACTTTACTTAATATTCATCTAAGAAAAATGACATCATGAAGTTTACGCAGCTAAATCATATGAACACAGAAATTTTGACCATGGTAGAAATTGTACAAACAGAACAGATCCTGATCCGGGTCAACTCTATTTGAAAATGTGTTGAGAGGCGTATTTATAGATTAAAGGGTTAGAAAACCAGAAAAATATTTAATTGGAATATCTAATATAATCTTAAAACTGTGCATGTGTGTAACTGTAGAAGCTTGTGTATGGTTTCTGTTAACCCATTCCCTCATATTGACGACTCTGTAAAAGTCACTTTAAGAAACCATTGTGATAAATAGAACATTTGCTCCCATAGGAGCAAATGCTCTATTTATCACAATGGTTTAAAATATGGAAAAATAGTCAAACAGGGAGAGCCACATACAAAATGACACTGCACCAAACACCATCAAACAAGAAACTGTATAACCACAAGACAAAACATAACAGGACGCACATCAAGACGAAAAACATTAAACATTAAGCATATTAAACAACAAAGTTGACCTGAAGCTGAAAGCAGGAGTACCGCCTTGGCACGGTCAGTAACCAAAATCAGCTACTGGGGGGCTTAAACCTGGTTTACGGGTACCCAACCTCACCCTTATCCCACTTTCACCAAAGTCAAAATGTAAATAAAATTCCCCCTCCAGACAACTTCACAACATGAATAACGATGTCTGCTAAAATGAAATGATTTTAAAATAAACGCTAGAGGTAAAAAAGCGACGTCATCATTTAAATGACATCATAATTTAAAAGTACGGGAAAATATATGAAACACTTCTACACCGACATTTTATAAACAAGAGGGCCATGAGGCCCTGAAGCACTCACCTGAGATAACCCCAGGGGCGGGGCCATTTTTGATCAAGAAGTCATCATTTGTACAACATTGGTACAGAACCACAAGGCAAAGGAGTATGCCATTAATTAAAGGTCTAAGCCTAATGGTTTCAGAGAAAAATAATATTTCATATTTTTCCCATGAAAAACTGATAAGCCCCAAGGCAGGGCCAAGTTTTGCCCAGAGGCCAGGGTTGTACGTTGAACATTCTTGGCAGAGGACCACAAGCCAAGCTACATATTTGTAGAGGACCATTAGATCATGTTACATACCAAACATCAAAGGTCTAGGCCTTACAGTTTCAGAAGATTTTAAAAGATTTTCCTATGAAAAACTGATAAGCCCTTGGGCGGGCCATTTTTGGCCCAGGGGTCATAATTTGAACAATCTTTGTAGAGAACCATTACATCATGCTACATTCCAAATATCAAATGGTGGCGTTTTGTGTGTGGCTTTTCCTGCTTGACTTTACTACTCTTTCATTGAAAGAATCATTTTCCTGCTTGACTTTACTACTCTTTCATTGAAAGAATCAATCTTTAAAAACCGATTTAGGGTTGAAAGATCGATGATGGGTCGAAACATGCTGTTTTTCTTTGGAACGAGAAACAGGAGGCTGTAAAATCCCGGCGTGTTCTACCTTTCTACCGCCCCTTTTTGCAGAATAGACATTACTGCATTCTGCATATGAGGGTGATCCGATGAGAGATGTAAGGGGACCCTGGAAAGAGGGGACTGGCGATCCAGAGGGATGCGATAACCCGATTCCACTATAGAGTCCAGGGGTCCTGAGTTATGTTGCGCCAGGCCGTGGCGATGTGCAGGAGCCTGGCGCCCACAGGTAGATGGGGTCGGATCAAGGGGGGGGGGGTAGAAAGGTAGAAAGGTAGAAAGGCGGAGTCCCTAGGGCTGGTGCCTAGAAGGCCCAGACCCTTGAGAGTAGTGATGGGAGGGCTGGTTTTGTCCCTGCGCTGAGCCTCTATTCTGGGGAGGGACGGGAGCAGGCCCTAGGTGGCTCCTAACCAGGCCCCACTGGCGGGGAGCAGGAGCTGGCTGGGCAGACTGATTCCTGCCAGACTGTTTAGTTGAAGACTTGGGTTTTGGAACCCTTAGAATCCTCCAAGTAGATGGACCACGCGGAGCAGAAGCTTGTAGAGTGGTCTCATCAACCTTCTCCTTCTCTCTGATGAGGCCACCAAAAAGGGGCTCAGAGGTGAAGGGAAGAAACCTGAGCTCATCCTTCGAGGTGTCCTGAAGTTTGGATGCCGACTGAAGGTAGGCATCTCGTCTGCAACGGAGCATTTCAGCTGCAGAGGCGAGACCTAGTCTAAGAGAGAGCTGGGAAGAGAGACCCAACTGAAAGGCAAGACGCCGGGTTCTCTCTTGCGATGGGGAGTCAGAAAGAAGTTCCTCAGAGAGGGTAACTGACAATAAATCCACATTGGAGGCTACCCCCATCTGCTGTCTCTGACATAATTCCCAACGCTCAAGCATACTCATAGAGATTTACTCGGCCCAACTGTTTCACCTCTCTGTGTTTGGAAGAAAAGGATCGAAGAAACTACTCCACTGTGACATATAGGCTGGCAGTCCTCACAGGCCTTGTCAAAAGAATAAGAGTGACTTTCAGGCTCTTCAAGAGTAGATGAGAGGGAGTCTTCTAATTCAGAATTACACTGGGTACCCAAATCTTGAAAGAAAAGGTCCTCTGGGTTAGCAAGGATGGATAAAACATCATCCTGATCCTGGTCTGGCCTGGTGGCCCTAGCCGTAGGCGGGACTCTAGGGACCGGAGGACCCGACACAGTAGCCTGCAAAGCGACTGGAACATGAGGGTCCAGAGAAATATTCCCCGTAGAATAGACCCTAGGGTCATAGAAATAGGGTGCCTGGCTCAAGAGGGGATCGGAAGTCTTGTTAAAAGTCGTCCCCTGATCAACTGAGATCTGAGTCTGGAGAGGTTCATCCTGTCTGACATGAGATCAGAGATGAGAACGGTGGGAGCGAGCCAGATGAGAGTCATAGGAAGAGGACCTATGTCTCTTATGGCGACAATGTCTAGGCTTGGAACTAGACAGGGGCCTGTGCCGAGAGCGCCGCGAATGGCGGCTGTCGTAAGAAGAAAAAGAGGAACTGTGTCGACGTCTATGATGATAGGCAGAGTCAGAAGACGATGAAGATGAAGAATACCAATGCCGTTTACGTGCCCTCGAGAGTCTGATCGATGACGGAGATTCTGCTCGGCAACTCAGCTCGGCAGTGCTATAAGTGTAGTCAGGAACAAAATTCGAAGAAGTTTGTTCAATGGAGAGGATCGGGTGTGCGGAAGAAACTGTAGCGACAGACACACTCGAAGTCGATCAAAAAGAATTAAGTGTATGCCCGGAGGAACAACTTAATGTAACTCGGTTGGCTGTGTCTGACCAGTGTAAAACACCGGGGAAGAACTTACTATTGCACCGGTTGTAGCATGCCTGGCTGACCTAGTTACACTGGTTGACCTAACGCTGGTTGACCTAGTTAGGCCAGGCGTTGAAATGCTACTATGCACTGGATTCGCAATTGCCGGTTGACCCGGAGCGAAAGTGTAGATATCAGAAACTGGTGTGGTTGACCTAGTTAGGTGGTTGACCTGTTTAGCTAGCTACGGATACCCGGAGGTATTCATCGGAGAAGCTATATACCCTGATCCAGTCAGAGCTGTGGCTAGCACCAGATGACCTGGAAGAGGTCGACCAGCTAAACCTGGTGAGACCCCGCCAGGAGAAGCCAAGTGATAAGCACTGGACGGTGACGTCACTGGTAGAGGGACATTCCCTGGTCGGAAGCGGGACCCTCGTCCCGGGACTTTCACAGCAGCTAATTGTTGGATGGGCTATGTCGTGGACACGGACGAGCCGCTGGAAGAAGAAACATTCTTAACTTTGGGTTTAGTAGGTTTCTTAGCAGGTTTGCGTGAAATGTCACTGTCCAACCTGGCGGGGGTAGACGAATGCAGAGAGGCTTGACAGCCTCGGCAAGAGGCTAACCCCCAGGTCTCAGAAGACCAGGCAGTAGAAAACTGGCAAGGGTCCTCTGCAGAGCAGGAGAAACACACAATGGAGTGTGTATCCCAGTCTGCAAGTGTCCGCAGGAAGCTTTGTGCCTAGAAGCCATGCTGTAAGAGCACAAGGGAGAGACCAATACAAACAGGAACAAAGTGAAATAACACAATAAGTATATGCAGTGTAATCTGTATATATATGGTAGGATACAGAATCCGGGATAGAAGCTGTAGGTAAGGACTGTAATAAGTAGAAGAGACCCAGACAGCTAGTAAGGTTTAAAACTCGGGAGGCTGATAAACGCTGACGTTAATGGCCGACCGGAAATAACCAAATGATCTTAATTGTGGAATGGTGGGAGCATTTATAATGAGGTATGGCTAACGGGCGGGCCATACGGTATATGCGGTACTTTATTATTCTGGTCATAGGGTTAAGTCAAATAACCTAAGCATATTTCACAGCAGGTAATGTATTTTGCTACTAAAACGACAACATTTTCGGAGTTCTTTATGATTATTGTTGAACAATAGTGGTGTTTCAAACAGGCACAATTCTGTTATATATGTTTTCTTGAAGTAAAAAATCAGCCAGTATAATCACCAGGTCGTAACTTTGAAAATTTATTGCTTCTTCAGATTCGCTAAAGTTATGTACACAATCCGTTAGCAGTGTTAGTCTTAAAACCCTATTGAAATTATAAAACATACGCAAAGAATTCTCCTTATATACTGTCTCGTATAATTGTAATACTTCCCTTCTAGTAGTAAATATTATGAACTAGTTATTCTTATGCAGACCCAAAACAGTATTCCTCTAGCCACATTACAAGGAATCTTTCACATGTCATAAAATTACAAATAATGTGAAATACTGAGACAAACACTAAACAGTCATTGATTTTTAAGTTATTTTATATCAAAGACAGTTTTAAATATCAGAAAAATTCAAGCAATATAAGTCTGTACCATGTTTCATATCGTCCAAAAACCAAATTCATTTCAATGAAATTTCAGTTCTATGAAAAGAAAGCTCCGGTCATGACTGTTACGGCAAATCGTGTTGAGACTGTATTTTGCAGTCACTAGACTGATGTCTGCTTTTAACCCTTTCGGTGCCGGAAATGAGTTACATATGTTTTTTGAAAACAGAGTAAAGACCCAGAAGAGAGCGCTTCTAGAGGAGTCCTCACAGCAGAGTTGGAGTCCTCTCATCGGGTTTGTACGGTTTATCATGATGTTACACTTTTCTTCAACAAGAATACCGCATATGGTACATAATACGCCCACTTGCAAACTTTCTCTGATTCAACATGCCTTATAAGTGTTGACATTTTCTAATCTGTGCTTCAGATCTTGATTTCCATATTAAGGTGATACTATTTTTAAAAAAATTGAAGTGAATAACTTATTAAACAAGAGAGTCATCACGGGTGACAAATACCCCCAAAGTGTTTGACACCAAAATGCATTTTGGTGGAAAAACAAAACAATGTAATACAGGTGTAACATGAAATTTTGATGCTGTTAAAAATGACACAGGAGTCGGTTCTTAACATTACAAACAGAACCTTTGACGATTATGATAGCTAAGAAAAGAGCCAAGGGTCAAAACTTAGTTAAAAAGGACCCTAAGTCATTCTCAACGTTAAAAAGGACCCTGGGTTGATTGTCAACGTTAAAAACAGATCCTGGGTAAATTCTTAACGTTTTAAAAAACAAGACACGGGGTCAAATTTCTATATTAAAAAAACATACTGTGTTGATTGTTACTGTTAAGTTGATTCTTAACTCTTAAGAAAGACCCTATGTCGATCCTTAACGTTAACAAGAGGGCCAGAATGGCCCTGAAGCGCTCACCAGACAGTCAGAGGAGAAGATTTTCAAAGTTTTCACTATATGTTTCTATAGAAAACTAGCCTGCCCTGGGGCGGGGCTCATTTTAACCCAAGAGGCACAATTTATATAACTTTTGTAGAGGACCTGAACATGATGCTACGTGCCAAATATGAAAGCTGAGAACCTTCCAGTTTAAGACGAGAAGATTTTCAAAGTTTTCACTATATGTTTCTATTGAAAATGGCTACCCCTGGGGCAGGCCAATTTTCACCCAAGGGTCATAATTTATATAACTTTTGTAGAAGACCTGAACATGATGCTATGTGCAAAATATGAAAGCTGAGAACCTTCCAGTTTCAGAGAAGAAGATACTCAAAGATTTCACTAT
The DNA here is from genome assembly GCA_963576725.1 of Azorinus chamasolen. Taxonomy (NCBI): domain Eukaryota; kingdom Metazoa; phylum Mollusca; class Bivalvia; order Cardiida; family Solecurtidae; genus Azorinus; species Azorinus chamasolen. The sequence goes on along the minus strand of OY755242.1, from coordinate 56,920,478 downwards.
TTGTTTCTATTGAAAACTGCCCACCCCTGGAGCGGGGCCAATTTTGACCCTGGGGTGGGGCCAATTTTGACCCTGGGGCCATATTTTATACATATTTTGTAGAGGACCTGGACATGATGCTATGTGGCAAATATGAAAGCTGAAAACCTTCAAGTTTCAGAGGAGAAGGTTTTCAAAGTTTTCCCTACATGCATTTATTTCTATTGAAAACTGCCCATCCCTGGGGTGGGGCCAATTTTGACCCCAGGGCCATAATTTATACGACTTTTGTAGAGGACCTGAACATGATGCTCTGTGCCAAATATGAAAGCTGAGAGCCATCCAGTTTCAGAGAAGAAGCTTTTCAAAGATTTCACTATTTGTTTCTATTGAAAACTGCCCACCCCTGGGGCGGGGCCAATTTTGACCCTGGGGCCATAATTTATATAACTTTTATAGAGGACCTGAACATGATGCTATGTGTCAAATATGAAAGCTGAGAGCCTTCCAGTTTCAGAGAAGAAGATTTTCAAAGTTTTCACTGTTTGTTTCTATTGAAAACTGCCCACCCCTGGGGCGGGGTCAATTTTGACCCAAGGGCCATAATTTATATAACTTTTGTAGAGGACCTGAACATGATGCTCTGTGCCAAATATGAAAGCTGAGAGACTTCTAGTTTCAGAGAAGAAGATTTTTAAAGATTTCACTATTTGTTTCTATTGAAAACAAGGCACTCCGGGGTGGGGCCAATTTTGACCCCAGGGCCATAATTTATATAACTTTTGTAGAGGACCTGAACATGATGCTCTGTGCTAAATATGAAAGCTGAGAGACTTGCAGTTTCAGAGAAGAAGATTTTCAAAGATTTCACTATTTGTTTCTATTTAAAATTGCCCACCCCTGGGGCGGGGCCAATTTTGACCCCAGGGCCATAATTTATATAACTTTTGTAGAGGACCTGAACATGATGCTCTGTGCTAAATATGAAAGCTGAGAGACTTGCAGTTTCAGAGAAGAAGATTTTCAAAGATTTCACTATTTGTTTCTATTTAAAATTGCCCACCCCTGGGGCTGGGCCAATTTTGACCCCAGGGCCATATTTTATACATATTTTGTAGAGGACCTGAACATGATGCTGTATGCCAAATATGAAAGCTGAGAGACTTGCACTTTCAGAGAAGAAGATTTTCAAAGATTTCACTATTTGTTTCTATTTAAAATTGCCCACCCTTGGGGCGGGCCAATTTTGATCCCAGGGCCATAATTTATATAACTTTTGTAGAGGACCTGAACATGATACTCTATGCCAAATATGAAAGCTGAGAGACTTGCAGTTTCAGAGAAGAAGATTTTCAAAGATTTCACTATTTGTTTCTATTTAAAATTGCCCACCCCTGGGGCGGGGCCAATTTTGACCCCAGGGCCATAATTTATAAAAGTTTTGTAGAGGACCTGAACATGATGCTATGTGCCAAATATGAAAGCTGAGAACCTTCTGGTTCAAGAGGAGAAGATTTTCAAAGTTTTACTATATGTTTCTACTGAAAACAAGGCACCCCTGGGGCGGGGCCAATTTTGACCCTAGGGGCATAATTTATATAACTTTTGTAGAGGACCTAAAGATGATACTATGTGCCAAAGATGAAAGATGAGAACCCTGTAGATTCAGAGGAGAAGATTTTTAAAGGTTCAAATTGTTGACGACGGACGACGAACGACGAATGACGCACGACGCACGCCGACGGACGACGGACAACGGGTGATCACAAAAGCTCACCCTGAGCACAAAGTGCTCTGGTGAGCTAAAAACATACCCTCAGTCAATTCTAAAAGCATGGTCAAAGTTTCATGTAACACTGGCTCTTAGACAGCTGCAACAGAAGTTACCTAATATGGATCTACATTCTTTGCATTAGCATGTATAGCATCTGATTTAGGTAGTGTTGTAAGCAAGCAATGAAGACCCAGTAGCTCCTACAGGAGCTGTCTGATATGGGTCTATATTGTTATAATGCTGTAATTCATCTGAAAGTTCTGACACTGCAAGTATTTGAACAGCATGGCCTACCCATGTATGAATAGTATTTAGAGCTCTTTATAATGTCTGATTCATGCTAATGTAGTAGCAAACAGTGTAGACCCTGTAGTTTGATTTGGGTCTACACTGTTTGCCTAAGCATACCTGTCCAATACTTACAAATTACAAATTTGGAATCTGTAACTGATAAGGTATAGGAGATATGCTCCGGACAAGCCTTTAGTAAAATCAAGGTCAAAGGTCAAGGGCACATTGACCTGAAAATGGTATGCGACACTCCGCCATCCCAAGATGAACTCACACACCAAATTTGGAATCCGTAGCTGGTAAGGTATAGGAGTATGCTCTGGACAAGCTTTTTGTATCTGGTAAGGTATAGGAGATATGCTCCGGACTGTAAAATTGAGGTCAAAGGTCAAAGTCAAGGTCAGTGATCTGAAAATGGTACACGACTCTCGGCCATCCCAAGATGAACTCACACACCAAATTTGGAATCCGTAGCTGGTAAAGTATAGGAGATATACTCCGGACAAGCTTTTTGCAGCTGGTAAAGTATAGGAGATATACTCCGGACAAGCTTTTTGCAGCTGGTAAGGTATAAGCTTTTTGTAAAATCGAGGTCAAAGGTCAAGGTCACAGTGACCTGAAAATGATATGCGACACTCCGTCATCCCAAGATGAACTCACATACCAAATTTTGGATCCGTAGCTGGTGAGGTATAGGAGATATGCTCCGGATTAGCTTTTTGTAAAATCGAGGTCAAAGGTCAAGGTCAAGGTCGCAGTGACCTGAAAATGGTACGCGACACTCCTCCATCCCAAGATGAACTCACACACCAAATTTGGAATCCGTAGCTGGTAAAGTATAGGAGATATACTCCGGACAAGCTTTTTGCAGCTGGTAAGGTATAAGCTTTTTGTAAAATCGAGGTCAAAGGTCAAGGTCACAGTGACCTGAAAATGATATGCGACACGCCGTCATCCCAAGATGAACTCACATACCAAATTTTGGATCTGTAGCTTTTTGTAAAATCGAGGTCAAAGGTAAAGGTCACAGTGACCTGAAAATGATATGCAACACTCCGTCATCCAAAGATGAACTCACATACCAAATTTTGGATCCGTAGCTGGTAAGGTATAGGAGATATGCTCCGGACAAGCTTTTTGTAAAATCGAGGTCAAAGGTCAAGGTCAAGGTCACACTGACCGGAAAATGGTACGCGACACTCCGCCATCTCAAGGTGATCTCACACACCAAATTTGGAATCCGTATCTGATAAGGTATAGGAGATATGCTCTGGACAAGCTTTTTGTAAAATCGGTCAAAGGTCATGGTCAAGGTCACAGTGATCTGAAAATGGTACGCGACACTCCTCCATCCCAAGATGAACTCACACACCAAATTTGGAATCCTTAGCTGGTAAGGTATAGTTGATATACTCCGGACAAGCTATTTGTAGCTGGTAAGGTATAAGCTTTTTTTAAAATCGAGGTCAAAGGTCAAGGTCAAGGTCAGAGTGACCTGGAAATGGTACGCGAGACTCCGCCATCCCAAGATAAACTCACACACCAAATTTGGAACCTGTAGCTGGTAAGGTAAAGGAGATATGCTCCGGACAAGCTTTTTGTAAAATCGGTCAAAGGTCATGATCAAGGTCACAGTGATCTGAAAATGGTACGCCACACTCCTCCATCCCAAGATGAACTCACACACCAAATTTGGAATCCTTAGCTGGTAAGGTATAGGAGATATACTCCGGACAAGCTTTTTGTAGCTGGTAAGGTATAAGCTTTTTTTAAAATCGAGGTCAAAGGTCAAGGTCTGACAGTGACCTGGAAACGGTACGCGAGACTCCGCCATCCCAAGATGAACTCACACACCAAATTTTGGATCCGTAGCTGGTAAGGTATAGGAGATATGCTCAGGACAAGCTTTTTGTAAAATCAAGGTCAAAGGTCAAGGTCAAGGTCACACTGACCGGAAAATGGTACGCGACACTCCGCCATCTCAAGGTGATCTCACACACAAAATTTGGAATCCGTACCTGTTAAGGTATAGGAGATATGCTCTGGACAAGCTTTTTGTAAAATCGGTCAAAGGTCATGGTCAAGGTCACAGTGATCTGAAAATGGTACGCGACACTCCTCCATCCCAAGATGAACTCACACACCAAATTTGGAATCCTTAGCTGGTAAGGTATAGTTGATATACTCCGGACAAGCTATTTGTAGCTGGTAAGGTATAAGCTTTTTTTAAAATCAAGGTCAAAGGTCAAGGTCAAGGTCACAGTGACCTGGAAACAGTACGTGAGACTCCGCCATCCCAAGATAAACTCACACACCAAATTTGGAATCTGTAGCTGGTAAGGTAAAGGAGATATGCTCCGGACAAGCTTTTTGTAAAATCGGTCTAAGGTCATGGTCAAGGTCACAGTGATCTGAAAATGGTACGCCACACTCCTCCATCCCAAGATGAACTCACACACCAAATTTGGAATCCTTAGCTGGTAAGGTATAGGAGATATACTCCGGACAAGCTTTTTGTAGCTGGTAAGGTATAAGCTTTTTTTAAAATCGAGGTCAAAGGTCAAGGTCAAGGTCGCAGTGACCTGGAAATGGTACGCGACACTGCGCCATCCCAAGATGAACTCACACACCAAATTTGGAATCTGTAGCTGGTAAGGTAAAGGAGATATGCTCCGGACAAGCTTTTTGTAAAATCAAGGTCAAAGGTCAAGGTCACAGTGACATAAAAATGGTACGCGACACTCCGCCATCCAAAGATGAACTCACACACCAAATTTGGAATCCTTAGCTGGTAAGGTATAGGAGATATACTCCGGACAAGCTTTTTGTAGCTGGTAAGGTATAAGCTTTTTTTAAAATCGAGGTCAAAGGTCAAGGTCAAGGTCGCAGTGACCTGGAAATGGTACGCGACACTGCGCCATCCCAAGATGAACTCACACACCAAATTTGGAATCTGTTGCTGGTAAGGTAAAGGAGATATGCTCCGGACAAGCTTTTTGTAAAATCAAGGTCAAAGGTCAAGGTCACAGTGACATGAAAATGGTACGCGACACTCCGCCATCCAAAGATGAACTCACACACTAAATTTGGTATCCGTAGCTGATGTGACAAAGGAAATATACTCCGGACAAAAGTTACACACACACACACACACACCCACACACACCCACACACACCCACACACGGTGCGATCACTATATGCCGCCAAAGCCTAGCTTTGGGGGCATAATAAAAAAGTCACAGCTAATCCTCATATTTGCAGATTTTTAAAAAGTGCAACGGCCATAACTCTGTAAAAACAAACTGAATGAACCTCAAAATAAACTCAGCTTCAGATTTTGTTGCTTAAAACATTTCTGTAAAGTTTCATTTATATCATTTTAATAGTTTTCCCAGAAAACAAGAGACAAACTAAAAGCTGACCGACAAACAAAGCAACGAACACACAAAGTTCAAGGATCATAACTTTAGAATAAAATGACTTACCAAACACCCCGCAATATATGTGAAAATTCATATTAAGGTTTAACCATATAAAAAAATTGAAGTAAATATCATTTCAAATGAAAAAGTTATGGCCATCCTCATATATATTTGCATAGATTTGCATTATTTCTTTTAAGTGCAAGGGCTCCGAAACAACAAATCAAATGAACCTCAGAATTGACTTAGCGTCAGGTCTTGATATATTAAACATGTGTGTGAAGTTTCATTAATATCTGTCAAACAGTTTTCCCAGAAAACAGCGGACAAACTATTTGCATGTATTTACATTATTTTTTAAGTAAAAGGGCCATAACTCCGAAACGACAAATCAAATGAACCTCAGAATTGACTCAGCTTCAGATCTTGATGCATTAAACATTTGTGTGAAGTTTCATTAATATCTCTCTAACAGTTTTCCCAGAAAACAGCGGACAAACTATTTGTATGTATTTGCATTATTTTTTAAGGACAAGGGCCATAACTCTGAAATGAAAAATCAAATGATCCTCAGAATCAACTCAGCTTCAGATCTTGATGCATTAAACATTTGTGTGAAGTTTCACTAATATCTCTTATATAGTTTTCCCAGAAAACAGCGGATAAACTATTTGCATGTATTTACATTATTTTTTAAGTAAAAGGGCCATAACTCCGAAACAACAAATCGAATGAACCTCAGAATCCACTCAGCTTCAGATCTTGATGCATTAAACATTTGTGTGAAGTTTCATTAATATCTCTTATATAGTTTTCCCAGAAAACAGCGGACAAACTATTTGCATTTTTTAAGGACAAGGGCCATAACTCTGAAACGAAAAATCAAATGAACTTCAGAATCAACTCCGCTTCAGATCTTGATACATTAAACATTTGTGTGAAGTTTCATTAATATCTGTCAAACAGTTTTCCGAGAAAACTGCGGACAAACAAAATGTTGACGGACGGACGAACGAACGAACGAACGAACGAACGAACGAACAAACGAACGAACGAACGAACAAACGAATGAATGGAAGAACGGACGGACAGACAGGGCCACGCCAATATACGACCATCTTTATTAGGTGGGCGTATAAAAACTATCCTTGAATTCTATTGTAAGCTTGACTAAATTGAATTTCAGAATAGCCCATTTTAAAATTCACCGTTTGAAGTAATCGTCTCAGACTGCTTGCATCGCTTCCTGATAAAATTTATAATACGATCAGTTGTTTATATGTAAAAAGAAGTATATCACAAGAAAACCAACTGAATAAATGCAAACGAATATAAAACTTAACTCTTTCATAGGTTTGATATCGAAGACCCTATGTTATTCTGCAATGTTAGTATTTACTTGGGCTGCATTTTAATTATGTTAACTGTTCGACATAGGCCAATAACATTTTGTTGTAGAATGAAAATTATAATGAGCCCATGCCAAACAGTTACAAGACTATAATGCAACCTGAACAAGTTCTAATACCAGAGCTATGTACAGATAAAAAGTGTCACCTATACTGTGACCACTCTATAGACAATTCTAAAGAGTGGTCACAGTAAAGAGTTTGGTGGAGAAACAAAGAAGCTATTCTTGAAAATGTTTAAATATACATTGGTAAATAATATCAGCTGGAAATCGTTTGGTTTCTCTGCTTTCTGGAGGATGCCCAGCAGTGTTTTATTGTGTGTACATCTGTCAGCGAATTCTTGATTACCTATTAAAACAGTTTGGATCCAGATGAAATGCACTGTAAGTCGGATTTTGGATCTAAAATGTTCAACTCTCTGATTATGGTTTTTAAAAGAAACTGGGAGAAAAATACACTTTAAGAATTTCTAGCAGACATCAATATTTTCAAACAGTTATTACTTAGTGTGCAAAGATTTAATTAAAACTACACCTTGAAGTTCAATTACCTATGTGGGTAGATTGATTACATTTTCTACTTCCTGTTTTCAGACTGCCAATTTTAATGTTCATTTTGAAGCTTTCCAGTTATAACCTTTAACTTAATAATCCTAACTTGTAATGCCTTGGTAAACAGAATAGACCCAGATCAGACAACTCCTGTAAGAGGTTTTTTTGGGGGTTTTCCCCCCTGTCTGCGGCGTATTCACGGCCGATTTTCGCCCGTTGCCCACAATCAGCTCCGCTGGCTCATCGCTATGCATCATACTCATTCCTTGCCTCCTCATATATGGTTACTCATGATTTTCTGATTTTTGTCTCCACGGATTTCTCTCCGAGTTGTCCCTCCTAGTCATGCCTCCCCGAGTGCTTTCACACTCATGTTCGGATAGACTGCCTCTTCATATACTGGTGGAATCTACTCATCGCTTATCGCATATACACAGCTCTTTTCCAATCGATGCTATGCTCTTTTGGACTCATTGTGACAAGCTCTAAAGAGTGGTCACAGTATAGGGTTTGGTGGAGAAATGACGATTTTAGGATTTGAGTATGCACCTTTGTCTCTAGTTTTAATTGTTACCCATGATAAGGGTTAACAATTGTCTATTATATTATTTCTAAAATTCATGAATATTTATAAGTTAAACTTTTATAATGGCATAATATATACACAGGAATTTTTGGTAATGGCAGAAACTGTAGAATCAGATCTATAAAATTCCATAGGCAAACAGCAAACCCTAATTAAACATTTCCTACAAGAGCTATTTAACCCGTTTGCGGAGGCGTGACTTAAAGTATTTATATTAGGGAAAGGGTTAACCAAAACATATTATCAATATAATTGTTTTGATACATTTAAATTATTTACCTTAGTTTGTCTGGCTAAATATCAATCCTATCCCTGTTCAAAATTCATGTAAGAAATAATGAAATCATGAATATTTATTAGCTGAAGTTTTATAATATGTTTGCATTGACGAACTGTAAAATCAGATCAGCAAACACAGCAGACCCTGATGAGACGGCTCCATGGAGCTGTCTGATCTGGGTCTACTCTGGTTGCAAATGCATGAAAATGTATTTACATGTCATATTGAGGGAAAGGTTTAAGGGTAATTATGTTAATCGCAGTAAGTAATAGTTATTTTTACTTCAAATTAATTTATTTTATTTTTCTTTTTAAACTTGAGAATTTAGGTGTCAAACAACTTAAATCCTAATGATACAAAGAATTGCTTGACATTTCAACAGCCTAAACATAAAGTTTAAAAGCATTACTCCATAAATATGACTATCTATGCCTTTGCAAACAGAGTAGACCCAGAACAGACAGTCTAATTAGGAGCTGTCTGATCAGTGTCTGCTCTGTAAATTAAATTTGCTTATGATCTATTATCGATACGATTCTACGGTTTCTGCCATGGCAAATAAAAAATCCTCATTCCATGTGCTATTATAACAATTGTGTTATATAGTGAAGAAAATTTAAAAGTCCCATAACTCTGGTAAAATGATCAGAGCAATAATTACATTCTTTAAGAAAATCTTCACATCAAGGTTGGCAGCTTATCATGGGTGAAAATTTGAAGTAAAACCTCCCATTGGTATATGAGTTGTTAGACACATAATATTGTTTCACTTTATATTATATAGTGAAGACGATTTCAGGGTTCCATAACCGGTAAAACTGGTCTGAGCAAAAATCAGCTTTTCTATGTTTTTTGCAAACAGAAACGACCCAGATCAGATGGCTCCTGTAGGGGCCGTCTCATTAGTGTCTGCTATATTTGCTTATGATAATATAATTAATAAAGATATGACTTGACAGTTTCTGCCACAGCCAAACATTCCTGTGTCCATGTGCTATTATAATAATCAATCTAATTAATATTCATGGTGTAATTCTTTCTTAACCTGAATATTCATGGAGTTATGGGTTAAGTACATATACACATCAAGGTTGTTCATCTGTGAAAGTTTGGAGTAAATCCTCCCATTGGTGTGGTGTATGAGGAGAGCAAGCTACATGCCTCCCACCAACACTCTGTGTGTGTGTGTGTGTGTGTGTGTGTGTGTGTGTGTGTGTGTGTGTGTGTGTGTGTGTGTGTGTGTGTGTGTGTGTGTGTGTGTGTGTGTGTGTGTGTGTGTGTGTGTGTGTGTGTGTGTGTGTGTGTGTGTGTGTGTGTGTGTGTGTGTGTGTGTGTGTGTGTGTGTGTGTGTGTGTGTGTGTGTGTGTGTGTGTGTGTGTGTGTGTGTGTGTGTGTGTGTGTGTGTGTGTGTGTGTGTGTGTGTGTGTGTGTGTGTGTGTGTGTGTGTGTGTGTGTGTGTGTGTGTGTGTGTGTGTGTGTGTGTGTGTGTGTGTGTGTGTGTGTGTGTGTGTGTGTGTGTGTGTGTGTGTGTGTGTGTGTGTGTGTGTGTGTGTGTGTGTGTGTGTGTGTGTGTGTGTGTGTGTGTGTGTGTGTGTGTGTGTGTGTGTGTGTGTGTGTGTGTGTGTGTGTGTGTGTGTGTGTGTGTGTGTGTGTGTGTGTGTGTGTGTGTGTGTGTGTGTGTGTGTGTGTGTGTGTGTGTGTGTGTGTGTGTGTGTGTGTGTGTGTGTGTGTGTGTGTGTGTGTGTGTGTGTGTGTGTGTGTGTGTGTGTGTGTGTGTGTGTGTGTGTGTGTGTGTGTGTGTGTGTGTGTGTGTGTGTGTGTGTGTGTGTGTGTGTGTGTGTGTGTGTGTGTGTGTGTGTGTGTGTGTGTGTGTGTGTGTGTGTGTGTGTGTGTGTGTGTGTGTGTGTGTGTGTGTGTGTGTGTGTGTGTGTGTGTGTGTGTGTGTGTGTGTGTGTGTGTGTGTGTGTGTGTGTGTGTGTGTGTGTGTGTGTGTGTGTGTGTGTGTGTGTGTGTGTGTGTGTGTGTGTGTGTGTGTGTGTGTGTGTGTGTGTGTGTGTGTGTGTGTGTGTGTGTGTGTGTGTGTGTGTGTGTGTGTGTGTGTGTGTGTGTGTGTGTGTGTGTGTGTGTGTGTGTGTGTGTGTGTGTGTGTGTGTGTGTGTGTGTGTGTGTGTGTGTGTGTGTGTGTGTGTGTGTGTGTGTGTGTGTGTGTGTGTGTGTGTGTGTGTGTGTGTGTGTGTGTGTGTGTGTGTGTGTGTGTGTGTGTGTGTGTGTGTGTGTGTGTGTGTGTGTGTGTGTGTGTGTGTGTGTGTGTGTGTGTGTGTGTGTGTGTGTGTGTGTGTGTGTGTGTGTGTGTGTGTGTGTGTGTGTGTGTGTGTGTGTGTGTGTGTGTGTGTGTGTGTGTGTGTGTGTGTGTGTGTGTGTGTGTGTGTGTGTGTGTGTGTGTGTGTGTGTGTGTGTGTGTGTGTGTGTGTGTGTGTGTGTGTGTGTGTGTGTGTGTGTGTGTGTGTGTGTGTGTGTGTGTGTGTGTGTGTGTGTGGAGTTATGGGTTAAGTACATATACACATCAAGGTTGTTCATCTGTGAAAGTTTGGATAGTTTGTTCCCACATTGCCAACCTTTTTATTTAAAACCTCTGCTAATCTCCCAATTTTCTTGTTCACACCTCCAAGTTACCTGTATTTTCTATACTGTTGGAAAAAAATAAGTAAAAGATGAGCTCAGTATTTAAAAAGGTTTGTAAATGCAATGCAGAAGTTATTTTAATAAAAGACTGACTAATATATATTAGTTTTGTTTACAAAACTCATAATCTAACACATAATTAGCTAAATGATAAATTGATACCAAGTAATGATCAAACAACTAAATGACTAACTGGATGATAAGGATAATTGTCATAAAACCGTTAGATAAGTAATTAACTGACTGACTAGAAATCACTTAATCCTGATTGTAATTACTAATTAATGAAAACAGTGTAGACACAGATCAGCTGCCGCATCGAAAATCCAGCGTCTTATCTGGGTCTAAACTTTTGTCACTCATCAAAATTAACAGTTTATCCACTACTGCAAATTACATACATTACTATTATAAGATATTATAAGACACTATAAGATACAATAATAAGCCTGATACGTAAATCAATAAATGATGAAATGTATATAAACTAAAAGATTGGAAAGTATTTGTCTCATTTTGTTTGCCTTTCTCCTTTTTTCCTTTTAATGAATTTTTTTTTAATTATATACACTACTGCATGCCATTGCCATTAAATTGTCTTTAAAATTTTTTTTTTTTAAAAAACCCATTAAATTTCTAGCAGGATTTTCATATAGTTTTAATGGTACACCATTACAATGACCCATTAATAGGTACACCTTTGATGGCATTTCAATGGTCGCTATTAATGGCATCCTTAACATGAGGGCCAATATGGCCCTAAATCGCTCACCTGATTACCATAGATTTAAGATTTTTTCTGGGTAGCCCATGGGTAGGGCCAATATTGACATTAGGGCCAATATTTGAACAATGTTGATAGTGGACCATGAGCAGTGGTTCTACAGACAAGATTTTCAAAGATTTAGAATATTGACTTTATCAAGACAATGATTCTGACCAATGAAGATTGGGCTAAAAATTGCCCTCTAGAGTATTTTTTCTAAGATTTGACCTAGTGACCTACTTTTTATTCCCACCCAACCCATGATCACACTCAACCTTGATATCACCAAGACAAACACTCTGAGCAAGTTTGAGGAAGATTGGGCTAAAAATGTGGCCTCTGGAGTGTAAACAATTTTTTTCTAAGATATGACCCAATGACCTACTTTTTGACCACACATAACCCACTTTAAAAATTGTCCAAGACTTTAATAGGACAATCATTCTGACCAATTTTCATGAAGATTTGGCTATAAATGTGACCTCTAGAGTGTTCACATAGTGTACTCTCTAGAGTATTCTGACCAAGTTTCATGAAGATTGGACCAAAATAAGTGACCACTAGAGTGTTCACAAGGGTTTTCTACAGTTTGACCTAGTGACCTAGTTTTTAACCCCACTTGACCCACTTTCAAACTCGTCCGAGATTTTATCAAGACATTCAATCTGACCAAGTTTCATGAAGATTGGACTAAAATTGTGACCACTAGAGTGTTCACAAGATTTTGCTACTGTTTGACCTAATGACCTAGTTTTTAACACCACATAACCCACTTTCAAACTCGTTCGAGATTTTATCAAGACAATCATTATGACAAAGTTTCATGAAGATTGGACAAAAAATGTGACTACTAGAGTGTTCACAAGGTTTTTCTATTCTTTGACCTAGTGACCTAGTTTTCCACCCCACTTGACCCACTTTCGAACTCGTCCGAGATTTTATCAAGACATTCATTCTGACCAAGTTTCATGAAGATTGGACAAAAAAAGTGACCACTAGAGTGTTCACAAGGTTTTTCTACTGTTTTACCTAGTGACCTAGTTTTGAACCCCACTTGACCCACTTTCGAACTTGTCCGAGATTTTATCAAGACATTCAATCTGACCAAGTTTCATGATGATTGGACTAAAATTGTGACCACTAGAGTGTTCACAAGGTTTTACTACTGTTTGACCTAGTGACCTAGTTTTTTACCCAAGGTAACCCACTTTTCAAACTCCTCCGAGATTTTATCAAGGCAATCATTCAGACCAAGTTTCATGAAAATTGGTCTAAAAATGTGACCTCTAGAGGGTTCACAAGGTTTTCCTACTATTTGACCTAGTGACCTAGTTTTTAACCCAACTTGACCCACTTTCGAACTCGTCCGAGATTTTATCAAGACATTCATTTTGACCAAGTTTCATGACGATTGGACTAAAATTGTGACCACTAGAGTGTTCACAAGCAAATTGTTGACGACACACGACGCACGGCGGACATTCAAGTCTCCCAAAAGCTCACCCTGAGCTTTGCTCAGGTGAGCTAAAAATCCCTGAAAAACCTGTTAACGCCACCCTCTTAAAAGTCTGTTAAAATAAAGATATAATGGCCATCACTATTATAATTAGAATAACCATTAAAAGCTTTTAATGAGAGCAAATACCCATTAACACCCCCTGAAATAAATTAATGGCAAATATTTTAATGGCATAGTTAACTTGGTCATCTGAAGTAAGCTCAATTCCTGTAGACCATATTCTTTTATCAGACAAATTGACACTTGATGGCACTATACACAGCACAAGGTCATAAATAAATGTACGCCACAATTCTCCAAACAAAAAGTGGATCTGTACATACAGCAAGGAGCTGGCATATCAAGAATAATGTTAATTTGCATGAACCACCAACTAATTATAGTAGTACACAAAATAACATAGAAAATTGGTTTGAATATGTCCATATTAAACCAACATTTTGAAAAAATAATATACTGTACTTTAGAATATACATATTTATTTATATATTGGTAATTCATTTGCAGTATTCCTCATTACAAGTGTATTTGTTATAAAAGTCTGTTCTTTTACAAATAAAGGGAGGTAATTATAACAGTAATTATAAACCAATGATAAACAGACCATTTGCTCTTGAAAAAGGGAGCAAATGGTCTATTTATCACATATGCTATAGTTCAATTTTGACCTGTGAGCTGTGACCTCTAGGACCACTCCACCCATAGAGGTAAAACGCGTCACCAACCACGTATTTGTTACGGAGTTACCTGTGATTTTACAGACAAGTAATAAGCATATACCGTAAAACCTCTCTATAACGGCCACAAAATTGTGTTAAATAGTTAGTATCTAGGGCATGCGGTTGCTTAAAGCAAGGTGAAAGTAAAACAGAACGCTCCTATAGGAGCATTCTGTTTTACTTTCACCTTGCTTAAAGCAGCCACCTGCCTTTAACACAAAATACTTGATGTAATTCAGTGGCCATTATAGAGAGGTTTTACTGTATATACTTATACTGCATGATTACTACGAGCTTCTTGTGACAACCATTGTCCACTTACCCATAAATCAGAATGGTTGCAACTTCTATAAATATGAATGTGCAGTCACGGCTCATCGCTCGAAATCGAACTACAGTTTCAAAGCTACAGCTTTTTGAAGTTTCTTTTGTCCAAGTCATCTTCAATTTGAATAAGTTTTGTTTTGGTTTTTTTATTTTATTTTCTTATGATTTTAATGGGCATTAATAATATGAAGGCCATAAAAATCATCTTGCAAGAACGTTTATATTAAATAACAACAATCATAACTTCAATTGGCATTAAAAATTTAAGTTTTTCCTTTTTTATGGCCATTAAAGAAAGTTCAAAACAGTTAATAGGCATGAATAAAAGTGGCTTGGATATTCATGGCCATCAAAGAGGGTTGGATGCAATTAATGGGCATTAATAAACAGGTTTAACAAGATTAAAACAGGATTTCATGGTTTTTTCATTGCCATTAACGTTATAATAACATTTTCTTTATTTTTTAATGCCTTTCCATGTATTATTAATGGCCATGAAAATGATATTTCTTGGTGTTTTAAGGAGTTACCCCATTAATGTTTCAAATCTTGTTAAAATCATTATTGCAGGAATTAATGGGGGAAATAATGGGGGACTTACTGAATTTTACAAGTTTAATGTGCATTTAATGGTATAGTAACTATATTTTAATGGCCTATATACACAGTAGTGATAAAGGATACAAAAACCCTTGTTTCCTTTTAATAGTAATTGTTAATACTACCATCCAAACTACTTAAACAAAAGTGGTTGTCAAAGTGGGAACACACTGTTTGGATTCAGATCTAATACCAAGTAACTGTCTGACCAAGATATAAACTGTTTACAACAATTTTGCCTTAGGTCAAAATGCCTAAAACTGATCTTTTAGAAATTCAAATGATGACAAACCTGAAGCAGATGATATTATAGATCTCTATAGCTTGCTTAATCCTTACAATGTTGAGTAATTTTTCATCTGCAACAATTGTCGTCTACCTCAATTCTTTCATTTCAAAAATATGGTCAAGATGACAAACAGTTTGGATCCTGATGAGATGTAGCATTATGTGGCCTCTCATCTGGATCCAAATTGTTTGCATATGTACTCACAGTTTCGCCGCTAACGTGTTAAGAGTTACGAGTGCTGTAACCTTTATACTGTAGTTTCTGGTGTGAAGAAGTCTATTTAACCCTTAATTTCCCTCATATAAACTTGTTTACCTGCATCTGAAAACAGAGTAGACCCAGATAAGACAGTCCCTATAGGAGCAGCGTCTGTATTACTATTTATCATGAAATATGGAAGGTGGATCCATTAGCAAACATAGGTTTGCTAATGGATCCACCTTCCATATTTCATTATAAATAGTTTGTAAGATTTCAGAACCAGCACATGCGCGTATGTATCTATAGTGTTGTTACGATTATCTTCCGAATTCTCTTAGGGGGATTGCCGCTAGGTAGAGCTCCTGCACTATGGGTTTTCCAGGACCAGGAAGTTTGAGTCACAATCCATTTTATAAGGATTTCGGCAAAGCCGAAACCCTAAAAATTAAACTATACTCATGTTCAAAATTTCAGATATTTTCATTACACCTTCATGAGTTCATATTATTATTCATATCTTAACTTGTTTTTAACCCTTCCCCTTTTCTATATTTATTAAAAATTTCAATACCTACTGAATATTCATGGAAAAAATAGTTATAATGAAATATGGAAGGTTGGACAGTGTAGCCATTTTAGAAAGTAAAGAAACATCTTTCAAATTCAATTGACAAACAGGGTAGGCCCTGATAAGACAGCTGCAATAGGAGCAGTCTGATCTGGGTCTGCTTTATTTGCAAATGCATGAAAAAGCGTTTATATGAAAGAAATGGTTAAGTAAACATATTATAAGTATATTATACTGTACACAAAACGAAAATAATTAAATTGTTGACAACTGATGACGCACGACACACGATGACAGACGATGGACATCGGGCGATCACAAAAGCTCCCCTGAGCACTTTGTGCTCTTGTGAGTTAAAAAGCAGGTGATTGCTTAATGCAGGGCAAAAACTCCTATAGGAGCTTTCTGCATTTCTTTTGACCTGCATTAAGTTACCACCTGCCTTACAGACCCATGAGACCTCTTTTTGCTTAAGACAGGTTCTACTGTAGTTGAATCATAAAAACGCTGTGAGAAGCCAATAACAAGAGGGCCTGAAGCGCTCACCAGACAATCAGAGGAGAAGATTTTCAAAATTTTCACTATGTTTCTATAGAAAACTAGCCCATGGTTCATACAGACTTTCCCAACACAAAATCAGGGCTTTTTAGGGCCTTTTTAGGGACTCCATTCACTAAATTTAGGGTCTCAAAGTATGTGACAGCTTACGGTATGTTTTTGACTATAACTCATTTCTAATAAGAAGTACACTTACACCTACCTAATACCTAAACTGTTTTCAGCTCTGTTACCTTGTCACTGATCTTACTTTCCAGCTTTGTATTTAAAACACCTTCCCAGATGAATCCCCCCACCCCTCCAAACTTCTCATCGGATTTACATCGATCTCAAAAACTGCCCCGAGTGAAACAAATGCAGATTTCCGCGGATAGATCTGATCCCCGAATTATTATACGTTTGAAATGAAAATTATGGCCAGGAAATCAAAGTTTTAGGGCCAGTGTGAACAAATATATGGCCTTTTTAGGGACCATCTTCAAATTTAGGGACTTTTCAAGACACCCGTCCAAATTTAGGGCCTATTCAAGACTGTATGAACCATATAGCCGGCCCTGGGGCGAGCCAATTTTGACCCCAAGGACATAATTTATATAACTTTTGTAGAGGACTTGAACATGATGCTATATGCCAAAACTGAAAGCTGAGAACCTTTCAGTTTCAGAGGAGAAAATTTTCAAAGTTTTCTCTATATGTTTCTACTGAAAACTACCCACCCCTAGGGCGGGGCCAATTTTGACCCTAGGGCCATATATCATATAACTTTTGTAGAGGACCTGTACATGATGCTATGCGCCAAATATGAAAGCTGAGAACTTTTCAGATTCAGAGAAGAAGATTTTCAAAGTTTTCACTATTTGTTTCCATTGAAAACTGCCCACCCCTGGGGCGGGGACATTTTTGACCCCAGGGCCATAATTAATACACCTTTTGTAGAGGACCTGAACATGATGCTCTGTGCCAAATATGAAAGGTAAGCGCCTTCCAGTTTCAGAGGAGAAGATTTTCAAAGATTTCACTATTTGTTTCTATTGAAAACTGCCCAGCCCTGGGGCGGGGCCAATTTTAACCCAAGGGTCTTAAATTATACAACTTTTGTAGAGGACCTGAACATGAAGCTATGTGCCAAATATGAAAGCTAAGAACCTTCTAGTTTCAGAGGAGAAGATTTTCAAAGTTTTCACTATATGTTTCTATTGAAAACTGCCCACCCCTGGGGCGGGGCCAATTTTGACCCCAGGGCCATGATTTATATAACATTTGTAGAGGACCTGAACATGATGCTCTGTGCCAAATATGAAAGCTGAGAGCCTTCCAGTTTCAGAGGAGAAGATTTTCAAAGATTTCACTATTTGTTTCTATTGAAAACTGCCCACCACTGGGGCAGGGCCAATTTTGACCCCAGGGTTATAATTTATAAAACATTTGTAGAGGACCTGAACATGATGCTATGTGCCAAATATGAAAGCTGAGAACCTTCTGGTTTCAGAGGAGAAGATTTTCAAAGTTTTACTATATGTTTCTATTGAAAACTGTTCCCACTCCTGGGGCGGGGCCAATTTTGACCCAAGGGGCATAATTTATATAACTTTTGTAGAGGACCTAAAGGTGATGCTATGTACCAAATATGAAAGCTGAGAACCCTGTAGATTCAGAGAAGAAGATTTTTAAAGGTTCAAATTGTTGACGCACGACGACGCATGACGCACACCGACGGACGACGGACATAAGGCGATCACAAAAGCTCACCCTGAGCACTTTGTGCTCTGGTGAGCTAAAAAGCCATGCAATGAACTGGTTCAAATAAAAGATTGTTAATCAAGAACTTATTAGAAGCCAACATTAATCAGTTTTCAGTAGGGAAATAAACAGCTAGAATACCAGAAATAAACAAAATCAAACATTAGAAGGAACCCATGTGTGGTCTACTGACAGACGGGAAAGACTACAGCTTGATAGAAAGACTGATGGAAAATAAGATGGAGAAACAGATAGAAAAGCTTAAAGGCAGTGACAGATAGATATACAGACATACAGACACTCAGATAGACAGACAAAAACAAATACAGACAGACAAACTGATAGTCTGACATATACGGGGTTTTATGCCTTTCCAAACAGAGTAGACCCAGATCAGACAGCTCCTATTGGAGCTGCTTCATCTGGGTCTGCTCGAGAAATTTACTCGAGAAAAAACAACAACAACACAAAACAATTGTAATAAATAAAGGATTTGCTCCTATGCTCTATTCATAAATGACTTTTACGAGAGTGTATGAGGGTAATCTGGTCTGGTATTCATCTAGGTACCTAATATTTCTCTACCATATTCTACCTAATTGATACAGTCTCAGCTACAGGCAAAGGTGCATACTCAAATCGTCATTTTTCCAGCAAAACCTGTTATGACTGTAATGTTTGTATTGTTACATGTGTTGAGTATCAGACCCTTAAAGGGATGGTATTTGTAACAGACCCTAATGGGATAAGTTTACTACGTTTATTTACTCTCGCATACTACTAGTAACTAACATGTACATGCATACCGCATTCTACAGACATACATGATAGGGCTGGAACCCTTCACTGTATCCTGATACGCTGGACCCTGTTATGGGCGGAGCCTATTTACACACTGACCACTACATCGACCACTGTTTACAATTGATTTGAACAGACGATTCTAAAAAGTGACCACAGCATAGGGTTTTAATTTACACATCTTATCTGGACCTCTGTGGTAGTCATTAGCATGGTTCTCATAGGTATTTTTAACGAGTACCATCAGGACTGGAATCATAGATTTGGACAGGTTGATCAGAAAGCCTTCTATCTACAGCCATGGTAAATACAAAGAAACATTTATAACAAAAATTATGATATATCTTTGGTTTTTTGTCTGATGTGGATGTGTGTGGCCTAGGTAGGTATTTTTTTCACACTGGGTAAATCACTTCCAAGAAATTGACTTAGAGATGGGCTAAGCACAAAACTATTGTTTACAATCTACCAGCGCTCCAGATAAGATGCAAAAAGCAAAATATTTTCAAGTATAACTTGTTTATTTCTTTATCAAACCCTATGTTGTTACCACTCTTTAGAATCGTCTCTTCGAGATGATTTTATATAAAGAGTGGTCACAACATAGGGTTTGGTGGAGAAATGACGATTTAGTATTTGAATACCCACCGTTATCTCTAGCTCCGATTTACTCTTATTTATCCTGAGAATTCAGGCAGACAAACTTGGGCAATGATGCAGTAAGTAGTAAAGTCCATTTCATTCAATTTGAATCAAAATTTCTTCTATTTATTACCAGACTGAGAGCAAATTTAAATCACTTGTACGTATTATTGTTTTTTCAGGAAGTCTGAGTCCAAGTTTCCCTTGAACCCATCTTTAAATAAAGTTTCCTGGCCTACAATGTTTACCCTTTGTCAGGGTTTTTTCTCTCTTAATTGGGAAGGGGCCTTAGCCTGCTGATTTTGGGAAGAATTATCGCTAAAATTGCTGATTTGGGAAACAGAAAAGCTGGTGTAAGTTTGGATTTTTGGGAAAACTGCATGATTTTAAAGAAATTCTCAATTGGGAAGGGGCCTTTTATAGGCCTCTGTTATAGAAGGTGAAAAACCTCTGTTTGTAAACACGTTCATTTCTAATAGCAATTTATGGCTGATGAATGATATCAAGTGGAATGTTTGATTTTTTACAAGGCCTTTGAAGGGTTGGTATAGCTCTTAGAAAGTTGACATCATGCATGAAACAAATAATTTATTTCCATATTGGCATGTAATTCCTCCCTATTAAAAAATTGTATGTTCCATTTTGCGTAGGCATTACCTCATATAATGGCCATTTGCAAAGAAACAGCTGATCAAATTAGCCTGTAAATTTTTTCCCGCTGTTTTCTTCCTTGTTACTGTATGAATGAAATAAAGAGATATTTAGCATGAGAGTTCCTAAATGATGATGAGATCAAATAGGTAGATAACTACATGTAGTTATAAAGTTCAATCTGTCCTGAAATAAATAAAATCTCAATTCTAATCGTAGTGACAACAGTAGTAGTAAGTAGCTGTACTCTTGACAGCCTGATATAAAGTAGTACGTAGTAGTTATAGATAGCAGGTACCAGTTATAGTAGAGGTAGTAGATAGTAGTACATTTGTAATAGGTTGTAGTAGTAGTAAGTATACACAGTAATAGTAGGTAGTAAGTAGTAGTAAAAAGTATGTACAAATGTAGTAGTAATAGTTGTAGTTGGTAGTTGTAGTAGTAGTAGTCATAGTAGTAGTAACAGTAGGTAGAAGGCAGCAGTAGTAGTTAAGTAGGAAGTAGGTAGTAGTAGAAGTAATGATGTTCATCCTTCGAAGATGAAGATGACCACAACTACAAGTCACAGTTTGAAGTATGAGTGCGAAGGTGGCTGATCAGGACGATCTTCGCCTTCAAGCACCTACTGCAGCGTGGATATGGAATGTAGAAGTAATAGTAGGTAGAAGGTAGTGGTAGTAATAGGTAGTATGTAGAAGTAGTAGACAATAGTACTGGTAGTGGTAGTGAGTAGTGACAGTAGTGATGGTGATACATCACTCATAGTAATAGTATATTATTATTACATGTAGTAGTAGTAGTAATAGTAGTAAAAGTATGTAGCTGGTTGGTAGTTGTAGGTAGTAGTAGTAGGTAGTAATCAATAATATCAGCAGTAGTAGCAATGCTGTGGACACAACAGTAAGCAGTTATGAGTAGTAGCAATACTGAGAACACAACAGTCAACAATAATATCAGCAGTAGTAGCAATACTGTGAACACAACAGTCAACAATAATATCAGCAGTAGTAGCAATACTGTGGACACAACGTTAAGCAGTAGTAGCAATACTGTAGACACAACAGTAAGCAGTTATGAGTAGTAACAATACTGTGAACACAACAGTCAACAATAATATCAGCAGTAGTAGCAATACTGTGGACACAACGTTAAGCAGTAGTAGCAATACTGTGAACACAACAGTAAACAGTTATGAGTATACATGTAGTACAATACTGTGAACACAACAATGACAGTCAACAATAATACTAGCAGTTAAGTAGCAATACTGTGAACACAGCAGTAATCAAATATAGTAGCAGAAGCAGGAATACTGTGAACACAAACACAAACAATGACAGTACCTGTAGGAGCAGTGAATACAACAACAGTAAATAGTTATAGCAACAGTAGTAGTTATACTGTGAATACAACAGCACTTAACACTAATAATATCATTAGCAGCAATACTGTGAAGGCAACTACAGCGAACACTAATAGTAAGACTATTACTGTGAACACAACAGCAGTGAACACATATAGCAGAAGTAGGAGCAATATTATGAATACAACAAGTGAACACTTATAGCTGCAGAAGCAATATTACTGTGATCATAGAAGCAAAGCAGTAAACCCTGATAGCAGCAGTAGGGGCATTACTGTGAACATAGCAACAGTAAACACCAATAGCAGCAGTAGGAACAATACTGTGAACATAGAAACAGTAAACACCAATAGCAGCAGTAGGGACATTACTGTGAACATAGCAACAGTAAGCCCTAATAGCAGCAGTAGGGACATTACTGTGAACATAGCAACAGTTAACCCTAATAGCAGCAGTAGGGACATTACTGTGAACATAGAAACAGTAAACACCAATAGCAGCAGTAGGGGCATTACTGTGAACATAGAAACAGTAAACACCAATAGCAGCAGTAGGGACATTACTGTGAACATAGAAACAGTAAACACCAATAGCAGCAGTAGGGACATTACTGTGAACATAGCAACAGTTAACCCTAATAGCAGCAGTAGGGACATTACTGTGAACATAGAAACAGTAAACACCAATAGCAGCAGTAGGAACAATACTGTGAACATAGCAACAGTAAACACCAATAGCAGCAGTAGGGACATTACTGTGAACATAGCAACAGTAAACACCAATAGCAGCAGTAGGGACATTACTGTGAACATAGCAACAGTAAACACCAATAGCAGCAGTAGGGGCATTACTGTGAACATAGCAACAGTAAACACCAATAGCAGCAGTAGGAACAATACTGTGAACATAGAAACAGTAAACACCAATAGCAGCAGTAGGGACATTACTGTGAACATAGCAACAGTAAACACCAATAGCAGCAGTAGGGGAATTACTGTGAACATAGCAACAGTAAACACCAATAGCAGCAGTAGGAACAATACTGTGAACATAGAAACAGTAAACACCAATAGCAGCAGTAGGGACATTACTGTGAACATAGCAACAGTAAACACCAATAGCAGCAGTAGGGGAATTACTGTGAACATAGCAACAGTAAACACCAATAGCAGCAGTATGGACATTACTGTGAACATAGCAAAAGTAAACACCAATAGCAGCAGTAGGGGCATTACTGTGAACATAGCAACAGTAAACACCAATAGCAGCAGTAGGGGCATTACTGTGAACATAGCAACAGTAAACACCAATAGCAGCAGTAGGGGCATTACTGTGAACGTAGCAACAGTAAACACAAATAGCAGCAGTAGGAACAATACTGTGAACATAGAAACAGTAAACACCAATAGCAGCAGTAGGGGCATTACTGTGAACATAGCAACAGTAAGCCCTAATAGCAGCAGTAGGGGCATTACTGTGAACACATCAGTCATTGTCAACAATAATATCAGCAGTAGGGGCATTACTGTGAACACATCAGTCATTGTCAACAATAATATCAGCAGTAGGGGCATTACTGTGAACACATCAGTCATTGTCAACAATAATATCAGCAGTAGGGGCATTACTGTGAACACATCAGTCATTGTCAACAATAATATCAGCCGTAGAAATAACACTGTGGACACAGCAGTAAACACTTATAACAGCAGTAGGAGTAATACTGTGTAACAGTTAATAGCAGCAGTAGGGGCATTGCTGTGATCATAGAAGCAGCAAACCCTAATAGCAACAGTAGGAACAATACTGTGAACAAAGCAACAGTAAACACTAATAGCAACAGTAGGAACAATACTGTGAACATTGTCAACTCTAATAGCAGTAGTAGAAACATTACTGTGAAAATAGAAGCAGTAAACACTAATAGCAGCAGTAGGAACATTAAATACTGTGAACACAGCAGTAAACACTAATAGCAGCAGTAGGATCAATACTGTGAACACAGCAGTAAACACTAATAGCAGTAGTAGGATCAATACTGTGAACACAGCAGTAAACACTAATAGCAGCAGTAGGATCAATACTGTGAACACAACAGTAAACACTAATAGCAGCTGTAGGGACATTAAGTACTGTGAACACAGCAGTAAACACTAATAGCAGTAGTAGGATCAATACTGTGAACACAGCAGTAAACACTAATAGCAGTAGTAGGATCAATACTGTAAACACAGCAGTAAACACTAATAGCAGTAGTAGGATCAATACTGTAAACACTAATAGCAGCAGTAGGGACATTAAGTACTGTGAACACAGCAGTAAACACTAATAGCAGCAGTAGGATCAATACTGTGAACACAGCAGTAAACACTAATAGCAGTAGTAGGATCAATACTGTGAACAAAGCAGTTAACACCAATAGCAGTAGTAGGATCAATACTGTAAACACTAATAGCAGCAGTAGGGACATTAAGTACTGTGAACACAGCAGTAAACACTAACAGCAGCAGTAGGATCAATACTGTGAACACAGAAGCAGTGAATCTGTTAATACTAATAGAATGTGATTACTTAAAGCTGGCAAAAGTAATACCAAAAACTTCTAGGAGCTTTCAGTATAATTTTTTTCCTGCAATAAACAACCACCTGTTTTAAAAACTCCAGAATTTATACTTCGTTTGTGTTGTTGTTATTAGCTATACTTTACTGTAGCATGTTGTAATAAACAAGACACTGTACCTGTGTAACCGAAAGTATTCCATGCAAATCTTAGTTATACTGCGTCCAAAGGCTCCGATGCCGAAATATGGCCGGGACGGTTGTTGTCAATAAAATTGATTCGATCCCAAAACAAATATTCCAGGAAATTCCTCCCAAGAACTTCTGCCACTACAGGTAGGTCAAATCATTAAGAAGCTTATGCAGAGACCTATATATTCTCAGCATCACCACTAACCGTGGAGAGATGTTTATTTACAATGTGTATAAAACACTGGCTGAGCAGTTTCCCGCGAAACAGAGGATGCTGACTGGTTACCAGTTACATGGATATTTTCTAACACACAAGTAGCTGTGTGTAATTCGAGCGGTGTATTTTATTGGGTGATGGACTGACTGCCACACACACAAAAACGACGGAAATGATCACTAGTCAATTTGGAACGCAAAATCGATTCTACTGTATTTTAACAGACACTGTGGTTTCAGGGAAATTCTTTGACCCTTTCAGTGCGGGAAAGGAATATTATTGTCCTTTGCAAACGGTGTAGGCTACACCCCGATGAGGGAGGAGCCTGATCACCAGGGTAGGCCTATGCACTGTTTGTCATGTTACGCGTTTCTTTACAAAACAAGTCATTGAATCGTCATGATAAGCTTATTTGACCTGTTTGACTTTTGGAATAGTCGATTTGAAATTCCAATGTTGAAAGTGTTCAGTCTTTGCACGCAACACACTTGTATGCAAAAAATAGCGTCTGCTACATATTTTTGTATTTGTTTTTAAAAATAATTTGTTTTTATTAGACGCCGAGTTATTGTGGGATCTGTTTACACAGGTATAAATACCATGCAAAGAAATTACTTAAACGTGTTATTATTTCAACTGATTGGTTCAGTTAATATAAATCATTAAGAGTAAATGCAGGGGATTTGGTTTAAGAGTAGGCTAGTGGTTTCAATGCAGGGGATTGGTTTAAGAGTAATGGTTTCAATGCAGGGGATTTGGGTTTTAAGCTGTATATTGGTTTCAATTTTAAGTGTACTGGTTTCAACGCAGAGGATTTTTTTTAGTATAATGGTTTCAATGCAGGGGCTTGGTTTTAAGCATTCTGGTTTCAATGCAAGGGATTGACTTAAGTAAACTGGTTTCAATGCAGGGTTTGGTTTTTAAGTGTGATGTCTTCGATGAAGGAATAATTGTTCCATGATTCATCTCGATCTCTTACATTTGAATATAACTGACACCTTTAAGATGAATTTATACATCCGAACAGAACAGAACATTTCTTTATTCAACTTGTTCAACGCATGCAGTGTTTTTATATACAAATGATTCGTTACAAATTAAGATTTGATTGCATATTAGGCATACTGTTAATACAATAGAGCTTCTCCTGAGTCGCCGCTTCAATGAATAAACATGAAATACCTTAAACATTGTGCTGATGAATAGTCATTGTAAGAAACAATGACACCATTAGCTGAGTTTTTATAATGGTATATGGATACAGTTGTTTTTGGCCATGGCAGAAACGGCGGATTCAGATCTAATATTTTTCCTATCAGGTTCTGCTCTGTTTGCAAAGACGTTAAATTGCGTTTGTATGAGGAGAAGGGTAAATGCAGAAGTTTAGTGCCACAATAAGCCACATTGTTATACAGGTGAACTTGGATATCTCCAACTTCAATGGGCCATATACATTACATAGAGATAACAGGTATCCGCGTCAGCCGGTTTCATATGATATCTGAATAACGTCTCAAGTTCACAGCTTAATGCAGTGCTAACATAATGCTGAACTATCCTATAGGATCTTTCAGCATTACTTTCGACCTGCATCAAGCTGTTACGTGTGTTTGTAGTGATCTATTTTAGAACAATTCTGTATTGACAGTTTTGGAAGGATCGAACTTTTAGTTCGAGTCATCCCGAAGTTTGAATTATTCGAATTCGAGATAAAGAAGTTCAAATGTAATTCACTGTAGAGAGATTCTACCGTAAATAATGCTAAACGATTTTAGAGACAACTACATGTATCTTCAATCTGTAGGTTTTTCATGTTCCCAGAAGTATTAATAACGATGTACATAGTTAAAATGCACATTAACTATCTCTTTCGCTTCCAATGTCGCATCTGTGATTACCTATTCAAACTGTTTGGATCCAGGTGAGACACAGAGTATCTCGGCGTGTCACCAGGATCCAACCTGTTTGTTACTGTGACTGTTTTCTTGAGAAAATTAAAATGGAAAATTGTAGCAGACGACAAAGTTTGTAGACGACAAATTTTGACAGCGAAAGGGCTAACATAACGCATTTACAAATTACAAAAGAGTTTATCCATACCAGACAGTTCCTGTGTTCACGAACTGTCTGAGGAGTCTGGCTTGCTCTGATTTTTTTGGGGTATGTTAGATTTAACCCATTCCCTCAAATTGACGCCTTTTGACTCCTTTGTAAAAGTCACTTTATGAAACCATTGTGATAAATAGAGCATTAATTTTGCACCATGGGAGCAAATGCCCTATTTATCACAATGATTTCAAAATTACACAATAAAATGTTCCTTTTTTATAGTAAATGTTCCTTTTCAGTAGATTTATACAAAGAGGTTGGATCTAAAATAGCCTGTGAGGTAATGGGCTAATTGTGCAGTTTCTTGTGTGTTCATACGCCATTATAGATATTTGGGTAACTAATATTTCTATCATTATTATTTCTAACAAGTCTTTATTAAGTACAGGGTTTAAAAAACGTTGTTAAATTCAGACTCTATCTATCTATCTATCTATCTATCGATACTGCACAACTCTGCTTTCGCGTATTATTGGCAGGTGTGCGTCAGTGCTAGGATAAAAGTAATAAAAGTAGTGAATAGAAAGACTTCAAAGTGAGTCAGTGAGAAGAAGAAAGTAAGATAGTATTAGAACAGGTGATTTTTAAAATCGGATAAAAACACTATTTCCCGGCTCTCAGGGATGGCTAAAAAATGAGGGGTGCATGGCACTCTGAAATCCCTTTAGAACCGATTGTTGAACGGCATATGCAGGCAAGCTGTTCCACAGAACAACTGTATATGGAAAGAAAGACTATTTAAAATAGTTGGACGATGTGTGTATCTGCCTGTATGATAGGGGATGCATATGACGGGTCGTCCTCATGGGCCTCTGTTTTTGTCATGGTGCTGTTCGGGCGACTGTTTGTTTGGCAATTTGTGTTCTCTGCATGTCTCATAAATGCACTTCCTTTATTTCTCCATCAAACCCTATGTTGTGGCCACTCTTTAGAGTCGCCTCTAAGAGACCATTCTAAGGAGTGGTCACAGCATAGGGTTTGATGGAGAAATGCTTTTTTATTTTTAGTATCCAAGTCCGCACATTCATTTGTTACTCTGGATAAACCACTTTGGCTCATGCATATTCATGTAAGAAGACACGACGTGCATGACGAGCAAACGCGGTCGCCAAGGTTAAGCAACTGGTGGGCACGATGATGACTATTTTACAAACTGATCATCTAATTCAGTATTCTCCTGTTTTTATTTACTTTAACTACTACTCCACGAATATTCTTGGAAATAATGACACCATGAATATTAATTAGATTGTCATAATATCGCATGGACATAGGATAAGTTGCCCACGGCAGAAAGCCAGAAACTACATATAATCATATTTGGAGCATAGTGTAATGTTGTGGTCGGCATACTGCCAAACATGTTATTTTCAATATTGTTTCTCTTTGTTTTCTTATCACTAATTAATATTCATGAGGATGCAAATAAGGGGATTTGGATAAAGTAAACAAAACATGAAGATTAATACATCAGCTACCGGGTATATGTTTATATCATTTATAATTATCGCCAAAGTAGGCTCCAGTGTCTTTGTATGTTGCATTGGTAGTTAAACACTCTGTAATATGAACAAAGAGGTTAGAATGGTTGCCTAGGAAACATATATATCACCATCAGTGTTATATAATTTGTCCCTAATTTATTTATCTAACAATCTTGGTGACATTCAGTGATCATTGTAAACTTTAGCTAACCATTTTGCATTTTTGTTTGCTTTATAAGAGAAAGACTGGTGTCTGTCGAAAATGTCAACATCTATTACTGATCTCATAAATATTCATACATATGCAAATTAGTTTGTATCAAAAAAGTAATATTTACTATTTACTATTAAAGCAATGCCTCATATCTATGTTTGTAACAATTGTTTTCATGATTCATCAAAAATAACTGAGATCTAGCGGAGTATTACGGGTAAATGTCAAATTTCCAAAATTTGTGAAAGGATCGGTTACCATGGAAACCGTTAAAATGTTACTTACAGTTCATTGTTTTGTATCAATTTAGAAACTTTGCTTTCTGAGTATTTTGTCATCAATTTAAACTACATTTGAAGTTGTTTTTTGATATCGGTAGGATAAAAAATTGAGATTTTTACGTTATTTCTGTATATTTTGTTATTTTTTAATTATTCTCATTAATATTCATGTGTATGCAAATAAGGTAATTCCTAAGTATAGCCTTTAAACAAATGCATAAGGTCTTAGCTTTAATTTGGTACCAGTTTTATACAGTTAGCACAAAAACTTTCTGTGAAATAGAAGATTTTTGCAGGTAGGTGTCAACTATCACAATATGTTTGAACAGAGTGAAATGAATGGTTACTATGGAAACAGTTAAAATGTTACGTAGAGTCAAAATTTTGGTCCTCAAATTGGATATTTCGTTTTCTGAGGATTTTGTCATCATGTTAAACTGCATTTGAAGTTGTTTTCTGTTATTTGTAGGATAAAAAGTGAATAGTTTACATTATTTACGTTATTTCTATACTGTTTTTACTATTTTTAATGTTCTCATTAATATTCATGAGTATGTAAATAAGGTAATTTTAAAAAACAAGCTGGAAATATAAGCACAATGTCGTATCTCCAATTTGGGTTTAGGACAAAATTTAGGATATGGACGATTTTGCAAGTACGGGCCATCATTACGAAAACTGGGGTGTTGCCATAGAAACGGTGAAAACGGTACTTAAGCATAATGCTTTGGTCCTCAAATTGGATATTTTGTTTCCTGGTGGGTTTGTCATCATGTTAAACTGCATTTAAAGTTATTTTCTGATATTTGTAGGATAAAAAAATGAAATGTTTACGTTATTTCTATACTTTTTTTTACTATTTTTAATGTTCTCATTAATATATATGAGTATGCAAATAAGGTAATTTAAAAAAAACAAATTGGACATAAAAGCACAATGTCTTATCTTCCATTTGGTTCCAGTTTTATAGTTTTAGGACAAAAACTGGCTGTGATATGGGTGAATTTGTAGGTATGGGTCATCATTGCGAAAACTGGGTGGGGGGGGGGGGGGCATGGAAAAGGTTAAAATACACATAGCCTAAAAGAATTTAAGTTTGAGTACATTCGTGATTCTGATTCAGGACACTTTTCTGAACATTTTGATACCCATGAAAAAAAGTCTAAGGGGGGGGGGGGGGGGTTGCACGGTAGGCACTATTGGCTCCCTTAGTATATTATTTAATAAGCAAACGGAGCAGATCTGTCAGACGGCTCCTATCTGGGTCTTCTCTGTTTGCAAATGCATAGGAAGATATTTATGGAGAACAGGGTTAACCCCTACTAACACCGCTATGAAAAATCAAAGCGCAGCAGGCGCTGTAGGCCTGGGCATAAGAAGGGTTGATCGTGTGTTCAAGAACTTTTGGGGTTTGATTTTCCATGTAAACAATACAAAGTCCAATTACTCTGCAGAATATCATCGAACCGGAACAGGAATAATATATATACACAACTAGGCATGGCGCTGATCAATCCTATGAAGTTTCAGGAAAATCCTGCCAAAGATTTTGGAGAAACCGCAGAGACAAACTTTTCCATGTAAACAATTCAATGTCCCATTACTCTGCAGAAAATCATCGAACCGGGCAGGAAAAAGATATGCACAACTAGGCATGATGCTAATCAATATTTTGAAGTTTCATGTAAATATGACCAAACGTTTTCCAGAAACAGCGTGGACAACATTGTTCATGTAAAAAATTAAAACTGGAACAGAAATTAGATATGCACAACTAGGCATGGTGCTGATCAATCCTATAAAGTTTCGATGAAAATCTGACCAAATGTTTTGGAGAAACCGCGTGGACAAAGTAAAATCAGACTGATGGACGTTCTAACATATGTACACTTGTT
This sequence comes from Azorinus chamasolen, assembly GCA_963576725.1. Classification (NCBI taxonomy): domain Eukaryota; kingdom Metazoa; phylum Mollusca; class Bivalvia; order Cardiida; family Solecurtidae; genus Azorinus; species Azorinus chamasolen. Next base: position 56,889,805 of record OY755242.1, on the reverse strand, counting down.
TGGCATTTCCTTTGTTTTAATTAACTAATTCTGTCCTACTGAAGCCTTTTTGAACAAATATAAAATTCTGCTTTTCTATAGTTACTGTCCCTTTTCGATTCATAAATGTTATCAGGATGCTTGGTGATGTCTCAATGATAAGACTCGGCTTCAGACCTCAAAGTAACCAACAGCGAGTCTACATATTAACTATTTCGATTGACCAACCGCCTCACATCTTTGAATATTTACAAAGTACTAATTTTTATAAGGTAATAAACAAACAAAATGAAGGTTAAAAGTGAAATAACTTTGATACACAACAACTCATTACTAACAGTCAAAAGGGGAGATAATACTGTTTCCATTAATCTGAGTAATTTCAGCAAATTAGCATATTACTAGTTTTTATTCATATTAATTATTTCGATTGACCAACCGCCTCACACAATTGAATATATACAAAGCACTAATTTTATAGGGTATTAAATGTAGCCGGGTAGAGATTGTGGTGAAATAAGTTGATAGGCTTTACTGTGTGGCTTGGTAGCTCAGTCGGTAGAGTGTTGGCATGGTAAGCCAGAGGCCCTGGGTTCGAGTCCCAGTCGAGTCACAACTTTTTCACCATGTTACATAAACAAAACAGAATGGAGTTTAAAAGTAAAATAACTTTGATACACAACGAATTATTACTAACAGTCAAAAAGGGAGATAATCCTGTATATACAGAGATACATCAAATCGCTTACCTAGCGATATACTACATGTTTTCTTGACAGAGGTTGGCTCTAAAAATAGTCTAGGGGGTGAGTTAAAAGTACCCAACAGGGGCACAAAAGTACTCTAAATATAGGTTAGACTGCATTATGACAAGTCTTCATGAAATAGGCTGGGCGGAGCGTCGTACACATCATTTTCTTCAGTGATAAATTTTGTTTCAATATTTGTGTTTAATTAATTTTCAAAAGGGGTGATCTCATTTGAGTTCTTCAGCAGGTTCAGCGTTTGTAACACATGAGGCTATCTCTGTGTAGATTATAAGGTTTCAATGCTTCTTATGTGTTTAGCATTCGCACGAAATAGAGACATCAAGATGGCGTTTGACTTAACGTGAAAGAAGGGTCTGGTGACAGGAGCAGGGAGGGGACTCGGGCGCGGCATAGCCCTGGCATTGGCAAAGGCAGGTTGTAAAGTCTACGCTCTTCACTGCAATGAAAAGTTGCTGGATGCCCTAGTCGCTGAAAATCCTAATTTTGTGAAAATAGTTCAGGACCTATCGAACTGGGACGAAACTAGGGCCACACTAGAAAAGCTGGAGGTTCTGGACCTGTTAGTGTATAATGCAGCCGTGCACCTCGGTTTTCAGTCATGCTTTGATCATTCGAAAGAGGAACTTGATAAGTACATTGATATCAACTTACTTGCTGTACTAAATTGCATCCAAGTGATTGGGAAGAAGATGGTCGATGCCGGAGAAGGCGGTTCTATTGTGAACATTGCAAGTCACGTTTCAACCAGGGCATTTCCCAATTCCTTGGGGTATGGTGTATCAAAGGCTGGTGTTGACATGGATACCAAACAGTTTGCCCTTGAACTTGGACCTTACAATATTCGGATCAATTCTGTAAATCCAACTGCAATAAGAACCGAGATGGTAAAGCTTCTGGAAATAGATGGACTTTGGAAGCAATTCATAATGAAATTACCCCGATGAAGAAAATCTGTGAAATTGAAAACGTCGTTGGGCCTGTGATGTACTTGCTTAGCGACTACACTGCCATGGTTACTGGAACATCAAGCATGGTAGATGGAGGACTGTCTTGTAACATTACAACAAAGCAACAAGAAAACTATTGATACAAAGCATCAAAGGGCGCGAAAAGAGTTGGATAACAGCAAATGAGAAATAAAACATGACATTTAAAGTCTGTACTTACAAACCTATTAAAATGTGCCCAAAAATCCAGAAATAATTTGTTCATATGTGGAAAAGCAGTATATGGAAAAAACATGAAAAAGACAAATATTTCATGTGTTTTATATTTAAAGCTTTGCCGATGTAATATAGTAAATGCATGTGGGTTATTATAACTTTTAAAAAGTATTGAAGAAAACTGTATATTTTGTATCACAATAGACAATTCAAAATAGAAGTTCAAATAGACAATTTTCATAAGAATGATTGCACTTAACAAATACTATTCTGTATGATGTTATATAAAATGTGCGTTTATTCTAGAGATTAGCACATGAACTTGTGGATACAGTTTGTTCACTTAAATGTTTTCGTTATACATGCACTTTACCATGGTATTTGCCATCGCGGTTGTTGTAGTTTGTCGGAGAGGGGATACGTTCATTTACACTATTTGTCTTTTAGGGTGGGGATGGAATAAGCGTGAGGTTGGGCGCCCATAAACCGGTTTAATCCCAGTGACTTTTGTCACTGACCGTTCCAAGGCGGTACTTCCATCTTTCCCCTATTGTATGTTTGTTTTGTCTTTGTGCGTCTCTTGATGTTTTTGTAGTTATGTACATTTGCTGTTTCCTTGTGTTGCTGTTCGGGCGACTGTTTGTTCTGTATGTGGTGTTTCCTGCATGACTCATTTTAGTACTTTTATTATCACAACAGTGTTGCTTGTGCCGTGTGGCGGCCGTAAAAAGTATCCCTGTACACGTAATCGATGTTGTTGTAATTCTCTTGCAGGATATGCAAGTAACATACACAACTCTCATTCGCCTCTTACATCATCATAAGAATGTCATGCACCTCGTGGTAGGTGTTGTGTTCACCAACAATTTGATGCACATGGTAGCTACACTAATGTGATTGACGTGCTGATGAACACAATACAGGTGCCCCTCTATCACTTTCCAATATGAATAAAGTTAAAATACCTCTGATAGAATTGAAAGCTATAAATATGCAATCTGTGTCGTCTGTACAAGTACCCAGAAATATTTCTAATTTCCCTTCCCCTCAACCTTATGTTCGTTTAAAAATATGAAGGGTGGTGATCCCCCGAAAGCAAAAATTGCAACACAAAAAGAGAAAATTGCAGACTCTGTTTTATTGAGTCTGTTCATGAGCAGTAATTGAAAGTGCAACACTGCTCACGCCCCCTAGCACCGGCTTAAGCGGTATTCAATTTTCAGAACAAGAAGTACTGACATTCATGATCTCGAAGGATCAGAAGGTATAACAACACTGAGAATGAAGTACGGGGCGACGTTTTACGGCCGCCACACAAGCACTTAACACCTGCTGTTGTGAAGATTATAAATTCTGAAGGGTGGTGATCCCCCCGAAAAGCAAACATTGCAACACAAAAAGAGAAAATTGCAGACTCGGTTTTATTGAGTCTGTTCATGAGCAGTAATTGAAAGTGCAACACTGCTCACATCCCCTAGCACCGGCTTAAGCGGTATTCAATTTTCAGAACAAGAAGTACTGAAATTCATTATCTCGAAGGATCAGAAGGTATAACAACACTGAGAATGAAGTACGGGGCGACGTTTTACGGCCGCCACACAAGCACTTAACACCTGCTGTTGTGAAGATTATAAATTCTGAAGGGTGGTGATCCCCCCGAAAAGCAAACATTGCAACACAAAAAGAGAAAATTGCAGACTCGGTTTTATTGAGTCTGTTCATGAGCAGTAATTGAAAGTGCAACACTGCTCACATCCCCTAGCACCGGCTTAAGCGGTATTCAATTTTCAGAACAAGAAGTACTGAAATTCATTATCTCGAAGGATCAGAAGGTATAACAACACTGAGAATGAAGTACGGGGCGACGTTTTACGGCCGCCACACAAGCACTTAACACCTGCTGTTGTGAAGATTATAAATTCTGAAGGGTGGTGATCCCCCGAAAGCAAAAATTGCAACACAAAAAGAGAAAATTGCAGACTCGGTTTTATTGAGTCTGTTCATGAGCAGTAATTGAAAGTGCAACACTGCTCACGCCCCCTAGCACCGGCTTACTCTTCAGTCGGCATCATCTTTTCACATACCATCTCTTTCTATTAATAAATGGTTTTTTTCAATGGACTAAAAGTTGTACTTTCACCTTTAAAATCTGTTATCCAAAATGTTTCTTCTATTCGTAAACGGTCCTTATACAAGGATGCACATGGTAGCTACACTAATGTGATTGACGTGTTGATGAACACAATACAGGTGCCCCTCTATCACTTTCCAATATGAATAAAGTTAAAATACCTCTGATAGAATTGAAAGCTATAAATATGCAATCTTTGTCGTCTGTACAAGTACCCAGAAATATTTCTAATTTTTCTTCCCTTCAACCTTATAATCGTTTAAAACAACTTAATCTTCAGTCGGCATCATCTTTTCACATACCATCTCTTTCTATTAATAAATGTTTTTTCAATGGACCAAGAGTTGTACTTTCACCTTTAAAATCTGTTATCCAAAATGTTTCTTCTATTCATAAACGGTCCTTATACAAGCGACACAGAGTGTATCCAATTATCCAAAAGTGCTTTGCTAAGAGGTGCATATGTTGTAGTAACATTTCTTGTAATTCCACTATAAAATCTACTGTTAATGGTAGAACATTTAATGTCAAGATAAACTCAGACTACTAACGTTATTTATGTTTTAATTTGAAACGCGCCTAATTGTGGTATACAGTATGTAGGACAAACAGGACGTGCTTTGAAGACTCGATTTCGTGAGCATGCATATCAGTGTCGAAATCGTAAACTAATTTTTTTTTTATACCAACACTTTCGGAAATCTGGCCATTCTTTTAAAGAAGTTTTAGTACAAATTGTTGAGCATATAACATATGATAAGGATGCTACTAGTAGCTCTAAATCGAAAGCTAGATTTATATCTGAATTAAATTGGATAAAAAAATTGCAAACACCTTTTCCTTTAGGATTAAATGATAATATTATTTACCAGACTGGAAATATTTCAAAAGAACCTGATATAGATATTTTTTCAATTTTTTCTACAAGAAAACGCAAATCTCGATAAAATGGCATTCGCAAAAATGGTAATATTAAACGAAAATCTCGTTTGAAAATGACTATTCTTGATCTACATACTTTACGTCAAACTTCTGGTAAACATGCCATGCTTTCTAGACTTTCCTCCTTATCTATATCTTCATTAAAAGAAATTGACGAGCAAGCCGATAAAATTATTTTTAGATCAAATCCTCTCATAGGAACGGCTAGTTTGATACAAAGCTTTACTCTACATGTTCTCAGACCGCACATTGACAAATTATCTGAACACCAAAGATTCTTCTTGAAAATTCCTTTTATTAATAAAGGTATTGATTTTATTGACCTCCAAAGTATTTTTAGAGACAAAAATGTAATCGACACTATTCCTAATTACTCTAAAAATACAGAACCACCTATCATCTGCTACAAATATAACAAACCAATCAGTAATACAATTTTCAACTATAATAAAATTGTGGCCGACCTTAATATTAATGATAATATTCCTGGTAATTGAGATAGCGCCACCTCAAAATTTTGCTATTCTCCGGCTGGTCATGTGATTACTGGTAATTTTGAGATAATTAAAGATAAACGTCTACGATCTCTTTTGAATAAAGGTCCCAAATATAGAATACCATCCTTGATAGATTTTAACTCTTGTCGAGTTCAGATTGCGGAGGCTTTACAAAATTTTAGTATTAAGTGGTGTCGAAGAGAACATGTTGAGTCTAATGCTCTTTCTATTTGAAAAAAAACACACTAATTTTTTATATAATTGACAAACGCATTTCCTATTATAGCTCTAATAAACACCTTCTTCCACCTAAACCTAGAATTTCTTTTAGACATCTTAAAAAGGGTTTACAGGATTTTCATTCAATATACGCTTTTGTTCCTGCTGATAAGGCATCGAATAATGTGATTATTATTTGACGATTACATTATATCGATGTCTTGAAGCAGGAAATTATTAATACCAAGTCATACATTTCAGTTACTACTGACGAAAAGACCATCGTTTCAGACCATGTCAAAAAGTGTGAACAACTTGGAACCGATATTAAAATTACACAACATAAACTTCCTACAATGTATTGGTTACCAAAACTACATAAAAACATATAAAGCGCGTTTCATTGCAAATTCTAGTTCGTGTACAACTACTCATTTGTCTATACTTTTGACTTCTTGTTTAACGAAGGTAAAGGAACATGTAAAATTCTACTGTGATAAGACTTATGAAAACTCTGGAATAAATATCTTCTGGTCTATTAAGAACTCTTCAGAAGTATTGAGAACAAAAGGTATCTTGCATCCACTTTAAGCACGTACGATTTTTAGGGTTTCGGCTTTGCCGAAATCCTTATAAAATGGATTGCGACTCAAACTTTCACGGAAAACCCTATTGCACGAGCTCTACCTAGCGGGAATCCCCCTATAAGAGAATTCGGGAGATAACCGTGGCAACACTATAGCTACATACGCGCATGTGCAGTGCTTGGCTTACAATTCGGTTACGGAATCTTACCAAATATTTATAACGATATATGGAAGGTGGATCCATTAGCAAACAGAGCAGACCCTGATTCTATAGGAGCTGTCTTATCTGGGTCTACTCTGTTTGCAGATGCATGAAAACAAGTTCATATGGGGGAAATTAAAGGGTTACATAGATTTCTTCACATCAGAAACTACAGTATAAAGGTTACAGCACTGGTGGTCATTAGTGCAGGGCAACTGTTACATCATGCTAAAATCTCTCTAGGTCATCCTCAACTCTTTGCACGCTAGCGCCGAAACTATGATTACCTATGCAAACAGTATGGATCCAGATGAGATGTAATGCTGCGTCTCATCAGGATCCAAACTGTTTGTCATCTTGACCATATTTTTGCCAAAAATGAAAGAAAGTTTATTTAAGAATTGAAGCAGACGACAATTGTTGCAGACGAAAAAAATACTCAGCATTGTAAGGATTAAGCAAGCTGTAGAGATTTGTAATATCGTCTGCTTCAGGTTTGTCATCATTTGAATTTCTAAAACATCAGTTTTAGGCATCTTGACCTAAGGCAAAATTGTCACAAGTTGTAAACAGTTTAGATCTTGGTCAGACAGTTGCTTGGTATTAGATCTGAATCCAAACAATGTGTTCCCACTTTGCCATGCAACCTCTATTGTTTAAGTAGTTTATAACGATAAACTCTACCTAAACTCCACCACCACCACCCAAACCTTTAAGTATTAACAATTACTATTTAAAGGAAACAAGGGTTTTTGTATCCTTTATATTATTAAAAATTCATTAAAAGGAAAAAAGGAGAAAAGCTAACAAAATGAGACAAAACACTTTCTTATCTTTTAATTTATATACATTTCATCATTTATTGATTTACGTGTCAGGCTTATAGTATCTTATAGTAATGTATGTAATTTATTTCTAATTCATATCATTTATTTCTATGACGCCGGTTACTGATCAGGGACTGTAGTGTTTACAGCACTAACTGTAATTTACATGTATGACTATAATTTATTTTTAATTATATCATTTATTGATATACTTGTTACATGTATGGTACTGCAAATAGCGAAGACCCTGGCCAGTTAATTGTGGTAACTGATCGGGGTCTGTATTGTTTGCAGCACAGACTCGCAAATTGGCCCTGAACAGACTCACACTCGCAGTCTCCTCAGGAAAAAGTAAGAAAATACAATGCAATCACACAAAAAGACAAAGTATAGGCATAGATAAACTATTCTATGAACTTCAGAAAACACCGATTGATCAGGGTTTGCACTATTTGCAGCAGAAGTGGAAAAACTGTTGATTTTGATGAGTGACAAAAGTTTAGACCCAGATTAGACGCTGCATTTTCGATGCGGCAGCTGATCTGTGTCTACACTGTTTTCATTAATTAGTAATTACAACCAGGATTAAGTGATTTCTAGTCAGTCAATTAATCACATCTAACGGTGTTATGACAATTATCCTCATCATCCAGTTAGTCATTTAATTGTTTGATCATTACTTGATATCAATTTGTCATTGATCTAATTATGTGTTAGATTATGAGTTTTATAGGAAATTGTTAACCCCCCACCACCACCACCCAAACCACAGCTTCTGTTTGAGCCAAAATATCCTGTGTTCATATACCATTATAAAAAATAATCTTGTTAATATTCATGACGTCATTATTTCTTACATGAATATTCTTCAGGGAAAGGGTTAAGACAGGTTCTGCTGTACATATTATAGACAAGTGACACACACACACGCACGCACGCACGCACGCGCGCAGCGCACGGGCGCGCGCTCGCACACACACACGCACGCACGCACGCACGCACGCACGCACGCACGCACCGCACGCACGCACGCACGCACGCACGCACGCACGCACGCACGCACGCACACACACACACACACACACACACACACACACACACACACACACACACACACACACACACACACACACACACACACACACACACACACACACACACACACACACACACACACACACACACACACACACACACACACACACACACACACACACACACACACACACACACACACACACACACACACACACACACACACACACACACACACACACACACACACACACACACACACACACACACACACACACACATGGTGGGAGGCATGTAGCTTGCTCTCCTCATACACCACACCAATGGGAGGATTTACTCCAAACTTTCACAGATTAACAACCTTGATGTGTATATGTACTTAACCCATAACTCCATGAATATTCAGGTTAAGAAAGAATTACACCTTGAATATTAATTAGATTGATTATTATAATAGCACATGGACACAGGAATGTTTGGCTGTGGCAGAAACTGTCAAGTCATATCTTTATTAATTATATTATCATAAGCAAATATAGCAGACACTAATGAGACGGCCCCTACAGGAGCCATCTGATCTGGGACTTTTCTGTTTGCAAAAGCATAGAAAGGCTTATTTTTGCTCAGACCATTATGGAACCCTGAAATCGTCTTCACTATATAATATAAAGTGAAACAATATTATGTGTCTAACAACCCATATACCAATGGGAGGTTTTACTTCAAACTTTCACCCATGATAAGCTGTCAACCTTGATGTGAAGGTTTTCTTAAAGAATGTAATTAATGCTCTGACCATTTTTACCAGAGTTATGGGACTCTGAAATTTTCTTCACTATATAACACATAGTCAAAAGTTCTTGATATAGAGACAATATTGTTAGGGGGTGCATCGGTGTCTTGGAAACAATTTTCTAGTTCATTTTATTTTCCCTGTTGTATCCTGCCATGCTAAGTTGAAATATATTTGTTACTTTATAATTTGTCATATTGTTAATATCATCCCACAGTATATATGGCAATTATTTGTAGGGCATTTAGAATCATAAGGAATATGTCTAAAATTGGTGGAAGTGTATATATGGATAAGTGAATGATACATGCTAATTACTGTTATGATCCACCAGATAGTAGCAGAAGTATTACCCTTACTTTCAAATAATGGAGTGATGGCTCTTTACTACATTAAACTATAAATTTTGGCTCTATTGGCACAAAGTGGCAAGTTGAGCTATTGGAATCGCCCTGTGTGTGACATGTTCATAAAACAATGCTTTAAATGTCTTCCAAACTACTGACATGATTTTCAGAAAAATTCACAGCAAACAATCAATATAATATATATTATGTCCGAAACCTTCAGTACTGTCAGTACTTTGATTCTACTCTGTACACAACTCTTCCTCATATCTTAATTAAGGATAAGCTTACTAACTTAATCTAGAAAGTATTTGCCCGGGGCCGGGGAAAAACCATCATTCCTGACATGTAATGCTGAAAAAGCTTTCTTTACTGACGAGCAAATGAAATATTACACTAATTGGGCGTGCTCAGAAGTTTGCGAATCACTAACCTTTCTTTTGGATAACATATTTGTACGTTATGGGAATGCTATATACCGTTAGGTAATTGGTATTCCTATTGGTACGAATTGTGCACCACTTGTCGCACATTTGTTTTTGTACTGATATGAGAGAGATTTCGTGTTGCGTTTGAATCCTCAATCACAAGAAGATAAAAGCCTTCAATGAAACTTGTCGATATTTGGATGATTTTTTAACTTAGATAACCATTTCTTTGATGCTCTGATTCCTACAATTTATCCTAAAGAACTCAAATTGAATAAAGCTAACCCGTCCGACAACTATGCAGCGTTTCTTGATCTAGACCTTAAAATTGATAATGGAATGATTTCTTCTAAAATATATGACAAAAGAGATCATTTTGATTTTAATATTGTAAATTTTTCCTCATCTTTGAATTGTCTCCCCCTGTTAATTTTGGAGTTACTGCCCCTGATGACTTAACATTAGACAAACTTTACTTAGTGTGGTGCATATCTCTGAAACCACTAGGACTAGAGTCACCAAACTTCACAGGAATGTTGACCAGCATGAGTTGTTGTGCACCTGGGATTTTTGAATTGTCTCCCCCTAATAATACTTGAGTTATTGCCCCTGATATGATAACTTAAAATTAGAGAAACTTTGTGCTGCATGTATCTCTGAAACCAATAGGGCTAGAGTCACCAAACTTCACAGGAATGTTGACCTGCATGAGTTGTTGTGCATCTGGGTAACTCCCCCTGATAACTTAGGAGTTACTGCGCCTTATGACTTAAAATAAAAAAAACACTTTACTTTTTGTCGTGCATATCTCTGAAACCACTAGTACTAGTCACCAAACTTCACAGGAATGTTGACCAGCATGTGTTGTTGTGTACCCGGTTTTTTTTAATTGTCTCTCCCTGATAATGTTGGAGTTATTGCCCCTGATGACTTAAAATTAGACCCTGATAAGTTTGGAGTTACTGTATTGGAAAGAGAATGGGAGGGGGAATCATCTGTTTTTGTGACAAAAACAAACCTCTAGTTTTATGGTGATGTGATTTACAAACTTCGTAAAATTATTGGACATACCCATTTTCTCACTTTGTTCATAAAATATGTTAAAAAATTCATTAAAAAGGGATATGATCCTGTAGTACTACAACACATTGCATGTTTGGTTGTCGACCCTTTTACAGTTGGCAATCACGCTGGCCTCTTTGCATGTACGCCGACAAGAAAGGTTTAGTACTCTATGAAGGCGACCTCTTAAATCCAGAAACGGAAGGAGAACGTCGGATATCTGTACTATTTCGTTTTTGTCGTACCCTTTATTACTTTTCTACAGTTACTCTGTTTGCAGCTCAATCATTGTGTACACTAGCGATAGGTGTATACAGTTTGTTTACTTAAATGTTTTCGTTATACATGCACTTTACCACTGTATTTGCCATCGCAGTTGTTGTAGATTAGTCGGAGAGGGGATACGTTTATTTACACTGTTTGTCTTTTAGGGTGGGGATGGAATAAGTGTGAGGTTGGGCGCACCTAAACCGGTTTGACCCCCCAGTGACTTTTGTCACTGACCGTTCCAAGGCGGTACTTCCATCTTCCCCCTATTGTATGTTTGTTTTGTCTTTGTACGTCTCTTGATGTTTTTATAATTATGTACATTTGCTGTTTCCTTGTGTTGCTGTTCGGGCGACTGTTTGTTCTGTATGTGGTGTTTCCTGCATGACTCATTTTTGTACTTTTGTGAAATAGGGCAATCCATAAAGACAACAAAAAAAATAAGTAACTTTAATTAACTTTATTAATACTGGACAAGTAACTTGACTAGCATAAATGGAACTGGTTAAAAATAATAAACATTAGCAATATCATGGACAACTTTATAAAACCTGAGCAACTTGAAATGCTTGTAGACAAACGTGATATGTGTCTACATCGCATGTAATTCCAATGTGCAAAACAAGTAAAAATGCTAGTTTTCGTCACTAAATCAATTGCTGTTAATTTGTCTATTTTGTTATAGATTAATAGAAAAGTAGTAAAGTCAAGCAGGCAAAGCCATATACAAGACGCAACCACTACCAAAACGCCGATAGATAGCATGAAACACACACACACACACACACACACACACACACACACACACACACACACACACACACACACACACACACACACACACACACACACACACACACACACACACACACACACACACACACACACACACACACACAAACAAACACACACATGTCACCCTAGCTTTACAAATAGTGTAAATAAAGGTATCCCCGCCGGACTTACTCACAACATAGAAGACGGTGAACACAGAACATGTAAAACATAGCATAATAACTGTGACAATCCGTCAAATATGTACTCAATGACTTTGCTGAAGTCAGAGCACCTGTGGGGAAGCCGTTAAGGGCACGACAGGGAAAAAGTAATACATGAGTCTGGTAAGCTCATCCCGTATCTGAGTTTAAGAGTTTTTGAGTACTACCCTCGGCCTGTCATCGCGCAAGCAAAGAGGGAAGCGGAGCTAACGACTGTAAAAGGGTCGATAACCAAACATGCAGTGCGTTGCAATATAATGGGATCATAACCTTTCTTCTTAAATGTTTTAATGCGTTTTATAAACAAATCATGAAAATGGATATGACTCCAAACTTTCCTAAGTTTGTAGATACCATCCCCATAAAAGTCTGATTGAGAAATATCTTGTTGCAGTAACGTCCGTAAACATTATTTACTGGTGTACAAACATAGAGAATGACAGGAGTTGTTTTCTTTGAGCATTCAAGGAATGAGTAGTCCTTTAGTTCTACTGTACATTGCAATTTTATAGGGTGGCGAATGTGATGATCAATTCTGTGTAATCTTTCAGCTGCTAATCAAAATGACATCTGCTTCATAACTTGAATTCTATCATATTAAAATATTGTATTTATTCATAAACCATATTTGCAATGCAAGCATCAAACGGTTTAGATCCAGAGGAGACATTGAATAAACCGATGTGTTATCAGGATCCATACCGTTTACTAAGAAGCCTAACCACACCAATTACATACTAACAGTACAAAGTAAACTCGAGTTAAGAAAATACTGTCTCTTTATACACCTGTAGTATTCTACAATTATTCCACCTATAAATAGCTTTCAAACAATTTAGGTCGAATACACAGCGCATGTTTGATCCTAATAAAAACTCAGAAACTTATCTAGATCAAAACTGATTGCAAAAATTTACCCCAATTCAGAAAATAATGTCACCGAGATAAAAATCATATGCTGCTACAATAGCACTTTTTCTATTGTAGTTTAAAAACCCACTTAATATCGCTAACTATACAGTTGGAATTTAATCTTACACTTTTATAATGTAAACTGTACGCTGATGTCATGAATATTTCAGTATCTCATGTTAATAAATAGGTTAATTTTCCTGGAAGAGCAGAAAGGACCCGACCTGTTTAACGGAGGTCACTCCGCAAGAAAGAACTATTTTAATTGCTAGTGTAACCATGCTACTTGCACAGTATTGAAATAATTTATCTATCTATCTAACAAACACTTCGCCCTCCTCTGCAAAAATAGCAATAAAAGAAAAAGCTCTTGAACAGCTATTATATTACTTAACCGTTTCCTCCATACAAGATACAAGATACAAGACGCTTTACTTAGAGTCGGTTATGTAGAACATAATAACATTAGCTTTATAGCTATTTTCCGACAAACAGAGCAAGTAAAAGTAACAATCAGTAAATAAAAGAAAAAAACATATATCACATGCTAAACATTTGAAGTATCTGAAGTAGATAATTTTGTTTAGTGAAAAAAATGTATTAAAGCATTGTATATATAGTAGACCCAGATCATCAGCTCCTAGAATAGTCGTACATCTGATCAAGGTATTCTCTATTTGCTCATGAAATTATCATAGACTCGACTCTAACTTCTACCAGTGCCAAAATAATCCTGTCATTTTTTAAAAAAAGCAGCTAATAACTATTCATGTTGTCATTTTTTACGTGAATATGCAACAGGGAAAGGGTTAATGTAAGAAAACCATAAGCACAAGCTGTTTAGAATAAACGAGCCCCGGAGGAGCACCTTCAGTACTTTGAGTTCTGTTCTATTTTTAGATTAATCAACTGATTACCGTTCAATTCAATATTGTATACCATACTAATCATTTATGGTCATTTAAACATTCAACATTTATTCAACAACAAATGGCATTAAATTAATTATTTCTTTCTGTTTCGAAATTGTAAAGCAAAATATGTGTTGTCGGTTCTGATGAAATGACATCGATATCGTCACTGACTCCAAGTCGGTAATAAAATAAAACATTAAAATAAAACATTTATTTATAGATATACAGGATGTTTACTCTTAAATAGGCCAAACGTTATAAAGCAAATATACGTTATTTCTTAATACTTGCTTTCAATCGGCATTAAACCAGAGACATGTGTGTATATGTCTCTGATTAAACCCAAAAGAAATACATTGGAATGTGCATTTATCTTCCGCAACGTTTTAGTCATCGTACCTCGGCTGTTACCGTTGATATAATCTTTCCGGAGCAGTACTAAAGTTTTTATTAGTCCTGTCCATAGGAAACTTTAGATGAAATCATTTTATAATATTTTTATTTTCAAAATACAGAAATTCAACAGGGATTAAAAAAACCGTAGACCTGTTTCCAACTATATAAAACTGTTTTATTTCCATGCACACTGTTATTACACTTATAAACCAAAAATTACATTTCATTTTTTTTCTCAAAAGTCTTAAGTCTTTTCAAAGCCACTAAGCATCTACTGGGTGCTACTAGTGTCATCACTTGCGCAAGACTTCTGCGACCTTTTCATTGACAAAGTAGACAGACTACGGGCAGATATTGCCTTAGGCTGTGTATCCAATGGTACTCAAGTTACCACTGAAATGCAACGTTTAACGAACTCTTTAGATAGTTTTGATCCAGCTACATCAGAAGAAGTAGAAGAAATAATTAAGGCATTCCCCTGCAAGTCCTGGACCTAATACCTACATGGCTGTTAAAGTCATGCCTTAATGAACTACTACCGATTTTGACAACAATTGTAAACTCCTCTTTAGACACTGCCTACGTTCCAAATTATTTCAAGATGTCACATGTCAGGCCCCTTCTAAAGAAACCCGGTCTCGATTCAAATGAACTTAAGAACTATAGGCCTGTGTCAAAATTGCCATTTGTCTCCAAGGTGTTAGAAAAAGTGGTCGACAAACGCATTGAGTCCCACTTGTCATCAAACAATCTACATGAGCATCATCAGTCTGCAAAGCGAAAACACCATTCAACACAGACTGCTTCTGAAAGTTCAGAACGACATCATTCAATCCCTGGATAAAAACAAAGTACAATTCTGGTGATGCCGGATTTTTCGGCTGCATTTGACACCATCGATCACGAAGTGTTGCTAAAACGCCTGGAAACAGACCGGAATCATTGGAAAACCCCTTGAGTGGATGCCCTCCTATCTGAAAGACCGCTACCAAACAGTCTCAATAGATGGAGAATTGTCCACTTCAGTTAACATGAAATTTAGCGTGCCACAGGGATCAGTCCTAGGACCAAAACATTACATCATGTACACAAAACCTGTCAGCTCAATATGCAGAAACCATTGACTTGACCACCATTTTTATGCCGATGACTCGCAGTTATACATGTCATTTAAGCCAAAGGACATTTCCTGTCAACAAGTAGCCTTAACACGAGTTGAGGACTGTCTGAAAAGTATAATCTCTTGGATGAACCAGAACACGCTGAAGCTCAATAACGAAATACCTGAGGTCACCCTGTTCTACACAAAAACAAAAAAGTACCTGAAGACATTCGTGTACAAATAGGATCCTCTAAAATCAAGCCATCGCTGTGTGTGAAGAATCTTGGTGCAAGACTTGATTCACAAATGGATATGACACCACACGTGAACTCCGTGCGTAGATCTAGTTACGCACAGCTCATATACAAATAGGCAATATAAGACAATACCTATCACCTGATGCTACCAAGACTGGTAAACTGCCTGGTTACATCAAAACTTGACTACTACAACTCATTGCTGCATGGAATTTAAAAAAGCATGCTGCGGAAACTTCAAAGGGTACAAAACACAGTAGCCCGTATCATAACCAAGACTTCTCGATATAATCATATCACTCCGGCTTTGAAGGAACTTCACTGGCTTCCGGTTCAACATCGGATCGAATTCAAAATGTTGACACTTACGTACAAAGCCATGCACAATGAAGTACATGGTCGACATGCTTGACGTGGACAGGCCTCGCAGAGAGTTAAGGTCAGCAAGTAGTCCAGTGTCGTTGGTTGTACGAAGAAGTCATATGGTAAAATACGGGGATAGGAGTTTCATGCATGCAGCTCCAAAACTTTGGAATGTTCATCAGAGACGCCAGCTCACTTGCATCCTTTAAAAAATGTCTGAAAACGCATTTCTTCAACCTATTTTACAAGAACATTGCAGGGACAGGAAAGTGTAGCTAATAGCTATTAACCCTTTCCCTGTTCTATATTTAGTCCAAATTTCAATACCTACTGAATATTCATGGTAAAAGAGTTATAATGAAGTATGGAAGGTGGAATATTGTAGCCATTTTAGAAAGCAAAGAAACAGGTCTTTAAAATTCCATTAGCAAACAGAGCAGACCCTGATCAGGCGGCTCCCTAGGGGCCGTCTGATTTGGGTCTACTCTGTTTGCAAATGCGTGAAAACACGTCTGTATGAGGGAAAGGGTTGATCATGATGTCGATCCTGCCATTCTCTTTTGACTTTCAAATCCCTCTCCTTTCAGACATTTCCTGCTTGCAAAATATTGGTTGAGGAGTGTCCTGTCAGTTGTTTTGGTTGCGCAATGTTTGTGGGCGCTTGATGTGTGCCTCGTGTTGTGCGGGTGGTGAATCTTGATGGTAGGGATAGTCCCTGATCTCTTTGAAACCGCCCGGTTTTCGGCTCGGGGCGGCATTTAGTGTCTCATTTCAGTGTCGGCTGAACTGATCTTATTATACTCCTTCGCCAGTTTTGCATACTGGGTGTATATATTGGTGGGTTGTATGTAATGTTTGTATTGCATTGTGTAGTTTATATGCATTAACTACAAAATTGACCTATTCTGTTAACCCATTGTCCTACATAAGGAAATATCTTATGTATAGTCTTGTATGCCAATCCAGGTGGTTCTAGCGTACCGACACTGACCATATATATAATGTTTCATTTCAGTTTCAGTGATATGAGTGGACTGACACAATATAGTCACAGCATGCGTCTTTTTCCTACGATTTACGGACATAAAAACGTACAGAAAACGATGATTTTGATTTTCATTTTGTTCTACGATTCTTAAATTAATTTCCATTTTTAATATTTTTTTATCGATATCTCTATCTTAAATTTCATTTGTTTTTAATAGTCTGTAAGCATTATATATACTCGGTTTTGTACATGCAAATTATTTATGTGAAGCGCCTTTGAACGCACATATCCTATGTGGAAAGAGTGCTATATAAATGTGGTATAATAATATAGAGAATAATAGGTTAGTGCCGTAGATGGGACGCTTTATCCGACGAGGGGAGAAAACGTTGAGGCGAGGCTTGCCGAGCCTCAACTGTTTTCTCTCCGAGTCGGATAAATGCGTCCCATCTACGGCACTAACCTATTATTCGATTTATCCAGTCAATATAGTTAAATTTCTTTTTTACAGACTCATAACTCTCTTGAAATAATTTACATTGAAAATGCAGTTTTTCGATCAACGGATCCCTCCCTTTTCACTTCCATTTAGACGTAAATCGATCTAATGAGCTACCGCAGAGGAATATAGTTTCGATACTTGTATTACTAGAAGGGAAACGTGGTTGAATTTGAAAAATAAGATGATTTGAATCGAGGGTCGATAAGTTATTTCAAACAGACATGGTCTATATTCTTTGGTCAAATTCGAGTTACGTAGTCTCGGTTTCTATTTTTAGATTCTACCTAACGTCACTCAGAAATCGATGGAACTGAACAGGCTATATATAGAGGATCTTACATGAGTGTTCTTGATTATTGGATTTATTAAATGAGTCTTTTTAAAAGATAAAAAACGAGCTTTAGCGAGTTTTTTATCGTTTTAAAAAGACGAATTTAATAAATCCAATAATCATGAACACGAATGCAAGATCCTATTTATAACATAACACACACAAATGTTATTTGCAGCCAATATTTCAGCAGTAACGTGGATTGTTATAAATTCTCCTTACATATAGAAATGATGAATGAAAGGTGTTATTAGGTTCGCTAGGTAACTGGGACAAAGTAGGTCCAAATTTTCCAACTTTATTTTCTACTTACTGTCATATCAACCAGGATCTAATTCAGACCTCTCTGGTATTCAATTTAACTGTGATAGTTTATGATACAAAAACATACAGAAACACGTCAAAATATTTTTTGAGTTACAGTTTTGACATACATAGTTACAATCACGTCACATTATGACGTCATTGTACACAACATGTGTCTATGTTAAGCGCGCCATTTACATGAAGACCTACATATGTAGTCGCCAACACGTCCGACACTCACTGTCAATGGGATTCGAAATGCGCCTTCGTTTTGGTATATTTAAGCCCTTCATTAGTGTTGTATGTATACACATGGACATGGACATTTCCACCGAGAAAAGATTTTTCGATTCAAGTTCAGTGAAAATGTTTGAAATGGACAAAAGATTCAGTACGAACTGCTGCATAAAATGTGTTGGAACAGGAGGAAGATTTTCGCGATCAGCTGAGTTAGTGAGTATAGCATATTTGAAATATGTTTGTGCTGTGCTGGATTCAGATGACTATTGTTGTTGATTGATGAGATATTTGTATGAGTAGAAATCTGCATAAACAAAAGGACATGCGGTGAAGAAAATGCAAAGTTGAGGAGGCATTTTAATTTAAATATAGAATTGATTGTATGGGTCAGAGTAGCTGGTATGTCTTTTTTGGCATACATTTTGTATATGATTCCTGACAGCGATTACAATTTGTATTATTTTATCGAAATTAAGGCGCAAGTGCCAACAATCCTTTGCCATCTATCGTGACTCAATCGTGGACAGGTAGGTCGACCACCGTCCGCCAGTTTGTTTGTTTTGACAGCGCGTATGAATCGTTCGAATGTCATTCGGTCGTTCGAATGTTATTCACTAGTGATTATATGCCCATGATTATCAAAAAATAAATGATAGTGTTACGTCACGCTGAAGCCACGTGTTATGTTATAATTAGGTTTATGACTATCACCGCCCCTGTAAGAGTTTATCAATCAAATAATCATGAGAGTGAAAAGAAAACATTTACTATTTATCTGTCAATCTTTGCTTCCAGGTTTGATTTTATCAAAAACGGGTTTTGCCAGCGGTGGATTAAATTAATAAAAGTGATAAATCAACGTCATTTTGTATGTGGCCTCGGTGGCGTAATCGGTAAGGGCGACGTCTGTAGAGAGATTAGAATTAGTTTTTGTAGGATCAGGCGCGGGTTCGAATCCAGCTGTAGCCAATTATTTTTATTTTTTTTCTCATTTGAATAATTCTTCTGGTGACCAAATAGATCTGTTAGATCTATTCCATCAACATGTTTATGAATATTTACAGAAAACTAAAATAGTTCCATGGTTATAGAATCATTACGCCTATCTACTAACCAAATAAACCTTCCACTACCGGAAGTAACCAAATAAACCTAAGTTTATTTGCACCCCCTTTATTATGTCACTAGAGAAGCCTGGTGACTGGATAAAATAATAATAATAATATTATAAATAATAATAATAATAATAATAATAATGATTATTTTCTCAATACATTCATGGAGTAAAGGGTTATATTACTGCAATCTTCAATGCTATGCTATTAAACAAACAGAGCCGACCCTGAAGAAACGCCTCCCACAGCAGCCATCTAATCTAGATCTTCTGTTTGCAAATCGAAGAAAGGCATACTTTTGGAGTAAAGTGTTATATTGCGTATAGGATGAGAATTGATAGATTGTGTACAATAGATTTGCGTCGAGCTCGTGACATACATCTTTAATTTGGTTTTAACGGACACTTTTATCAGTAACCTTAACTATCTCCTTTTCACTCATTTGAAAACGGAGCAGACACAGATCCGACGGCTCTTGTATCTGTAAGTGGTCTGATCTGGGTGTACTCTGCTTGCCTATGATATAAAATACAATTCTACAGTTTCTTCCATGGTCCACAGTTCCTGTATCCATGTTATTATAATTATTATTCATGTTTGCTTGTGAAATAACATAAATCTGATTCTACACAGTATGTCATGGCTAAAACTTCCAGTGTCATTATAGATAAATCAGCGAATTACTAGTCATGGTGCAACTATTGCTTACATGAAAGTTACATCAATATTCACGGGTATTTTACACACATATATAATTTGGTTTTGTTACGGTATCACTTCTGAATATTACATCAAGTTGTGTTAACTACTAAATACCTACTCTACGTCTCTCCATGATAAACAACTATGCTATGTGAAGAGGGTACCAGTAACAAATATATGTAGTAAATCCCTCTCTCTGCCTTTGTAAACAGAATAAACCCAGATCAGCTGACTCCTGTAGGACCCGTTTGATTAGGGTTTTCTCTTTGTTTATGTTATTCCACAGCTTCTGTCAATGCGATTAATTTATGTGTTCATATGCTGTATTAAAATTAAATCAAATACATCCTTGTCATTATTTCTTACACGCAAGGGTTAACCATTTACATGTACATGGTTGGTTATACATAGTAAAACCTCCCTGAATCGGACATTCAATTTAGTATGAATATAGGGCTTGGAGAGAGGTGACAGCATAATACAGGCTGAAAATCACACAGAAAGTCACTCTTGGGACACAATGCATGATTTTCACAATGCATTAAGCAGCCGTCTGCCTAAAAATACCTAAAGTCTCTATACTAGAATTTCGATTTAGTGGGCTTTTATTGTAGATATGCTAATTGTTGTTTTCTTGCATATCCAGTTTGTTAAGAGAATCGCATCTGCGTACACAAAGTATTTTAATCAAGCTGAATGATAATTATTTTTTTACTCAGATAAAACAGAAAGTTAAAAAAAATCTAGTTTGCTTTTGAATTAATTTAAATATATAATTTAGAATGAAAGGGTTACTTGTTTTCCCTGTACATGCGGAAACTATCCGAAATTATCGAGCAAGCGGGCCATATAGGCAGGCATTTCGCAAAACCGGTACATTTTATATAAATGAAAAAGTAGTAAAGTCAAGCAGGAAAAGCCACACAAAAAACGCCACCATCACCAAAACACCTACAGAAAGCAATTGATATAGCAATTTATACTCATACACACACATACAGTAGAAAGTCACATACAAGACACAATCACCACCAACACATCGATAGACAGCATGTCACACACACACACACACACAACCAAACACACACAAACACATGAGAAGAACACAGAAAACACCAACAAATACACAAACACCAAAGACAAAAATGAACAAAACACAAGCACAAAGACGTAAGGCAAACAAAAGTAAGGGTGACAAAGAGAGAACCGCCTTTGGCACGGTCAGTAGCAAAATCACCACTGGGGTTTAAACCGGTTTACGGACGTTCTAACCTCACACTTATCTCAAAGTCACCCTAGCTAAACAAACATTGTAAATAAAGGTATCCCCGCCGGCCTTCCCCACAACATAGAAGACAGTAATCACAGTACAAAATGTAATAACTATGGAATGCGGGTCGGGACATGCCAATTGCTAAATGCCAATTGCTAATTTGCCAGTTGCTTAATGCCAATTTTCCAAAATGCCAATTGCTAATTTGTCAAATGCCAATTGCTAATTGCCGTATTGTCATTGATTCTAGTTTATTTTCTCTGAAAAGTGCTTGGCGGATCCAATGATTAGACAGATCCTCGTCGGTACCGCGTGGAATGCGGATCGGACCATGCCAATTACTAAATGTCAATTGCTAATTTGCCAGTTGCTTAATGCCAATTTGCCAAATGCCAATTGCTAATTTGCCAAATGCCAATTGCTAATATGCCAGATGCCAATTGCTAATTTCCATATTGTCATTGATTCTAGTTTCTTTTCTCTGAAAAGTGCTTGTCGGATCCAAAGATTAGACAGATCAGCGGGCTTCATTCTACAATATATTTTGTATCCTTATCAAAACAATAATATACCCAATTTCTGTACATCTGTAAGCCAGAAGAACACGTTCGTAAAATTTTAATTTGGCAAATGGCAGTTTAGCAAATGGCAATTGGCATGTCCCGACCCGCATTCCATACATAACAACTGTGAAAGTCCGTCAAATATGTATTCAACAAGTAAAAAATTGCTGTAAATTTACAGCAAAGGGAAGAAGGGCTGCGCCAGAAAAAAGCTGGTCATAATCTGAGTGGAAAGAAATTGGGAGATATAACAAACTAATGTGGAATGATATAAAAGTTTTAATGTGTAATAAACAAAAGAGTATATACAGTCAAACCCCTATGTAAGACTACTTAAACTGTAAATTACATGATAGAAACATTGGTGGCATTATAACAAACATTGTAATTGGTAGTTCTGCGCGTTACGTAGTATAGAGCAGAACGAATGTCTTAACATAGCAATACACAAATTTGCACGTGGAATTTGTGCTCAGTGTACAGTGTGGGTTTATGGGTATAGTTAGCGGTGTATTAGTCAGTTCTAGGCTTGACTTCAACCCGTCAACATCGAGTTTATTTTGCGCTTAGCTTACCAAATAGTTTTAAACACCACGTGGCATGGAGACAGAAGATGTGCAGCGCTTAGTGGAGGGAAATGTTAAAGACGCCATACAAGCAAACAATGCAGAGTTGCTTCACAGCATTGGGGATATGATTTCAAAGATAAGTGCTCCATCTTCATCTTCTTCTTTGAACCCTTCAGTCTTAGACGCACCAAAGTTCAAGCGTAAAAGTAATGAGGAGCAATATAAGCAGAACCATAAAGTTATGTCTTGTCTGAATGAAGCGGAGGACAACATTGACAAGCACAATGTAACTGCTGCAAAGCAGTCAATTATTGAAGGTAATTGTCGTATTTTTTGTAGAAATGGGAATAAATTAAATATGCAGGTTCCTAGACAATTGTCCGTATCTGGTATTGTTTCACGCAGCAATAACCACGTGATTTATGGTAATAAAAAAAATAAAAATATTTTTAATGCGTAAATGGCACTGTTAGGTCAGTTGTTAGACCGTCTGCTATGGTAATCGAAGGTCTGAGGTTTGATCCGTAGCTGGGACTAAGTCGTTAAAGTTTCAGCTAGTAGCTCTCTCGCTAACGCTCGGCATTAAAGTGAGATGTATGTTAAGTATATCGGCTGGTGGGTTCAATTTCAGTGTTTAAAGAGATTGGGTATGGAAGTATGCCACCATGTGTATACAGTGCGGTCAGATAGAAAGTAGAATTGATAAAGATCAATTAATAGGCAAATTATCAAGGTAAATAAAAAAGGAATTTGAAACATTCGCTAAAACACGTTTTTTGTTTTCAGCCAAGGACTTGGTGAGACGCAGGCTTAAGCTCGTTCAGCTTGCCGACACGTCTGAGCTGGGGTGGCGGACAGTCGCAGAATATGAGGCAAACGCTATAGCTAGGGACAGCGAGGACGAGAAACGTATTCACAAGGCCGAAGCAAGGGCATCCAGGCAGGCAAAGACAGAAAGAGCTCGGAAGCGCACAGCAAGAGGGGCGCCTTATGTCAGATCTCGACCCAGGGCAGAGGCGTCGGTTGACGTGCCGGTTGCAGCGGTTCCGCAACAGCGTCATGGGTTGTGCTTTCTGTGTGGGAAGCCGGGTCACTGGAAAAATGAATGTTTGCAGAGGGGCAGGACCTCAAATAATAAGATAAGTAAAGTTTCTTGTCTATTAGAGTTCGGTGAAAAGGAGGTAACTGCTCACGGAGCAATGACAGAGCCTGTCAGGGTAGTCGAACCTATCAAAGGTAAGCATGTAGATTCGCCAGTGGGGCGGTTAAAGAACTCGGTCGGGAAATGGAAAGAGGTAACAGATAGCAGGTATATTTTAGACGTTGTAGAGAATGGTTATAGGTTGCCGTTTATTGTAGAGCCACCAAGTGCATATTTAAAGAACAGTAAGTCGGCCAGGGATAATTCTGAATTTGTAATGAATGAACAAGGTTCACTTATTAAGAAAGGTGTAGTATCTGAAGTTGATTTCGTTCCAAGGGTGGTAAACCCCCTGACAGTAGCTTTCAGCAAATCAGGTAAACTTGTTCTAGATTGTAGACATATTAACCCATCATAGCACTTGTTTAAAGTCAAATTTGAGGATATCAAAATTGCTATAGAAATGTTTGACTTGCATAGTTACACATTCACGTTTGATTTGAAGAGTGCATATCATCATATTGATATTTTTCCTGAGCATCGAACTTTCCTGGGGTTTTGTTGGAATTTCGAGGGTGCAGATGATAATGTAAGATATTACGTCTTTAACTCTTTGCCATTCGGTTTGGCGACGGCGGGTCATATTTTTACAAAAACGTTACGGTGTGCAGTTAAGCACTGGCGTGAAAAAGGCCACAGGGTTATAATGTTCTTGGATGATGGAATAGGTGGACAGGCTCAATATGCCGACGCTGAAATGTCTAGCGTTTACGTTAAAGAAACCTTAAGCGAG
This sequence comes from Azorinus chamasolen, assembly GCA_963576725.1. Taxonomy (NCBI): domain Eukaryota; kingdom Metazoa; phylum Mollusca; class Bivalvia; order Cardiida; family Solecurtidae; genus Azorinus; species Azorinus chamasolen. The sequence goes on along the minus strand of OY755242.1, from coordinate 56,865,091 downwards.
CTTTGTTACAGCCCGTTTTGTAGTAACGTTGCAAATTGTAGTAATTACTACAAAACGGGTCACTACAATTTGAGCTTGGTTTCTTGTTGGCTCATGATAAGTGTAAATGGACTCCAGTTACAATTTCATATTGGTTAGGTCACAAACTAGATTTTGATCAGAGTAGGTTGTTTATAACTGAAGAAAGGATTGTGCGTCTGATTTTAGCTGTGGAATCTTTGCTATATCAGATTCAGAGGGAGGGATCGGGCCTAGTACCTGTAAGGTTTGTTGCGTCCGTTACAGGGCAGATCATTTCCCTGCAGAGCGTTCTTGGTAAAATCGTTTGTCGGAAAACGAGGTATCTGCACAAGTGCATAGATTCGAGGGTAGGCTGGAACTATACAGTTAGGGTAGATGCATTGGCTGTGGCTGAGTTACGCTTCTGGCGAGAAAACGTCAGAGTTTTAAACTCTAAAGGTCGCGACTTTATACCTTCTTTCAAGACCGACTTTTGCGTATTCACGGACGCAAGTGACACAGTGTATGGTGGTTATGTGGTGTTAGTTAATTCGGATAGTCAGGGTTTCGGCCTGTGTCACAAAGCTCAGGATGTTGAGCTTTGCTTTGGAGACGCAATGGTAAGGCAGTCGTTTTCAGGAATCCATGGTGTCGGAGTTCCGGAAAGTAACTCGCAGCTCCCAGAAGTGAGGTCAGGTTTGTTAGAGCTACCGGAAGTTAGCACATGTTTGACAACGCTCCTGGACGCGAGCGCAGGTTGGTCAAAGCTCCCGGAAGTGAGCTTAGGTTGAGTAGAGCTCCCGGAGGAGAGCTTTAGTTTAGCGCTCCCTGCAGCGAGTTCAGGTTTAATAGAGCTCCCGGAAGAGAGCTTTGATTTTTCTGAGCTTTTGGAAGTGAGCTCAGATTCGACAGAGCTCTCGAAAAAGAGTTCCGTTCAGTTTCTCTCAGAACGTTTGCAATCTGCAGATATTTCCAATATGCTCAAAGATACGGAAATGTTTGGCACGTGGTCTCGGCTAGAAGCGGCGAAAAGTTCTACATGGAGAGAACTGGAAGCTGTGTATAGGCTGCTCAAAAGTCACATTGTTTTACTTGAAAATAAAAACATAAAATTATGTACTGATAACAAAAATCTAGATTATATTCTTGAATCGGGGAGTAATAAACAAGAATTGCATTCGTTGTGCCTGTATATACATGATTTTTGCAGTAAAAATGGTATAAAGTTTTATGTCGAATGGATCCCAAGGGCATGCAATGTACATGCAGATTATTTAAGTAGATTGTTTGATTGCGATGACTGGTCAGTTTGTGATAGAGAATTTAACTATTTAGATAAATTATGGGGACCGCATTCAGTAGACAGATTTTCCTCGCATTATAACAATAAATGTGAAAGGTTCAATTCGAGATGGTGGGTACCGGGTACAGAAGGCGTTAACTGTTTTAATCAGGTCTGGTCAGGGGAGATAAATTGGTCAGTTCCTCCCCCTGCGCTTGCTGTCGCATGTATCAGAAAAATGGAAAATGAGAAATGCGTAGGTACTTTGATTTTACCTGAATGGAAATCAGCGGCCTATTGGCCTTTAATAGTCACAAAAGAAGGCGAATACGGTGATTTTATAAAGTCAGCGTACGTTTTGCCTTGTTTTGGGTCTGTTAAACAAGGTAGAGGACAAAATGGAATGTTCTGTACAGACCCATTAGCTTTTAGATTGATAGCATTTCGCTGTAGGTTTACATAGCAGTTTGTGTTCCTGCTTTGATACGTTGTACACGCTTTTTATTTTGCTCAAATGCGTCGATTTCAGGCATTGGTTTGAAAAACACCTTGAAACGCAAATTGGACGAAGCCGGGGCTCAACTTGATAACACAGACACAGTGGTCTCACGTATGGCGGATCATCTCCTTGCATCAAGGGCTGACCAAATATTCTTATCAGGTCAAAGCTTTTAAAGACTTTTGCTTTTCTAAAGGAATTGTGCATGCACCAGCTGCACCCATATACGCGGCAATGTATTTATCTTCAATGATAGACAATAAGAAGTCAGATAGTGTTATTACTAGTGCATTTTACGGCATCAAATGGTTCCATAATATTAATGATTTGCCGGATCCAACTGAGAACTCTTTGGTTAAGAGTATGCTAGAAAGTGCAAAGCGTTTATGCTCTAAACCTATCGTGAAGAAGGACGTTATATCTTCAGAACTCATGGTTCAGCTTTGTGATATGTATATAGGATCAGTCGACGTTATAGACTTGAGAGATCTATCCATGATTTTGCTATGTTATGCTGGTTTTCTTAGGTTCAGCGAAGTCAGTGACTTAAGATGCTGTGATGTTGAATTCAAATTAGATCATCTTTCTTTGTACATTAAGAGTAGTAAAACTGACGTTTATCGTTCTGGAAAGCATGTATTAATTGCTAAAGGTTCCACAAGTGCCTGTCCGTATCTGATGCTAGATAATTATTTTTCATCTTCAGGACTTGATAAGTCATCTGACAAATACTTGTTTCAGCCGGCTTGTAGGTCTGGTTCAAAATGTTTCTTATTAGATAAGGGCAAGAAGTTGAGCTACACTAGAGCCAGAGAATGTATGGTAAAGAAGCTGAAGCTGGCCGCTCCCAGTCTTAGTTTGGGCACGCATTCTTTGCGCGTTAGTGGGGCTACTGTAGCCGCGAATTCTGTAGGGGTGTCTGATCGTTGTTTAAAGCGCCACGGTAGATGGAAGAGCGATTCGGCTAAGGACGGGTACATTGAGGACTCTGTAGAAAAGAGGTTGTTTATTACAAAGCAACTAAAGCTTTAATTTTTCATATGTACGTTCGAATTTGAAATACAACTTCCTATCCTTTGTAGCGTTCTATAGCAAGTCTTGCCAACTGCAAGAGGTTGTTTGTGGTTTGTGAGTAGTTATGTTAAGACTTGGTAGTTCTGCGCGTTACGTAGTATAGAGCAGAACGAATGTCTTAACATAGCAATACACAAATTTGCACGTGGAATTTGTGCTCAGTGTACAGTGTGGGTTTATGGGTATAGTTAGCGGTGTATTAGTCAGTTCTAGGCTTGACTTCAACCCGTCAACATAGTTATTTCAAATTCGAACGTGCAAGCTTCATGTATTTTACATGTATATCTGTAATTAAGAGCTATAGGCGCAATATGGTCCGACTCATCAGTGAGCAAATATCAAATATTTGATAAGTAGTTATGAGCGCATTGAATTTCTAAAGTATTCTACAACAGGGGCCTTACCTGTTATGATACGCTTCTCTGAAGTTTCAGTGACGCCACTAAGGCACAGTTTTCCAGAGTTTTTACCTGAGTTAATACAGGTTTTTGCCTCTGGTTTTTTTCCTGGGCGAGTCGTATCATGCATAGAATCGATAGTTACTTAGTTGCACCTTATAGAGTTATAGCCCCGGCACATGTTAGGTTTAGTTTAGTTTCTGGTTAGTTGTTTAGCTAAGCGCAATAAACTCGCTTGCTCTATAGCAAGTCTTGCCAACTGCAAGAGGTTGTTTGTGGTTTGTGAGTAGTTATGTTAAGACTAAACAAAAGAGTATATACGGTAAACCCCTCTGTTAAGACCACTTAAACTGTAAATTACATGATAGAATCATTGGTGGCATTATAACAAACATTGTAATAAACAAAAGAGTATATATAGTAAAACCCCTCTGTTAAGACCACTTAAACTGTAAATTACATGATAGAAACATTGATGGCATTATAACAAACATTGTAATGAACAAAAGATTGTATACAGTAAAACCCCTCTGTTAAGACTACTTAACAAAGGCTAAGTGATTGTGAGAAAGAGACGTGGCAGCTTAAAGCAAGGAGCAAGTAAAACAGAAAGCTACTGAAGGAGCTCTCCGGTTTTCTTTATGCTTGTTTTAAGCAGTCACCTTTCTTAAACATCCAATAATTAATGCAACTGAGTGGTCATAATAGAGGGTTTTAACTGTAAATTACATGATAGAACCATTAGTGGCATTATAACAAACACTGTAATTAACAAAAGAGTATACACAGTAAAACCCTCTGTTAAGACCCCTTAAATTGTAAATTACATGACAGAAACATTGGTGGCATTATAACAAACATATTAAAATAGCATACATGTGGGTGAAAGTTTGCAGGCTCTAAACATTAAGATGTAGTAAGTTGTTCGAGGGGGTGGGGTGGGGGGGGGGGGGAGAAGGAGTAAGAACTGTTACACTGGCTCTAAAACGCTCATCCGAGTAGACCATGAGGAACAGTGAATCTGGGGGCATATGGAAAAACAGAAGGTGTTATTTTGAGCGGTAAAAACATTTTCCTGTGATAAAATTGAAGTAGTACTAAAACCGGTATGCTTTCATCAAACCCTATGTTGGGACCACTCAGTAGAAGCATAGTAAAGCAAAGATTCAAATGAGTGGACACTACATAGGGTTTGATGGAGCATTTTAAACACACGGCAGAAAAAATGTGTTTACACACTCTTATCTGGAGCTCTGTTGTTAGAACCGGACAACAATGGCAATCATTGTTGTAAAGAGGGTGCACTATAGTACAGAAAATAATAATACATGAGCAACAATATCAGTGAACGAGGAAGCACAGCAACAACTGAAATGCACACCTCTGTTAAGCATTAATCTGCTACGACTTTCTCGTCTGTTGCATCTTAAACTGTAGCCGATTTCATTAAAATTTTGCTACTCTTTTACCGACTATCTGACAAAATATTTCTGAGACAGTGTCAAGTTATTATCTGACAAAATATTTCTGAGACAGTGTCAAGTTATGTGATTCAAACTATTTTCTATCCACGGCGTATTTTGGCAGGATAAGGCTCAGATGTTGCACTGTCAAATCTAATCGTCTATAAAAAAAAAAAGTCGTCTGCATCAATATCACTGTGGTGCAAGCTGTACGGTCGCGAATGTTTAGACTTTTCCAAGATGGCGGACGAACAGGAGGCTGAAAGGTAAGCATCGCATTTTTACACTTTTTAAACAATGTAGATTTTTCTTTCCGTCTTTTAGTTGGTGCCATAACACAGAATTATAACGCCCGTCAACAGCGGTTTACCTCCTAATGGTTCATGTCTGTGTGTAAGGCTCAAAATCTTCCGTAAACAATGCAGAAACCGAAAATCAGAAATCGAATCGAGAAGGAGGTCATATTTTGCCTCATTGTAAGCTTACCAACAACGCTAAGCCTTTTCTAACACTGTGGGTACATGTATATGCATTTGAGTCCGATATTAACGTTGAGTTAATTAGTTTGAAGCATAAATCTACATTTTGTCTTTTTGAGAGGGTTGAAAAAAATGTCGAGTGTACGGTTTAGCCCGTAGTGGTAAAAGTGCACTGTACGGTTTAGACCCGATCTATTTTGTACGGTTTAGACACGATTTTCTTACCAAAAACTGTACGGTTTAGACACATACAAATACTTACGTTTGAATATGCGTCGTAGGTCTAGATAGTGTAATCCCAACTAATTAGTGTAGATATTCCTTCACACAATGCCTATTTGCGATTTTGACAGTATATTACAAACACTTAGGATCGAGAAAGAAGCATAGCATATAATCTGGATCTATACTGGTTAACATTTGAAGACAACGTTATACTTAAAAAATATTTGAAGTGAATTGATTTTTAAGTTTAACTGATTGGGTATTTGGGTAAAAGTGTTTTACCCGTTTCAGTCCTAATGCAAATACAGAGCGTCTGAAATTAAGTCAAGCACTTTGTACTGTTACTTTACATTACTTTACATATCTTTTCAGATTATTTGCCTGTTACTATTGCGAGACAAAGGAAACCATCAGCCACTGTGTAGATACCAATCCGAGAAATCCAATGAAAATTAGAAGAAAAGAGCTAAGTCATATATATCGGGAAAGTCGGGGCAACGTACATTAATTTTTAATGTAATACCAGACGTTTTGAAATAAACAAGCAAAATAATTCTAAATGGTGAAATGCAAACCATTGAAATTCAAGATATTGACGAGGATTTTAGACTTGGCAATTTATTTGGCCCAATAAATATATGTTTTTTCTCATTAACTTGTTATCCTTTTCCGTTATATAATTATTTCACGTTTATTTTTATGTCACCTTTAAAATGCATGTATGCCCTACGAAATAGCGTCAAAGTATCATCTCAATTTTAGAACAACATGCTATTGTTAGGAATTTCAACATGTATAAGGTTATACATGTATCACACAAGTAATACTTTACACATGTTAGAATTACTTAGACCTTAAACTAAAACTGAATAACCAGAAATGGAAAAGAATGTTATAGTATAAAAATACATATAGAAAGTACTTGATACATATTAAATTGCTTTGACTCTAAAAAATATAGGAATCGGAATAAACATTAATAGGATTTGTACTGTTTACAGTATATACATTTAAATAACTTGAACATTCTTCTTTAAACATAGTTGATTATAGACGCACTCATTCTTTTTACAATGTGAGAATACTCTTTCAAACAATGCACGTATCCATATATCATTCTCTCGTACATTGGAAGAGCTAAAATGTTTAAGAATCTTATCTAGTGAATATCCTGTTAGTCTCTGTCTAAAAAATATAAACAATACAATCCACATGAATTAGACGTGTCACTTTGGATTTGTTTCTTATTCCACACAATTATAGTCTTAGACTGTCTTTGCAGCCACTTTGTAAACCATGGACCATAGTAGTCTGGTTTATGTCCATAACTATCGAAACATGCTAAAAGTCTTGGATGAGGTTTAAAGAAAGCGATCCAGTGACGTCCAGGTGTAATATTGTCATGGAGATTGCCAGCAGATTAAGGGTAAAGGACTATTAAAGAGGAAATGAATGACCATTTAAAGCGAATCGTCTGTTATAAACTAAAGGCCGATTATACAATTTGGTTAACATTTCCTGGTTCATTAACTGTATAAATATAGAGCTAAATTCTAGCTTTGGGGAGACCAGTGGAGACCGGCTGGAGAGAGGCTGGAGAGTGGCCAAGGGTCTGGGTCTAGAAGTCGGGGAGATGCTGCCAGTTTCACATATCTCTAGGTTTGAGAAATAAAGTTCAGAACAAAAGTTATTATCCTAACCGCTATATCACATAACTGCCAGTTGTTTATTACTGTGTTCGTGACTTTGAATTTGAATGTAGTGGAGAAACAATTTTCACTGAAATGGCGCCTACGACCAGGACGATCTGGAGTTGAGAAACCACAATGCGGAACAACAGGTTAGTGAATTTTTACTTTCATGCTTAGCTTGAGTTGTGATCATAATGACCAACAATGTAGTTTGCACAATTGATTCTGTTTTGATAATGCCAGCTGCATGCAAACTGATAAACAACATGAATTGCCAAAATCGGTTAAAAAATATTGTACTGACATTTATAACTTAAATTTAGCATGGAGATTGATTCTATTAGTAATAATGTTGTAAGTGGAAAATGGACACTTTTCACAAAGGGACAGTTAATAATTTTTCATCAAATAAGAAAGTACCTAAATAGGGGTTAATCAAAATAGGATCAAGGCAATGTAGATCATTAGATGATTTTGGATCAGCAGTTAATTTATGCGCCACAACAGAAATGTTGATTTATTTGGAGCATGTACCTTCTAAAAAATCAAATAAGTTTTACACTACTAAGACAGTTTTTATTTGCAAAATGTAATGGTATACAGGTTTCAGTTAACTTAATTATGTATTAAGGCGATTTGTCAAAGCTGTCAAATAGTTTAGCTGTCAGAAATTCGACTGCAAATTTTAATATGAATACACAAACTGCCGCAGGGTATGGTCAATATATATTGATAGTGGACTTCAAAAGTGTGACTGTAGCTTAATAATTAAATAAATGAAATAGAAAAAAGAGGAAATTTGAAAATAAACTACAAAGAAACTATGGGGATGGTGATTGTACAGATTAAATGCGTATCACAATGTAGTGCGTTTTGTATGATTTTGTTTTTGTTTGTTGCTTGACTGCTTCCATATTATTCTGCGATTATGTATTCTGCGATAGTATAGAGAGGATTTATCGGGTTGTCCATAAGTATTTCATCCATGTGTTAGGATATATATATAGTTCAGGGCTATGTCTAACACCAGTGATTAACTAGGTGAATATACTTAAAAAGGGACGTTAATTTTATATTGCGAGTAGCAATGATTGCGAGTAGCAATGCGTTTTAGTTGGATTAGAGTAGTGAGATACAGGTAACCCAGAAAGTTCGAATTAGTTCGTATAGCGGACCAGCGATTAGCTTTTAGTCCAAATATACGTTATTGAGTGATTAACTCATGGTGAATGTGGTTACGATTGAAATACGTTTGGCAGAAAAGTAGAGGCAGGATGGATTTTATAGGTTATACTGTAAATAGGGTATTGCTGGTGAACTTGTTATGGTTTTATTTTGTTTGTTATTGTTCTTGGTTTTCTTTGTAAGATTGTTAATGTATCTGCATACGATATACCGTAAAGATTGCTGGTCATTTACAGTTTTAGTAGTAGTGCAGATAAAAGAAATATGGTTTGGTGTTGGGTTGTTTTCTTGAATTCGTGTCTATTGTTGCGTATATTTTTTAAGATAAAATGAATTGCAGTATTTCAATGGGGTATAGTTAATGAATATTAATACAAGTCATGTGTTCGTATAGGAGACTAAATATCTAATCAATTAAATGATACAAACACACTAACAATACAGAACAATGAATATTTCGCAAGTAAGAGCACACTTTCTATTAAAAATAGGTTGTCAAACTGAGAAATTGTCAAATCATCTTGTAGCATTTATTTGTTTAAAGATTCTTGAATAAAAGCATTGTATGAGGTTTACGTTTTAAACTAATGTGTAATTTTAAAGTATCGGCATGTGCAACTCGTTGAGGGTCATTTTGTTACAATGAAGGTTGAGGTGTGTATAGTTGAATTCACGTCAGCGTGCCGTCATAGCAGCGTATATCCAGCCTCCGACGTTGCTGCAACAGCCTGGTAGCATGATATTCGAAAACTGTCGGTGACATGAATTTACATAACGGAACTGTCAAATGTATGGCTAAATGAACTTTCGAGTGCTGACATAACGTCAAGTTCAGACACCTGATAGCTTAGGGTTGGACAGGAGCTGTGACAACTAAATAATTACATAAAGTTTCAGTATCTTTCTTATATCAACAAATCACGGATCTATCGCATACTTTTTGGAGATAGCTCAGGGTTTTGCTTTCAGCCTACAGTCAATTTTGTTGTTTAATATGCTTAATGTTTAATGTGTTTCGTCTTGATATGCGTCCTGTTATGTTTTGTCTTGTGGCTTTACCGTTTCTTGTTAGATGGTGTTTGGTGCGGTGTCATTTCATGTGTGGCTCTCTCTGTTTGACTATTTTTCCATATTGGACAAGTGGACAAGTGCTGTGACAACTAAATCATTACATACAGTTTTAGTATCTTTCTTATATCAACAAATCACGGAATTACCACAGACTTTTCGGAGAAGTACATCTTCATTAACAGACTTCAAAACTTATTCGGAGAACCTGAATTTTCTTCAGACATTCGGACATTACATTATGTCGAATCTACATCGATGTCCGAATAATCTTGATACATGAACTTTCCTTTTGAATCCATCAGCGCTGGACTCAACGGAATTACGGCAACGCGTATTATGATCTTTAGTTATTGAAGAGACGTGCCTTAGAGACTGGACATTACACTATTATGTTGACCCATGTTTATAACTGTTTTTGTTTTGTTTGTATGGGTAAGGAAGGGGTGTAATATTGTCATGGAGATTGCCAGCAGATTAAGGGTAAAGGACTATTAAAGAGGAAATGAATGACCATTTAAAGCGAATCGTCTGTTATAACTAAAGGCCGATTATACAATTTGGTTAACATTTCCTGGTTCATTAACTGTATAAATATAGAGCTAAATTCTAGCTTTGGGGAGACCAGTGGAGACCGGCTGGAGAGAGGCTGGAGAGTGGCCAAGGGTCTGGGTCTAGAAGTCGGGGAGATGCTGCCAGTTTCACATATCTCTAGGTTTGAGAAATAAAGTTCAGAACAAAAGTTATTATCCTAACCGCTATATTATACAGGTCGTGTATGTTCGTCCGTGTTAGCGATGAATCCGCTGGGGTAGAAAGGAAACGTCTCGGGTAATTGATCCGCAGCAAACACTCCAATCACCCCGACTCGTAAGATGGCGTCACAATTGATGCAACACTGAAGCTGCGAGGTGTTCATTCTGATAATCCTGAAATGGAAGACAAATAAAACATAAGAACATATAAATACCTTTATCTATTATGATAGTTATTATAATGATAATAATGTAAAATAACAATACGACTCTGAAATTAAAAACTTACCAGTAAATCTTCTTTTCATTCGATGATGATATCTCGCTGTTGGTTGATCTCAAAATAACCACCACTCTCCGAGTATACTATACAAGACATGGTCTCTGAAATGGGAAAAAATAGTCGTAAGATATCCCGCATATTTCTAGATCTGAAACGGGAAAACAGCTCATTGAGAAATCCTACATATGTATAAGTCGCATCTCGTATGATTTAATTATAGATTTAATTACGGCAAATAAAGTAAGCTATTCATCTTAGACGTACTATAAATCCACAATACACCACTTGCTCATGCATGAACGTAACACATACTGAAAGGGTTACTATTGGTATAACGCTATTTAAACTGACCTGTTGTCTTGCCATTTACCCGTATTTGTCAACAGTTTACTATAGGCCCTCATGATAGTAAAGCCTCCAACGTTGTCGAAGTTTAACTTTAGAGGCGTTCCACCTACAGGTAAACAATCCACGTACAAACCAATGTTGGTAATGCCACAATTCTCAAAGTAGAAGGGATTGGTGTCATAGGAACCCGAGACGGCTTTCGCCTTCACAAAACCGATTACCATTTTGATAGGTTTCTGACCTTGAAACATGTTGTTCCATTGGAAGGAAGTACTTCCCTTAGCGATGCTCTGTACACGACATTCCTGACGCGTAAAAGGATATTTGGCGTTCGTACTCTTCAATATTTCGTTGTGCCCAAAGATAACGGCTGGATTCACTTTGACCTTTCTAGCCAAAAGGTAAATATCCAATATGTCGATCTTGTAACTCTTGCCCGTTTCCGTTGATAGTAGGCAGAAGGTGACTGGATTGCGATAGAGTTTCAGCTTTATGTCTGTGGAGTTGAGTATGTAGCGCTCCATAGAAAACAAGTCGTGGAATATAGGTCCCTGCATGTCCAAGACCTTGGAATCTTCTATGAACATTTTGGCTCTTTCATACAAGCCTTGATTGGCTCCACCTGGGTTAGCATCGTGTGGAGCATCTACATCATCCAACGTAAAACCTTGCGTTTTCAACTGCGAATTTAAAGCGTCCTCACCGTATGTCAGGAAGGTTTGGATAATGGCTCTATAGGGGTTATAGTTTCGCGTAATAGTGGCTTTATTCTGCAGTGTCACTTCTGTCGTAGAAAACAGGCTTTGTAGGAATAAGTTAGCCGGACCCTTTGTTCGTACCGATAGAAGTTCCATCAGCGTTGAATACTTTGAGCTTCACGTAAAGTTGACTGCCTTTCAGATCCAAGTAGTCCATCGAATTTTGTCCGCTTATCTTGAACTCGATCGGACTGTCTCCAGCTACCTGAGACGAACGGATTTCTTCATAGTAAACATCTGAGACGCTGGTTTGAGTGGCTGGTAAGTCAAATAAGATGAGTTCCGAGGTAAGTCCTTCATGAAACGTGTCCATATTAAATACTGACATGCTTAGAAACTATAAAAATGTCTCGCTGAACAGATGAAGAGATTGTTCTGCTTTGACTTGCGACGACCAGTCTTCTTCACTCAAGTCTTTTGCTACTGACCGTGCCAAGGCGGTACTCTCTTTGTCACCCTTCCTTTTGTTTGCCTTGCGTCTTTGTGCTTGTGATTATGTTCATGTGTGGAACGTTTGTCTCTGGTTCTTGTGTGTCTTTTGGTGTTTTCTGTGTTCATTTCGTGTGTGTGTGTGTGTGTGCGTTTGGGTGTGTGGTTGTGTGTGTGTGTGTGTCATGCTGTCTATCGGTGTTTTGGTGGTGGTTGCGTCTTGTATGTGGCTTTGCCTGCTTGACTTTACTACTTTTCCATTCACTCCTGTCTTCTTGTTTTGTTTTGTTCTGCTAACTTTATGTTTAGTGTAACGTCGCTTAGATTTAGCAACCCCTCCGGTTCTTTTTGGTTTAATTTCAGTCCTCTTTTTCTTATTCCTTGAGATTCGTTTCCTTTGACGTTTCATCTGATTATGAGCTTGATCTTTAACAGTCGATAGATTTATTTTCTCTCGCTGCAGTTCACTTTTGGCTTGCTCTACGGTTTGTTCCGTTGGAGTCACGTTTTTAATTGGTAGTTCTAGTAATTGACGCGTGTTCCGCCCCTCCTGATCAACCTGGATGATTTCTCTCCCTTTGCCTCCACCTCTTTGCTGCAATTTTAGATGTCATTTCGCTACTCGATCAAAGAAATTAACCCACTTTTGCGGATTAGGTACATATAACTTAGATGGATTCATAATCACCATAGAATGGATAAGGCTTCAAATGAATTAACATCCACAACGGTTGCTTAAGAAATGAGGCATCAGCTCCATTTTCATCCTTTATATTCACTTCAAATTCTATCAGTTGCTTTTTTATTCATTGGTAGGTAGATCATATGATTAAACACATAACTCCACCCCTTCTTCGAATTATTCTCCAATCGTCGAAGTAAGGACTGTTCCCGTCCATGTACGACGCTTCCTTGGCAAAGGTCTGTATACACATAAAGAGTCTCATTTACGTTTTTCTTCGATCTAGTTGATGACTGCACTCTAGCTTGAAATTCCACCAGGCCCACTTTCCAAAACCCTGATAATGTGAGCGGAAGTTGAAGATGTATTTTAAAAGTGAAAGATGTATTATCGGGAAAGTAATCATTGCTTTCATCACTTCGAATATAAATTTACTTATCCATCATGCTTTCTCTATGGAGGTTGACGTGTCTTTGATGTCATTTGCATCCACCCAGCTATTATATTCATCGGGAAAGCCATCCCATTTCACGTAATATTGCAATTTCTTACGCCTTCGTCTCTTTCTGAGGATTTTCTCAATAAACAAGACTGTGCTCATCCTTACGCACCCTCTGTAAATCAGCTTGATAGAAATTTCCCACAATAACTCTTCTTTTCATGTCCTCCAATTTATACATCGGGATCCCTTGTTTTAAAAAGCGACTTGAAACTTTAAATACCTCAGTCGTATACTGTTCTTGATAGGCCCGTCGAAATGGTTGTTTTGCGAAACTTATTCTAACCAAATCACCTACCTGAAACAAGTATGTTGGCTTCTGATGTGTAATACGTCGAGGTTTTCGTAAATACTGATGAGCCCAGACGTCAGCTTCGTTTTCTTTCCTGATCTCATTTGGTGATAATCCACCAAGACTTCGATGCGGGGTGTTATTGTAATTTGTTACGATATCTTGTAACTGTTCAATGTAGCGATAGGTACGCCGATGTCTCATCATTCTATATAAAGCTGTTTTAAGGGTACGCTGAACCCTTTCCACATAATTTGCCTTTGGTGTATTTTGTGTCGTATAGAAATAGATTCCCTTTTCTTTCACAAATGTTTTAAACCAGCGATTAGCAAATTCAGATCCCTTATCACTGCGTATTTTCCTGGGCGTGGCTTCTTCAAATATCTCTTTCATCGCTTTGAGTACCGTTTTGGCCTGTTTGTTCTGCAAAGGCTTAACCCATAGTTTTCGGGAAAACACATATATAACACAAAGTAAATATTGAATGCCATCATTCTCTTTCGCTAGGTTAAGCATTGATAGTAGATCAATATCCCATTGGTCATTTACACCACTAACTCTCACCTGAGCAGTTTTGAATCTATGTCGTATGGGTTTCTGCAACGAATAAGCATCCTGATCACTCAACCATGAACGTATGTATGAGAGCATAAAATGTCCAGGATATTTTTAGTTCAGAATTTGAAATAATTTTTGCGGACAAGCAAAGGCTGCTGCATTCTTTGCATCAAAATAGTAGTCTCTTAAAAGTTTATCTTTTGTATTAGCATCCATAGCCGTTGAATGTTAAATGCAGACTAATGTCTACACTACCGAGTCCACTCATTTTATCTAAACACTGGTGATGCTGACATTGGACAATAAGGCGTTACCATAGGCTATGCTATGTACCGCATCGATTAAGTAACGTTTGTCATCCATTGGAGAAATTCCGCTTTTCACTATCCGATCGCAGAACAATTGATGACTATGACTTTGAAGTGTCATCATAGTAGAGTGAATCTGAGATTCTCCGAATAAGGCCTCTTTGTAATGCTGAAAGCGAAGGTCCTTCTTCACGGTCACTTTAGATATACCCCTAGCCTTCCTCTCCTCCTTGTCTTCACATCGGAAACTATACATTTTACTACGCAGTCCTACAAATTCCAAAATAGGAGTTCCATTAGTTTCATCTTTCATCTTTCCAAGAACCTTTTTATTATGATCGCTTTGTAGAAAGTGATCACGTGGATAGTCTGACAGATCGTAGAGCTCTATATTCTCTGCCATATCTTTATAGATATCCTCAGTCTCGACGTAAAAGAGCAAATAATCTGTATCAGTCATAAGAAGATTTAGTTTAGAATTGTACTTCCGCTTTAGATGATTGTAGTAGAAATCATACATCGCCACCTTAGATAAATCTAAAATGCACATGCCGCTGTAGCTTGGTTTGTTGAGCTTGACTTTATGTCTAGCAAGTTCTACTGCGACCAGGTCTTCAGAAAAAATCTTTGAAGATTTATAGGTAGATTTTGCACTGAGTTTTTGCAAGCGCTTTTGTGTGTGAACTAGCTCTATATTTCTATGTTTTCTCACATTCTCCATAGTCTTTCCAAATACTGAGACATTGTAGAGTTTGTATAGGTTTTTCTTGAATGAAGACGTCGCCTGCTTTCTTCTCTCTGTGTTGAATTCGATGAAAGGTTTCATCCAGGCTTCTTGTCGAAACTGAAGGATGCGATGGACTTCTTTGAGTTCCAACCCTAAATCTAGGTAAAGCTTTAAAGTCTTGTAGTGTAGAATGACTTGTCTTTGTCCTCTAAAGTAGTCAGCAGTCTTGTAACCTGAGTTCTGAGAGGCAATTCATCGGTCGATGCTTTACCGTGAAGTTTTTTCCACAGCTTACAGGTATAGGGAGACAGGTTTTCATCTGGAATTCGTTTAATTTCTGGAGCCAGAGGATAGTCATCGTGAGACAGATGTGAGTGGGATGGATAGTGAAGAGACACTTCTAATATATAACCTACCTCATCATCATCATCAGACATATTGCGAACGTCCAAGTGCATGAGCTCAAGCCTATCAAGAAAACGGAAGGAGTCTACAGGTAGTTTTTGTATCATTGCCAAACCGTACAAATTATTCATGTCTAAATACTGCAAGTAGGATATAGGCTGAGATGAGTCAAACCCATTGACTAAAACTGTTTGCTCGAGCATGACGCTGTCCAATGAATGAGATTCCACCGCGCATGCCTGCCTCAATGAAAAGGATTTGGTCTGGACATGACATTAATTCGAGTCGAACTTGAGTCATCTTTAGACAGGCAGACCAAGCTAGACCTGGTGACGTGTAAAAGTGCGCCGGATCTAGCTCAAACTGTGTCATGGTCAATTTTCGGAAGGCTTCAAACACAGAACATAATAAAATGACGTCTGTATGAAGGTGTTACCGAATTGCATGAGTGGTAGGCCCGAGGGAGCGGTTACTCTCCCGTCGGTTCGACTCTGGGTTTCCTTAAGACCTGAGGGATTCAAATTGTCAAGCAAGAAAACTAACAGTTAATATTTTATTAAATGAAGCTAGACTCTAATTAAGTTGTCTCTGCACATAGAGTGTGTGTGGATGGAGCTTTCTGTTGAGGAGCTATCGACTTTCTGTAGACCCTTACAACGTGTCGACAACACGTATAAGTAAGGAGTTAGGAGAAAACCTGTCGGCAACAGGTTTTACTCTCCTTCGGGTTGGAGCCGTCGTCTTCTCTCCCTACTGCGCGTCGACAACGCGCTTTGTAAGGAATTATATTCCCTCAAAGATATGGCTATAAGCTGAAACTACAGTGTATGTTCGACAAATATGCTAGCACTATCTAAAAGTAGAAGTTTTGAAAAGGGAGGGGAGCACAAGTGCCTATTAACGTGAAACTAAAGCTAAGTAAACTATCTGACCCCAGAACCTGGAGTGAGGAACCATGTGCCGAGCACTAGTTATATACCCACTGAATTGGTTCCCCTAGTCCGGTAGACTCGCAATACCGGACTACCTTGACGAAGGGAACCAGCAGCAGAAAATGGTTTTACTGCATTCTGATTGGACGAAAAGGCAAATAACTCCAAGATGGCAGACAACGCTTCATTGACAATCTTAATAGCACAGTAATTTCTTGATTACGGAACTATAATGGAAACAAAGTAAGTCTCCAGCATCCCTATAACTACATCATTACTCATCTGTATTGGGAAGAATGTAGATCTGCTACACTCCCCCCAAATTCCTTTGAAAAATGATTTGTTATTATAACAAATCATTTTTACAATTTACATAGATTTAACTAATATTACTGACTTTAATAATGTCCAAATAACAACTGAACATGAGCTTTCTTCATAACATGAGCTTTACTTATCCGGTAATTAATACAGTAGTACATATAAACTGACAGAACCAAATCTACTCTCTGAGTAATAATCGTACCACTAAGTCAGCTCAAAACATTACTCAACAAACAAAACCCCCCTAACAGCATAAGTGTAAACAAAGTAAAGTTCATCTAATGGCAAAGCCAAGAATCCATGCTAGCCAGTTCACTGAGGACTGCCTTCTGTTCCCTAAACTGTCTATCCTTATACTCAGCATAAGTCCTACGCTTAAAAAACTGTTCCATTCTCCGAAAGTTCCGCTTTCTACACTCCGGAGCTACCTTAGATGCTTCTTTATCTTCCATTGTAGGTTGTGAAGGAATGCCCACACCATCCGGGCTGATGTAAAGTGGATTATCCCTATCTTCCCGCACTAAACTACAGGAGGCTCCATTATGAACTGACAGATGCCTCTTTCCATTATTCTTGGAGCTAAACAACTTCTGACAAGAAGAACACCTGAATACAGCTTTGTGCTGCCTGTGATACTTTGCAAAGTGGTCAACTAGTTCACCATATTTAGCGAAATGCTTAAATATAGGACATGCCAACACTTTACAAGTCATTCCATAAGCTGGGAAAGAATGCAGGCCGTCGAATCTAAATTCATCTGATGCATCTGGATCCTCTATCACAATTTCAAGATTCTCCATGTTTATGTCCTGACACTAATTAGAGGTCTATCTTTACAACTAAATACAAAATAGAAAACTTGATTAAGATACCTTCAAAGTTATAAGCACAAAATAATCAAACTTGAACAAAATCAACTATCAAATAGATATAGGCACCCGTGCTCCCCACCCCGGACAGAAGCTCACAAAGATCTACATGTGAAACTATTTACTACGGAGAATACACCACAGGAGGCTTTACTTTTCGACCTACTCGGGTTACTAAAGGAGGGCATATCTCTGATCGGTCAGCCGACTCCTGATAACTGAGAGTACGCTGATCAAAAGATTGCTCCAGGTCTTCAACTCCATCTACGTGTACCTCATCAGACTCAGATTCAGACTCATCAGACTCAGAATGCCATGGCGGTACTGGAGTAGACCCCAGATATGGTTTCAACTGATCAATGTGTACATTAATGGATCTACTAGTAGGAAAGCGTTGAATGGTATAGACTATTTCTGACAATTTATTTGTTACCTTATATGGACCAGACCAGCCCAACCCTAACTTTTGACCTGCTGCTGGTGGATAGTACCTCCACACAAAGACACCAACATAAATCTCTCTACTGGCAGAAGTTGCATCGTAAATAGCTTTTTGTCGTTTAGCGGCCCTACCTAAATGCTTATTAGCAAACTCATATGAACTTCTCATAGCACTCTGTAACCAGACTACATACTCTATAGGACATTCAATGTCCAGTTGATCGGGAGGTGGGCCATACATGAGGTCAATGGGGCAGACAATTTCCTGTCCAAACATGAGAATATTTGGAGAGCATTTTGTGCTTTCCTGCTCAGTAGCACGGTAAGCCATCAACAGATATGGTAGATGATTATCCCAATCATCCTGATTCTCTGACACAAACATAGACAGCATCTGTTTCATAGTGCGATTAAAACGCTCCACAAATCCATCGGACTGGCCTATAGGGACAAGTGCGCGACTTAACTGCACCCAGTCGTTTACAGATTTCAGAGAATAATGCAAACTCGAACTCTCTATCCTGATCTGTATGGATTTGATAAGGGGTACCATATCTACAAATAACATCAGTGCAAAGCTTATCTGCAACAACAGCTGCTGTGTGGTTTGGTAAGGCAAATGCCTCCACCCATTTCGTAAAGTGATCCCCAATAACTAGAATATACTCGTTTCCATCATTTGTCACATGTAAGGGACCAAAAATGCCTAATGCAATCACCTGAAATCTTTGAGTTACCCTAATCTGTTTTAACGGGGCCCTCCTTATTCTTGGACCTGCTTTGCATTTTGCGCACAAGTCACATCTTTGACACCACAATTTGACATCTTCTGTGATATTCGGCCAATAAAACCTTCTCCTAATAAGTTCTACAGTTTTGGCCCTACCAAAGTGACCAGATAGCCTGCTAACATGCATCTCTTCAAATACCCTTTTCCTGATAACCTGTGGGGCAACCAAAGTTAAATGAGTACGTTCCTCAGACTCATATCTCTTATACAGAACCCCCTGGTGTATTTCTAATAAATCCCAATTAGCTACTAAAGTTTTTCCTGGCTGTTCTAAATTCTTAATTTCTTCTTTTTCAGGTTTATTGTTCTCTTCTTTCCATTTAAGCACGCATCCTACAACCCTATCAGCTAATTGAAGATCTCGGATTTCCCCTTTGCTGTATTGTTGAACCCAATTTGAAATTAGCCCTAATTCGGAATCTTCTTGTTCTGATGGGGACGGGAGGCCCCGCGGACGCGAATTTTCAATTATGTTTATGACGGTCGCGATGTCCCCATCGGGCGTAGACTGTTTAGTAGATTTTTTATCATTGATAGTGGGGCCAAGTCCCTGGTCTTGAGAGCACGGGCTCTCAAGCCACTCAGAACTTCTCTTACCGCAGTCTACGCATCCTACATGCTTACATTTCCGCGAGGGAATCCGAGATATTGCGTCAACATGTCTCATTTGATCAGCTCTCCTATGCTCAATTTCATAGTTATATGTCTCAAGAACACTGAGCCAGCGGGCAAGCATGCCATCAGCATTTCTGAAGTTTTTAATCCAAGACAGACTAGCATGATTTGTACGTATTTGAAAGTTGCTACCCCAAAGGTATGGTTTAAAGTGCTTTATAAAGTAAATTACAGCCAAAAGCTCTCGCATAGTGGTGCAGTAATTTTGTTGAGATTGAGTAAGTGATTTACAGGCATAGGCAATTACTACTTCTTGTTCACCCTGAACTTGAGACAAAATTGCCCCCATACCAAGACCGGACGCGTCTGTCTGCAAAATAAACGTTCCGTGCCTGTTAGGGTAAGCTAAGACTGGGGGAGAAATTAAGGCTTGCTTCAGCTTCTCAAAAGCTTCCTGACACCCCTCATCCCATTTGAACTTCACCCTCTAGGCTCTACAATATTGTTCTCTAACATTTTATCTAACTCTTTTTCAATGATTTCTGCTTGTGCAACTGAGTAGCGCCTCAAAGGAACTTGAATAGGGTTACTGTCACCCACATCTATAGTATGAGTGGTCAAATCAGTGCGCCCAAGTTTCCCATCAGGCCCAACAAATACATCTTGAAATTCATATAGAAAGGTCACAAACTCCTCTCTTCTTGATTGTAATTCATTTGGAAGCTGCTCTAATAAGGATTCTAAATGCTGAGGCAGAAATACAAATTCCCTGGGACCTAAATTTGCGGACTCCTCAATTCCAGTGCCCGTATCAGTTCCTAATACTGGTTCATTTGACTCGGAAAGAGCTACCGGACAAACATTTCCTAATGTACTACCCTCCTTAAGTTTGATTGGCTTATCAGTGATGTTCATTACTGACGAAATTGGAGTCTTCTCCTTACTGAGAAGAGACTTTGCAACAAACAACCCATTTTTCCGTAGGGCGACCAAAGGTTCAACCATATATTGTTTACCATACAAAGGCTGGCCTGACTTTCCCTCAATAAACATTTCAGATTGAGGAGAAATAGTGATCTGTTCCGCAACCTGTACCTTGCCAACTGCATTGCGTTTTAAGACAAATAGCTGAATGACGCCAGCTTTAGTCTTCCAAGTCATGTTTGCAAACTTGAGACTTCTACCTTGAGCTCTAATAAAGTCTAGGCCGACCATGCATGAACTACCTTCAATGTCAGCCACCAAAAAAGTCCATTTATAAGTTTTGACATCAGTCCAAAACTGAAATTCAGCTTGCCCAAGAACTCTAAGAAGAGAACCATTTGCTGCAGTAATTTTTGAATCCCCACTATCTTAAGAAGGTTTGTCTGCTGAAATCTTTTCACAGATTTCCTTTGACATCAAACTTACAGGTGAACCTGTGTCAAACAATACAGGCGTTTGAACATCATTGACCTTCCCATGGAAATACCAGCATGAAGAAGATAAGCTACAAGTTTGATCCCTAACTTTCTCATCTTGACTTGCACTATTCCTGTCTCTTGGATCTGAGTCAGTATCTACCCTATGTTTGTTTGAACAAGACAAGTCTTCTCTATTCCTTACAAGTACGAAAATGAGTCATGCAGGAAACACCACATACAGAACAAACACTCGTCCGAACAGCAACACAAGGAAACAGCAAATGTACATAAGTAGAAAAAACAACAAGAGACGCACAAAGACAAAACAAACATACAATAGGAGGAAGATGGAAGTACCGCATTGGAACGGTCAGTGACAAAAGTCACTGGGGGGTTAAACCGGGTTATGGGCGCCCAACCTCACACTTATTCCATCCCCATCCTAAAAGACAAACAGTGTAAATAAACGTATCCCCTCTCCGACTAATCTACAACAACCGCGACAGCAAATACAGTGGTAAAGTGCATGTATAACGAAAAAACATTTAAGTGAACATACTGTATCCACCTATCGCTAGTGTACTCAATGATTGAGCTGCAAACAGAGTAACTGTAGAAAAGTAATAAAGGGTACGACAAAAATGAAATAGTACAGATATCCGACGTTCTCCTTCCATTTCTGGATTTAAGAGGTCGCCTTCATAGAGTACTAAACCTTTCTTGTCGGCGTACATGCAAAGAGGCCAGCGTGATTGCCAACTGTAAAAGGGTTCACAAACATATCTCCTATCTGAAATTGGACTGATAGTGACCTTTGGTTTATCACTTTGATCAGACATAACTTCACTTATGGAAATTGAACTATTCTGCTGACAGGACCCCAAAATTTGATACTGAAGTGTTCCCTACACTAGTGTTTTGACTCAAATTAGCACTATCTGTACTGTTCCTATTTACATGATCAAAACTCTGGGGAACTGTCTGTTTGCTATTTGACTGTGAATCTAAAATTGGATTGGGCCTTCCAGTCAAAACCCTATCACTTAATTTCTGTACCCGGACTGAGCTATCGGCCCCTAACTCAGCCGGTTGTAGTTTTCCTGTCTATTCCAACATCTCGATGCAATCTGCCCTTCCTTGTTACAATAAGAACAGACAATTCTGTTCTTTGGTGGATTATGCATGGGGACATTATTCTGCCTATTTCCCTGCCAATTTACTCTCTGATTATTGACCTGAGGTAAATGGTTGGGCCTATTATTTTGTGGGAAGTGCACATTATGAGGGTATTTAATTCCCTCCTGCCTATAATATCCTTCATAATGATCAAAATCTGGTTTCCTAACCCTATCAAGTGGACCCTTTGTAGCAATGAAGCTGTATGCTAAACCCATGA
This sequence comes from Azorinus chamasolen, assembly GCA_963576725.1. Classification (NCBI taxonomy): domain Eukaryota; kingdom Metazoa; phylum Mollusca; class Bivalvia; order Cardiida; family Solecurtidae; genus Azorinus; species Azorinus chamasolen. Next base: position 56,842,913 of record OY755242.1, on the reverse strand, counting down.
TTTCCTGAATCAAAACACGGCCTGAGCATTTCAATTTGGCCATTTCCATTTGAAGGAATTCCCTACACTCTCTATTCCTAATGCCCTCAACAAATTGTTGGCAAATCATCTGATGGAAAAGAGCTCCATTTTCATTAGGAAAAGCTCTCCCTGCTAAATGTTGGAGATCTAGCAAAAAGGTCTGTATGTCCTCACCTTCTTTTCTTAATCTAGCCCTAAACTGAGACCTACATACATTTTCATTGGGAGGCAGGTCAAACCTATTCTGCAAAGCATGAAATGAACATACACTGTTTTCCTACCTGACGTAGTCCAGAGACAACACTCGATTGACATAGCACAAAATAAAGTCTGTTTCAATATTTAGAAATAAACAAACGGAGAAAAACAAAGCAAGACAAGCAGAAAACCTACGGTCTATTAAAAGGAAACCCTGCTCGCAGCGCCAAAATGTAACCGAATTGCATGAGTGGTAGGCCCGAGGGAGCGGTTACTCTCCCGTCGGTTCGACTCTGGGTTTCTTTAAGACCTGAGGGATTCAAATTGTCAAGCAAGAAAACTAACAGTTAATATTTTATTAAATGAAGCTAGACTCTAATTAAGTTGTCTCTGCACATAGAGTGTGTGTGGATGGGGCTTTCTGTTGAGGAGCCATCGACTTTCTGTAGACCCTTACAACGTGTCGACAACACGTATAAGTAAGGAGTTAGGAGAAAACCTGTCGGCAACAGGTTTTATTCTCCTTCGGGTTGGAGCCGTCGTCTTCTCTCCCTACTGCGCGTCGACAACGCGCTTTGTAAGGAATTATATTCCCTCAAAGATGTGGCTATAAGCTGAAACTACAGTGTATGTTCGACAAATATACTAGCACTATCTAAAAGTAGAAGTGTTGAAAAGGGAGGGGAGCACAAGTGCCTATTAACGTGAAACTAAAGCTAAGTAAACTATCTGACCCCAGAACCTGGAGTGAGGAACCATGTGCCGAGCACTAGTTATATACCCACTGAATTGGTTCCCCTAGTCCGGTAGACTCGCAATACCGGACTACCTTGACGAAGGGGACCAGCGGCAGAAAATGGTTTTACTGCATTCTGATTGGACGAAAAGGCAAATAACTCCAAGATGGCAGACAACGCTTCATTGACAATCTTAATAGCACAGTAATTTCTTGATTACGGAACTATAATGGAAACAAAGTAAGTCTCCAGCATCCCTATAACTACATCATTACTCATCTGTATTGGGAAGAATGTAGATCTGCTACAAAGGTAAAGATCATGATAGTCGCCTAAATCATTCATCTGGAAAACTGTAAAAATAGTCTGCGCATGTGTATAGTCTTCATTTGAAACTCCTTCACGCTTGATTTGAGAGTAGAACTCATCTTTTTTAGGGAGTGAGGTTTCTTGAAATTTTTCAAATGTGTCCATGTAGTCATACATGTAGACCCCTTTACGCAAGAGAAGAGTAGCTTTGTCATGATCGGGAAATTCCACCAGAAGATGTGGAAAGGCATCTAACCCTTCTTGAGCTAAGTTCTCTACCAACGATTCTAGTGAGGTAGGAAGAAATTGAAAACTATCAATGAATCTCAAATCCCCTAATGAAAAGCTAACATATCGCTCTGAGTTTTGAGCGATGCATGTCAGAGGGGTTCCTTTAAACTCTCCAATACTTTGACAAAGAATTTGTGCATCAAAGTTCTTCAAATTGTGGAAAAGAACTGGAATGTATGTCATTTGTTTTGCTTTTAAATTGCAATGATTATGAGCCATTCCTATAAAGGCTCCTGTTAAATGATTATGATGACATACAGGCTTCTTGTTTAACTTATAGTAAGATGTAAATTTCTCTTTGCATAGACAGCAAACAGTTGAGGTTTTCACCTTCGCTGTGTCTTGCTTCGTCAACGTCATGGGCTCAATCTGGCTTAGAATGCTTTTAATTTCCTTCTTTTCCTCTAACAAAAAATGTATAAGCTTGGAGGATGCATCCTCCCCCCTATACACACGAGTTGGTTTAGTGTATTTAGGTTCTTCTGCGCAGACCCCGAAGGTTTTAATTCAGTAATATGAGTCAAGCTCGACTGATTTGGATGAGGCAAGCATGATGAAACCTTAGTATTAAGCGTTTCAAAGTCCGCATAAATGACGAAAGGTACTTGTAAAGTTTTCTCAAAATCTTTGAACTCTAAAATATTATCATAACTTGGAATAGGAAGCTCTGTCTTTTGAGATCCGTGTACTGAGCAATAGGGCACATGTTCTTTCAACGATATTTCTTTTGTAAAGCCGTGAAGACAATAAGAGCAAAAGAAACGTCTACCATGATAGGCGCGAGTCCTAGACAGGAATCTATTCAAATCGGTGATTAAACAGTAGTGAGCTATATCACCGCTTTTCAGCCGTATCAGATTCACATGGTGAAGTCTACCCGGTTGAGAGGTTATTTTCATAGGAATGATGTCTGAAATTTCGAGTCCAAACACATTGATGAAGACATTTTCGTTTTGTTTCTCAAATCTGTCTATCTGAGACAAGGTGACGGGGTAGTGGATTCCAGTCATATCTAATTCCTTTGCATAGGGTAAGTAATGATGACATTGAAAGGGGGTCTGTTTCGTAGGATGTAATGAAGCAATGACTTCGAGCTAGACTTTGTGGAAGGGAGACATATGTAGACCCTGACAATGGTGCGTACTTAATGGTATGAATTACCAGCTGAATCGCGTTTTTATATACCAACCGGAACCTTGACGTAAGTAGGATCCCATGCTAGTGTGTACCTTTTGTAGTGCTTCATTGAGATCATGTGAATTTACAGTATCAACATTGAGAAGTATGTACGTTTTAGTACCAAAAAAGCGACTAGTCGTGATCACTATTCCGTCCCCCGTGTCTCGCTCCATCTCTACTTGTAAAGACACATTCCATTTAATGCTACCTGTCTCCTGTACCTTTTGCCGTAAAACATCGCTGATGTCCGATTTCACATTCGCCAAGAATACTAATACGTCATATTTCTCCGCCTTTCTAGGATAAATGTCTGTTTTGTATATTTTTCTGTAAAGCCGATTCGTCTTCTACATCGTGTACATTATTGTTATCTTGCTCTATCAAAGGGGTGGATTCTTCTTCCTCAGCCGGAAAAGTCGATGTCTCCACATCATTATGTGTTGCGTCTATATTATTGGTCGGAGTAGATTCTTCATTACGATCCCAGTTTGATGAGGATAACTGCGTGTTGCGAACAGTCTCGTCAGTGACAGAAGGTTTCCTCGTAAAAGGTGTGCCTCGTCCTCCAGACTGATCTCTATGGCTGACATCGATATGTTGCAACAGGTCAGCTGAGGTCTGAAATACCACTAAATGGAAAAGTAGTAAAGTCAATCAGGCAAAGCCACATGCAAGACGAAACCACCACCAAAACACCGATAGACAGCATGACACACACACACACACACACACACACACACAACCACACACCCAAACGCACCCACACCTACACACACACACACCACACACACACACACACACACACACGAAATGAACACAGAAAACACCAAAAGACACACAAGAACCAGGGACAAACGTTCCACACATGAACAAATCACAAGCACAAAGACGCAAGGCAAACAAAAGGAAGGGTGATAAGCAATACTTGCATGGAAACCTACGTCGCGTTTCATTAGATTTGATGTTATGTTGTTTCTCCTGATGTCTTTTCAAATTGTCAACTCGAGAAAAGTGTACATCACAATGATCACATATGAATACCGTAAAATGGTTTGATTTGTGTATTTTCCATGCAGCTAAAGTCTTTACAGTTTTTCCGCAAATGTTACACATATAATTTGAAGAGTCACTCTTTTGTAAGTCCTCAAACGATCGCTTCATATTGATATCGAGCGGTGATTAGGTTACATTTAGCTAGTAAAGGCACATCTTCTCAGCTAACTGTCAGTATTGAGTCCTAATAAGAAATGAAAATAAATTTGAATGTCAGATCACTTCTCCAACACAGATGAAATCATTACACGTAGATCTTTGATGTTTGAAAATGAATTTAAAGTTCGATTATAATATGAAAATGATATAACTGATCATAGTATGTTAACATATCCAATTTACATTCCAATTACAAAATGGCAATGATATAACAGATCATATTATGATAAGAAATCCAATTTACATTCCAATTATATGAAAATGATATAAATGATCTTATTAAGATAATACATCCAATTTACATTCCAATTACAAAATGGCAATGATATAACAGATCATATTATGATAAGAAATCCAATTTACATCCCAATTACAAAATGGCAATGATATAACAGATCATATCATGATAATACGTCCAATTTAAATTTTCAATTATAATATGAAAATGATAATATAATTTATCATAAAATATCGTCATTATAAACAACCAATTCCGATTATAGAATGGAAATGAAGAGGTGATTTAGTACTTTTACACCCTTTGATGTTGAAAAATGATTTAAAACCATCTTTCACATCTGCCAAATGACATTTCAAATTAAACTCATCAGAGTACAAAATTACATTATAAACATTCTCCACACCTGTCTAATGCCTCTAAAATGGCATTCGTACTCTGTAAAATTAAATATTACTGCTCATGAACAGACTCAATAAAACCGAGTCTGCAATTTTCTCTTTTTGTGTTGCAATTTTTGCTTTCGGGGGATCCCCACCCTTAAGAATTTATAATCTTCACAACAGCAGGTGTTAAGTGCTTGTGTGGCGGCCGTAAAACGTCGCCCCGTACTTCATTCTCAGTGTTGTTATACCTTCTGATCCTTCGAGATCATGAATTTCAGTACTTCTTGTTCTGAAAATTGAATACCGCTTAAGCCGGTGCTAGGGGGCGTGAGCAGTGTTGCACTTTCAATTACTGCTCATGAACAGACTCAATAAAACCGAGTCTGCAATTTTCTCTTTTTGTGTTGCAATTTTTGCTTTCGGGGGATCACCACCCTTAAGAATTTATATATATATATACATGTATATATATACGTTCGCAATAAAATGAAAATATAAGTTAGTCATACCTGAACTACATGACATAATTTATCCATTTTTTCTTTTCATGCTGATGATTAATCCGCTTCCTCTTTCGCTGATGATATCCCATTGAACGTTCCACGTACAGTGTAGGTTTTGACGGCAAGCCCTTGCTAGATATATCAGTTTGTTTTGCGATCTGTTCTAATGTTCGCTTCGTTGTCCCACTTGACTTGGTTTGCTCACCTGACTTGGTTTGCCTTTCCATCGACTGTTTCCTTTCTTTTAACAGATATTCATCAAAAGCACCAGAAGATGTCTCTTTCCCCCCTATTTGATCTGCTTCCTCACAGTTCTGCTGCTTTAATAAATGTTCGTACTTTCGCTTTGGTATTAAAATCAGTTCCTCCGCCATCTTTACAATTCTTGTATGATCACTTTCAAGGCGAGTCTAATGTACTTAAAATACTTATTAAGTAAATGTTTCCGTTGCTTTAATGATAGTCCCTTGCTTACAAAACGTCGAAAAACGCGTTTATGTTGTTTCATGTCCGTTTTATCTCTAGAGGTCAGCTGACGCATTCCCATCAACACATTATATACAATCTGTTCAATAGCCTGTAACTGAGAAGGCTGTATCGTCTTTAGCAATGCCCTTTGTTGTGCAACGTCTGCGCGAAGCAGAAGGCGTAGAAAATCTTTTTCCTTTTTCAGTAGTGCACTCATGACTTCCGTTCAGGCTGATAGATAATAGGAAACTGACCAGGAAGAATATGAGAACGCAATTTGTATTTCTAATCAGAAATATATGATGTCCTAAAGTCTGCACCTGCATTTCATCGCGCTTATTAGAAAACAGAATTATATACTGACTGTTAAATGAGACCGTCCTGTACTGCTTACCAGAACTAAATGCATTTTGACATATAAACCAAGCGGTAAATCCTAAATGATGAGAAAATTGGCAAAAAATATCTACCAACGTATCACTTTTAGCACCCATCACTAAAATTTTATGACCAGGCGTCTCCATGTGCCAGGTCTCCAGCTGTTCGCGTGTTGGAAGTCCTTCATGAAAAGTTATGTTCTTCACTACCTTTCTCATCTCATCAAACAAGGGTTGATATACGCCGTAACAATAAAATATTCTCTTTGGTGGATCTTTAAAAATACCATCGGCTTGTCTCATAACTTCTTTCACGAAAGTACTTTCCAACGCCTGTGCTACCAATCATCAAGCATGTAGCAGGGCTTTCAAATTTAATAACACTTTCCATGATGTTAACGCGAATGCGTCCTTTCATCAAATGCTCTGATTAATGTCACTTCTACATATTTATATATATAATACACATATATTGAACATAGCATTAGAAGACATAGGATGCCACACATCTTGATTCACACTACATGTCGTGTTATCTGGTGTAGGGTGCCATCTACTCTGTTTGTTAGAATAAGCAACAACAGGATAGGCAGGCGTTGCCCATTGAATCGGTTTGAGGTTCAAGTGGCTTTCTACACCAATCATCTTGAGGTATAAACAGTCTTTGGAGAGTCTCTGGTGTTCAATCCACGGGTCGTCTTCTACTTTCCATCCAAACAGTGACACTCCACATGAAAAACAAGCGATCTCCTTCGTTGCTATAGTACAGGCCGCATTGCGCCATAATGTTTTTATTCTAAACTAGCTGCGGTGGCCACATGGTGAAGCTAACCATTCGATCCTCAAACCACATGTATTGCGGGTGTTTATGAAGCGTTTGGTTTCGAGATATGCCGGCCATAGCTGTTACTCAGTTTATGACTGATAACGTCAGTCAGCAGTTCATTTTATATAAGTCTTAGATTCGGTTGAGTACACTTATATTCAAAATACTTTTCCAACTGAAGTATCTGTAAAGCCGTTTTGTGTATGCGACAGCGCCAACTTGCGGTTTTCATAGTGGTCTGCTAGTCTGATCCAAGTTTAAGTTCATACATGGAAAGAAATTCGGGAGAAATATCCAATGTCTGCACAGTCCGCTTCCAATTCTCATAAATACCGACTTCATCCAATACGTTAATAATGTCATCTAAATATACATGTAAGAACAGCTGTTCTCGTTTACTAGAAGCAATGCATGTATGCTCAATCTGTGATAAAGATGCGGTTAAACATCCCTGGTAATACCTCTGTATCACTAAAGGTAATTTTAATAAAACATCCTTTGCATAAAAGAAGGTTAAATAGGAGTCTAATAATGAAACGTATGCATTACTCATATCGACAACGTTCACGAGATTATAGTTTTACCCAGGTGTCTTTCATTTCAATAGTTCCTTCCGGGCTAACTTTTACAGTGACACTATAGCAGGGTGTGCTCGAGTCAACTATTATCAATCACTTGATGACGTCGATTGGTGAATAATTGAGAGTCTCTAAATGGAAAAGTAGTAAAGTCAAGCAGGCAGGCAGGCAGGCAGGCACGCACACACACACACACACACACACACAACACACACAGAGGTTGGTCTATGCTACAGAACGAGGTATACGTTTTTGTACATTCATACCGAGTTCCCAGCTTTCTAGACGTTGTATGCGGAGCGGTTTTTCATCAAACATCACGGAAACGGCTAATAGTTCTGGTTATCACTTGATTATGTTGTTATTTCTACTTTTTAGACATTTGGTTCCGTACAGTAATAACGAGGTTTTGAATATTGATGAAGATATTTCCTTATACGGCAATGCACACTACCGTCATAGTGTGGTACTGAATATTAATTAAGAGACAATACATTACTAACTGAACGAGGTTTTATAACAAACATTTTTGAAGTAGCGTCATTGAAAGTAGGATTCAGTTTTATTTGCGACGTATTCACAGAGATAGAGGATCTGTTGCGATTTTGTATTTTAAGATCACATGTTCCTAAACGAGTTTTAAAAAATGTTATTAAGCGAGCCTTTGCCGAGCTATATAGGTGAGTTTAGGAACATGTGATCTTAAAAGACAACGAACATCAGATTATTTTTCTTACATAACCAAACAGTGTATATATATATAAGTTCAGGAGAATGTTGCAAGCCTGGGACCGCCCCATGTGTGACTGCTCGCACTGTTCAACCGAAAGTATTTTAGTTTGCTTTACAATGTGTTTTATTTTGACTGCTTTATCATTTTTAATTGCTTTTTTACTAACATGTTATTTAGCAAGATTTGTATAGTTTAACATTATGACCTGCTTTGTATATATTTTTTGTAGATCTGCTTTGTATGTGTGTCTTCTTTTTTCTGTGATGCTTGTCTAAATACCACAAGCCATGGTTCGTGCGCTTTGTAGTAAATGCCTGCAATTGTGCTTGTTTTTATGTGTAGTCTTAATTTTGCAAGCTTGTTGTTAACTGTTGATTTACTTTTGTTTTGTCGGAATAAAAGCCCTACAGGGTTTAAGTTGTACATATTGTTTGCTGTATCCGAGGGAAAATAAAATTTGTCTATGTCTATTTTTGCCCTTTTAATGACATGAAAACATCGGTTTTTCCCAAGTTTGACGTCATATTTGAAGTATGACGTCATACTTATTCTAAAGTGTTCTTACACAACGTGTGTTACTGATAAAAGAATCATAATATTGTTCTAACCCGGAGATAAGGAAAGTTATGTGAGAACTTAATATTCAAACTAACGAAATGGCATATTAAAACGGTGCATTCTGTTACAATTAGACCCAATGCTTTCAAATAAAAAAACACCCCAACCCGCAACAGAATTAATCCATTAAAATTGGATGAATCGTTTGATAACGGTTGTTTTCCAATAGTGACTTTACATACTTCTGCTTTCAGCCTATGGTCAGCCTGCTACTCCTGCTTTCAGCCTGCGGTACTCCTGCTTTCAGCCTATGGTCAACTTTGTTGTTTAATATGCTTAATATTTAATGTTTTCGTCTTGATATGCGTCCTGTTATGTTTGTCTTGTGGCTATACCGTTTCTTGTTTGATGGTGTTTGGTGTGGTGTCATTTCGTATGTGGCTCTCCCTGTTTGACTATTTTTCCATATTTACACGTCCTTAATATTGCCGTTTCTATCGCTCTATTGTCCCCAGGGACGTTTCCGTTTGTTTTGTAATTATAGTACGCTTTGCATCTTGGTTAAACTGTGCCAACAATCATTAACTTTCACGTGGACGTCTTGAATTGATTTAGATGCTGTCTGATCAGGCCTATTTTCAATGAGAGAGCCAGTTATTTAATGTTCAATACCAACACTTGGGGAAAATATTTCTTGTCATTCTAATTAAGAATACATATGTCCGAAACATGCTGAATTACAAGGACAAACGTTAGTACTTTGTACGTAACCATGCTATTTAATTCATCCAATATGACGGTTGAAACTTACCTCGCTCCGTCTGTATCTAGTGGTCCAAATATCACAGAACTTACCTACGTATGTCGGTACAAGGTTTGCACACATGCACTTTTTACCTCGGTACAAACGTGCCAAGGTCAGGCATAGACACATTCAACTCATAACATGTGTAAATCCAAACGTCAAAACAGATGTTTGAAAGTTGTACACAATATTGGCATTTTCATTTCGTCTTTAAATATGTCATCCATACCGTCTTTGCGTTTCGAAAACATAAAGGGAATGGATAAAATCAACATGCACGTCATATTTAATTTGAGTTTGCCGTCATTAAAACGTTCATTGAAGCAGACCGTATTCTAATATAATTAACGTTGAAGTTAGTGCGATATCCAGTTTAAAACGATTCAAATATGACATGAGTATTATGCTTAAATCCAACAAGAGCAGACCAAAGAAACATTTACAAATCACTTTCATACTTTTGGTAAAGAAGTTGACCTGCGTGTGATGTCAAATATACAGACCCTAATCAGATGATAATTGTGCATGATATTCCATGCTTTAGTTAGTCCGAATACATTGCAAATATATCCTTTGAATTCAAATATATATTTGTATCTTGAAAATATACGGCTGAAAATTAAATAATAATGAAATGAATAAAGATATTGAAAAAACGTGTATGTTGCCTTTGTAAAATACATAAGATGTTATTATGGTGTCATTAGCGATCATGTGAATAAAGATATTAAAGGAAAAAACAACACTTTTTTGTAAGATGTCATTGTGTCATTGGCGATCATATATTATATATAATAGGATTTCTGTGCAACATGTGCCTTAAAAACACGTAAGTATAACCGTAATTAAAATTAATGTATTTGTAATTCGACCGTCTGATTTTTAATTTAACCTTTTGCAAGTCCTTTAACCTTTAACCCTAGTCAAGTCGCGATCGGCAGTATAAGGATTAATGTCACTTTGTCAACAGGCTATATTATTCAGTGGTCGCTTAATACCGGTTTGACTGAATACTGCTTTTCGTTGTTATTTTTGAATATGTATGTATCTATGTGTCTAATATAGCGTGCTACTACAGTAAAACCTCTCTGTTACGGCCACTCAATTACATTAATTACTGGCAGGTCTAAAATTCCTTTAGAAGCGTTTTGTTTTACATTCATATTGCTTTAAGCAGCCGCCTGAACTAAATATCAAATAGTTAAAACATTTAGTGACCGTAATAGAGAGGTTTTACTGTACTGGTTTCGATGGAAGAAATCACCGTTGATTAAAATTTTAGTGCTACTTTTTACATTCTTCTTTTTCGATGAAAGATTGTTCTAACCATGAACAGTACATTATCTTTTGTGTACTGTCTGATCTGCTCCTGTCAAATATTACAGCCGTAAACCTTTGCCTCTGTCTGCATTATGTACCTGTATTTATGAAATGCATTTTATTCTCAATTTTATCCCCGCGTTTTATGCATGCGAATACACTTTCCATCAAATTCTAGATACCGGTAATTGGTTCCAATCTTTTAACGACAAGAGTGTTCGGAGGAACACGTGTGTCACCTGCTCGCAGCTGACACAGAAACTTCTTTTTAATATGAAAAAGGGGAATAACTAAAAATATTGATGCTAGAGTTGTGGCCCTTGTGCCTGACATTTCCTCTCATCATGCTTTTTCCATGTGTGCAATTTGAAAGCTCTATAATGATTAGTTTAGAAATGACAGCCACAAAAAGAAAGTGTTACGGACGGACAGACAGACAGACGGACGGACAGACAGACAGACGGCGGAAAAATGATCCTAAATGACACACTGCCTCTCGGCAGATGACACAAAAAATGCTTTTTGATGAATATTGATTGGCGTTTTATATACTGCATTGCATTTTAATACATATTAAAATAAAACAATATTAAGGTTTGGTTCCAAATTCTTAACTATTTCCGCCGCATATAAGCACAGTATGACTCCTTTGTCCCTTCTGAACAAACACCTCAGATGAATATTTAATGATGCTGCTGAATATACGTAACAGCTTAAAGCACTATAAAATTTTAGCATTACGTGACAATGCCCCAAAACGAGGGCACCTTATTTCGGGAAAACTTATTCCCAATGTATAATAGAACCTGTGTTAAGTGATCATTAAATAGAAGTTTCAAGAAGCTTCCAAGACAGGTGGCTGCTTAATACTCATAGTAGACATGTAGTAAAATTCTGAATTAATTCCGACATGCATTAAGCTTCAACCAGTCATTGTTGCTGGCAGCATTTAGTGCATGCTTCATCACAGCATGTTCACTTAAGACAGGTTTTACATGACGACTATAAAGTGTGTTCCCTCTGTACCTCGTAAACATACAGAGGTCAACTAGAAATGTTTGTAAATCACAAACGTCCCGCAGCATGCTTGACCCCTCCGTTTTGATCTCGAGAGGGGGGGGGGGGGGGGTACAAACACTCCGTTCAATATTGATGTAATACTCAAAACCTGCATTAACGTTTTCTATGCTGGAAATGTACTTTCTGCAAACAGGGCAAACCCTTATCAGGGTCTGCACTGTTTGTTTAACTTTACTCCTAAAATTAGCATAAACGTGTCGTTTTCAAAGGAGGAATCCTGATAAAATTAGCATAAAATGGGTTAAACAGGTAAACTATCTTTAGTTATTCCATCGACTTCTTCACTAAATGGTGGCTGACCACTGGTTTGATTGTATTTCTACAACAGTGTAGTTTGAGACAACATTGACACGAGACCTGTGCTGTTGCAATTAGAAGCTTTTTGAAGTCACCACTTGTGTCATATTTAATATTATTCTCAATGAGGGTGCCTTTGGTCACTTTGTTGGGTCTGGCAACTGTTCCAAAATAGAAGACACAAAACGAATCATTGAAATTTCAACCATTTATTTCCTTACACACCGCCAGACATAACTTTTCCCATAAAAATCAATTCAAACATACAAAGAAACAAGAGGACCATGATGGCCCTGATATCGCTCATCAGACACTCAGGAGAAGATTTTCAAAGTTTTCACTATGTTTCTATAGAAAACTTACCACCCCTGGGGCAGGGCTTCATTTGAACCCATGGACATAATTCATATAGTTTTTGTAGAGGACCTCAAGATGATGATATGTGCCAATATGAAAGGTGAGAAATTCCAGTTTAAGAGGTGATTTCTAATTTGCACACAGTTTGGATTCTGATCTGGTGCATAATTATGTGAACTTCATGTGTGGTTTGTACAAGAGAGATACTTGTAAGATTGATATGCACTAACCCTTTATTCCATAAATTTACCTTTGTATGCCCCATAGGAGCAAATGCTCTATTTATCACAATGGTTTAAAATTTAAACAATTCTGAAATTTTCCTTTTCTCTAATTAATGCTCATTTTAGGTAGATTTATTGAAAGAGGTTAGATCTAAAAATAGCCTATGAGGGAATAGGTTAAAACAGTGTGAACAGACAGTAATTCTGAAGCAGACAACATAACAGTGAACAGGAACTTGACCTCTTGCATAAGACTAACCCTGGCTATCTGCAGTCCAAGACAGAGGAGGAACCCCTTAGACTGTAGAAGTCTATTATAAAGTATAACCCACAGGGCAGGGCCAAATTTAACCTCAGAACTATGATATTTACAAAATTTATAAAGATATACTTAGTAAATATATACACTAAATATCTAAGCTCTGGGACTTACAGTTTTTGACAAGTAGATTTTTAAAGCTTCCCTATGCCTATAACTACTAAGTGAACTCAACACTCTGCTAGTGCTAAAGAAAACTTAAAGAACAGTCTACTTAAAAAAAACTGGCCACCCGTGGGACGGGGCCAATTTTGACCCCAGGGTCTACTTTTGTAGAGAATGTGAATATGATGCTATGTGCCAAATCTGAAAGTTGAGAACCTTCCAGTTTCAGAGGAGAAGATTTTCAAAGTTTTCACAATATGTTTCTTTTGAAAACTTGACACCCGCAGGGTGGGGCCAATTTTGACTCCAGGGGCATAATTTATATAACATTTGTAGAGGACCTACAGATGATGGTTCAAATTGTTGACGCGGGACGACGAACGACGACGGACATCAGGCAATCACAAAAGCTCACCCTGAACACTTTGTGCTCTGGTGAGCTAAAAAGCCTTTGTTCTACGCCTCTGTAATAGTCACTTTATGAAACCATTGTGATAAATAGAGCATTTGCTCCTTATCAGTAGATTGATTCAAAGAGGTAGGATCTGAAAAAAACCTTTGTGATAAATAGAGCATTTGCTCCATAGGAGTAAATGCACTATTTATCATAATGGTTTCAAATCTACACAATTCTGAAATTTTCCTTTTCTCTAATTAACCCTTTCCCTCATATAAACATGTTTTCACGCATTTGCAAACAGAGTAGACCCAGATTTACCTCTTTGAATAAGCAGACAACATTTCTAACAGATGACAACCCTATCACTGCTTAGTATGACTTGACCGAAAGTAGCACACAGTTTGGGTTCTGATCTGACGCATACCGGTATGTAACTTTATATGTGGTTTGTATATGAGTTAATTTACTCCTATGGAGCAAATGCTCTATTTATCACTATGGTTTGAAATCTACACAATTCTGAAATTTTCCCTTTCTCTAATTAATGCTCCTTATCAGTAGATTTATTCAAAGAGGTAGGATCTGAAAAAAGCCTTTGTGATAAATAGAGTTTTTGCTAACCATTGTGATAAATAGAGCATTTGCTCCATAGGAGTAAATGTTCTATTTATCACAATGGTTTCAAATCGACACAATTCTGAAATTTTCCTTTTCTATAATTAATGCTCCTTATCAGTAGATTTATTCAAAGAGGTAGGATCTGAAAAAGCCTTTGTGATAAATAGAGCATTTGCTCCATAGGAGTAAATGCTCTATTTATCACAATGGTTTCAATTCTACACGATTCTGAATTTTTCCTTTTCTCTAATTAATGCTCCTTATCAGTAGATTTATTCAAAAAGCTATAATAGTCACTTTATGAAACCATTGTGATAAATAGAGTATTTGCTCCATAGGAGTAAATGTTCTATTTATCACAATGGTTTCAAATCGACACAATTCTGAAATTTTCCTTTTCTATAATTAATGCTCCTTATCAGTAGATTTATTCAAAGAGGTAGGATCTGAAAAAGCCTTTGTGATAAATAGAGCATTTGCTCCATAGGAGTAAATGCTCTATTTATCACAATGGTTTCAATTCTACACGATTCTGAATTTTTCCTTTTCTCTAATTAATGCTCCTTATCAGTAGATTTATTCAAAAAGCTATAATAGTCACTTTATGAAACCATTGTGATAAATAGAGTATTTGCTCCATAGGAGTAAATGCTCTATTTATCACAATGGTTTCAAATCTACAGAGATTCTGAACTTTTCCAAGAGGTAGGATCTGAAAAAAGCCTATGAGGGAATAGGTTAAAAACAGTGTGAACAAACAGACACTAATTCTAAAGCAGACACCTTTATAGAATTTTGACCAGGAACTTGGCCTATCCAGTGACTGCGTAAGACAGACTGAGTATCTGGGGTCCTTCTAGCTCTTGGGAACCTTTATAGTGTAAAAGTCTATTTTAAAGTATAACCAAAAGGGCAGGTCCAATTTTAACCTCAAAACTATGATATTAACCAATTTCAATAAGGTATACTAAGTACATCTATACACCAAATATCTAAGCTCTGTGACATGTAGTTTTTGACAAGAAGATTTTTAAAGTTTTCCCCATGCCTAACCTAAGTGAACTCAGCATTCTGCTACTTGTACAGAAAACAACAGTCAGCTAGAGAAAACTGGCCACCCCTGGGACCGTGGCGGGGCCAATTTTGACTCCAAGGACATAATTTATATAACTTTTGTAGAGGACCTATAGGTGATGCTATGTGCCAAAGATGAAAGCTGAGAACCCTGTAGATTCAGAGGAGAAGACTTTTAAAGGTTCAAATTGTTGACGACGCACAACAAACGCCGACAGACGACAGACATCAGGCGATCACAAAAGCTCACCCTGAGCACTTTGTGCTCTGGTGAGCTAAAAACAAAAGCTACATCTAAATTATATTTCAAAATATTTCTTTGACTCATTGTCCCTGAAGTTTCAAGTAAAACATCCAGTCTATTTTTAACTATTTAGATATTTTTAACAATTTACTGCA
Organism: Azorinus chamasolen; assembly: GCA_963576725.1. NCBI lineage: Eukaryota > Metazoa > Mollusca > Bivalvia > Cardiida > Solecurtidae > Azorinus > Azorinus chamasolen. Next base: position 56,827,301 of record OY755242.1, on the reverse strand, counting down.
AATGACAAACAGAGCAGACCCTGCTCAGACGGTTCCGTTAGGACACCTCCGTTCTGGGTCAAAACTGTATGCAAATGAAAAGTATATCCTTCACAGGAACATTGTTTTTAATGACACATATATGCAGCACTCGGGTTCAATGAGTTAACTCCTATGCTGAATAACAATTGCGAGCTTCATACTGATGTCTGAGTAACAACTCGATACCTCTTAGAGTTATGCCCTATTTTTAACTCTTTGCTCGTTAAGTAATACTGTCATCTGCAACAACAATTGTTGTCTAAGTTTTAGAATAGGATCATAGTGTCAAACAGTTTGGAAACAGATGAGACGCCACGTAATGTGGCGTCTCATCTGGATCCAAATTGTTTGCAATGATATTCAGTTTCGCTGCTAGCATGCAAAGAGTTAATGAAAACAACTTATTGCAAGTGACTGCTCGGACTCAACGAATTATTTGTTGTCTGATCTGGATCCAAACTGTTTGCAAATGTTATCAATGTCATGCTAAGCATGTAAAGGGTTATATACTTGTTTTGACTGAAATTCCAAATGTCAGTCGGTAAGGAACCTGACATATGATCAAATCCTGAACCTCTTGTTATAGCAGTCAGGAAAAAACATTTTATGAGGGTTGTCACCTTTGCTTACAACAGATGACACACAAATGCATAGTTATATGCTGTCTTTAACCCTTACTGTGTGAAAACAAGGTTCTTTTCAAATAGTGTAGACCCAGATCAGTGGGCTCCTGAAGGCGTCCATTGATCAGGGTAACTATTGTTTTTTTAACTTTTAAATCTTTGGGTCAAAATTCTCCAGTCTCAAAACGTTCACGAAATACTAACATTACATTATCTCAAAATATTCAAATATTCATTATACTAAGAAGGATGAAGAATATAATAAACAACAAAATTGCCTATTTCAAAGCTAACACAAATGCCAGGAATTGCCTATTCCTAAACTAACATAAATTTTCCTTAAGTTAACCCTTATACATTGCAAAGAACAAATACTTCAGTATCCATACCCACAGGCAGTACGTAACTAAAAACAAACAAACTTCAGTTAATTATTGATAGCTGTGACTGTACAACAATCACTAAAGGTGATTCATAGGTGAATAAGTACAAAATATACCATTGAAACAAACAATAATAGCATTACTATGCAGTATTTATAGAAAACAAAATTTGGTCATCGGACAACCAGTGTGGCATCGGAATGTGCACGTCATTTGTAAAATCCCTTCATTTATGACACAGACTTTAAGATGGCCTCAAGGATGGAAACTGCATTCCTATAGTTCCTTAGTCATGACCTAGTAGGGATTAAAACTTCCATCAAAATCACATTTGAAGAACATTAGTAACCAGGTGTCACACACACTAATTGAACGAAGGAAGGTCTAATTGGAGTATGAGACAAGTCTGATGGTAGCTGCTCTCCACCTGGATGGAGTCCAATGGTTTCTTCTTTGTCTTCTTGGATGTCCAGTTCTGAAAAATAATGACACATAGTTTATGGGCTTGTTTTAACATATAAGAATACGGAGTTTCCTTTGAATATAGCTCAATCAAATTTTGGACCCTGACCTACTTAATTTGCATAAATAAAAATCCGTAACATTGCACGGGTTTAGGCTTGGCACGTGTCCTGGTAAGCAACTCTGCATGGCCACACTCGTGATTGTATAATTTACATATACATGGGTTAATTTCAGCGAGAATAGACTGCACGATTTACCAGCGGAATTTTATTCACACAGCGTCATCTCTCTCATTATGTTATGTATTCTGTATAAAGGTGAGGGTCCAAGTCAAATTGTTCAAGCTATACCAAGTGACTAGTATAGATCAAGATCAACCTGAACATTCATAAATCTGATCGGCATAAATAATGTTCACTTTAATAAGCATACGTTAGATTCTGCTCAGCCTACACATATGTTCAGCCAGATCTGAATCTATAATGTACCCATCTGATCTGGATAAACAATATTCACTTTTAAGTTCTTTAAGGTTGTTTTTTTTTACCAAGAATCAAACTAGGTTATACATCTGCATGAATGTGCAACCAGATCTGAATCTATACAGGTCTCATGGTGTTAAAAGGTGTCTCTAAGGGGTAAAGGGTTATATAACATACATCGGATTTGTTATGTCCGATTTCAAACACTTAGTATTACTCTCGGATGTGTCCCGAGTGATTTTACCTCAGAATGTTGGTTAACCATTTGGTTGTGTTGAGTGATTTACCTCAAAATGTTTGTACTCTTGTCAGTTTATCTTCGGTGATTAATCTCAGAATGTTACAAAATGGCAAAGCAGTTTAAATGTTATATTGACGTAAAGTTAATACCTCTAAATGACTGGTCATTGTCATCATGATCTGTTGTCATCAGCTGGTTAAGGTATGAAGAATGTCTAATTGGAGTATGAGACAAATTTGAAGGTGAGCTTAGATGGCTGCTCTCCACCTTGTTGAAGTCCTTGGTCTCTTCTTTGTCTTCTTGGATGTCCAGTTCTGAAAAATAATGACTCATAAGTCGTGGGCTTATTTTAACCATCAGTATATGAAGAAACCTTTGAATCCCATATGATCAGTTTATATCTAGATCAACCTGCACATTCAAGCATCTGATTGGGATAAACAATGTTAATTTTTAAGTTCGTTGTAGTTTCTAATACGTCTGTATGAATGTGCAACCAGATCTGAATCTATACAGATCTCATTGGCGTTCAAAGATGTCTCTAAGGTGTAAAGGGTTATCGGATATAGGTCAGATTTGTTCAGTCCTATTTCAAATACAGGTGCCCTTCGCATGCTATGTCTCACAACAACAACAACAACAACAATTC